>JAZKLR010000093.1:1200000-1800000 GCA_037103525.1 Ganaspis brasiliensis | reverse complement strand
TGGAAGTCTTATATTTGATATTATTTTATTATTTTCACTAACAAAAGAATTAGTGGCTGACCCTGCTTGAGAAACTTCTCGAGAGTTTATTGTAGAGTTTATTGGAGCTAATTTTTTAATAAGTTGCTTTAATTTTCCGGATATTGCATAATATCTTGTTTCAAAAAGGGCTCTTTCTTCATGTTGAATTTATATATTCGCGGTATATATTGCTCTATTGACTCTAGCAGTTGTGAGTCTTAATCACTTCCGCATGCGCGCGCACTCCTTCCTTCTTCTTGCTCTCGGGCTTCGACCGTATCGAGTGTATATCATCGTCTCTTGAATAAACGACCGTTTTAAGCCGATATAAAGTGTTTTTCCTTGACTACATCCTGCTTGAATTTAAGTGCACGCCGACAGGTTATGGGCACAGCAACGATTCTACTGCGCTGGATGTAGTTCAAGTGATTTTTCTGAAATTTCGTTTCGTCGCGTTTGGCGTGCTCGCGGCGGGTTGGCTTTGTCGCGCGGTGGCCATTTTGGTGAAGCGACAAAATCTGAAACGAGTGTTCTACAACGATTGATGGCAAAATGTGTGGATCCAAACGACCGTTCACTATGTTAAACATTATGAAAAAAGTCATCAACAGACGCATACGTGCTAAGGAAATGGATGATGTAGACGTAGAGGTTAGAGTGAAAATTAATGGCTTATTTTTTAGTCATTTTTGCTGAAGGAGAAACGATCAGTCTAAGTAAGTAAATTGCTTTGCTTTAAATCAAACAAACATGTTTTGACGACTGTTAAAATTCTAGTTAATATAGACCTTTTTTATTAATCTCCAAATAAAAATTAACTAGTTAAATTTTTAGTAAACGACTGTATACCTCAAATTTGACGAATTGTTTAATTCTCGAGAATAGAATTATTTGAATATACGAATGATTAATTAGTTATATTTGGTTTATAACTATATTTCAATTATATAATCGATTTTGTAACGAAGGTAATTTCTTTGAATATAATAATAATTAAACTCAACGAACAGTAAACGAAAATGCAAAAAATTAATCAATTTGGTCAATACTATTTCTACTTTATTCATTAAGGTTAAGTTAATAAATTGTCTGCTAGAAGACACTTTATTATTATTTTGAAAATATGCTTTATTTTTCACAATTGAAAGGATAATAGACAAAGCACGAAATGAAAAGCAATTTTACGAGTGGTTGACGATATGTAAAGTGGAATTCCATGAAACTATTTGTATTTTTAAATAGTTTATTTTGACGACTGTTATATTTGACGATAATGATTTAAATATTTAATTTATTTAAAGTTTACTGTAAAATTTACTATTATGTAAATTAACGACTGTTATATTTAACGATTGTTATTTTGATATTTAATTTATTTAGATTTGATTGACAAATCTACTATTATTTCATATTGTGATATCTGAGTATATACTTGAAATAATATAATATTGACGTCGTTAATATAAAATGCTTTTGACGAACGAAGGACCGGTTGTGTTAACGAAAATTTATATTTTTACAAAAAGTTATGTACATTTAAAAAAAAAAAAAAAATTAATAATTAAATAAATTCATAATTACAAGTGAAATAACACAAAAATTAAAGAAAAATACAACGACAGTTATATTCTTAAATAACAGTGTTTTATCGAATTTTATTTGTCATGAATTATTGTTACTTTTAACGACTGAATTTTCTATTAACGAATAGTTTTTAATACTTTGGTATTAGAGATTTTAAAGACACATAAAACCGTTTCTCTGGGTTGTTTCTCTCTGATGGAGTTGTGTTCATTCCTGAAGACTGACAACAACTAGATTCTTTTTGTTGCACTTGATAGTAACAGGTGTAATGGAACGAATCAGTTCTAAATCATCTTAACATGTTTTCTGTTTTGATGTTATAAGAGCAGACTTATTTTTCTATTTTACATTTTGTGCTTCATATAACGATGTGTATTTTGAAATATTTTTTTTAAAATTTAATTTTAAACTTTATTTAAAGGCAAACTCTCACTTAACGACTGGTGTACATTAATAAGTGAGATTAAAGAATCAGAAAAATTGTCAAAACCAGAAGGCGGCGACGTCGAAAGCATGGCAGAAACTGATCCGAGTGAATTTGTGGCCACAGATCCCACTTGCGACGTTTCTTGCGAAGCAGAGGACTAATTATTATCGGAGAAGGTAGTTATGTCGGACCGACATAAATGATTGTATTAACGAAATTACAAAAGCTTCAGGTAATTAATTGAAAACGATTGGTTTACGACTGTTTATGACTGTAAGTTTTGTTAACGAATAGTTAAACGATATGTAATGACAGTATGATTGTGTTGTCGACAACATTTTTAAAAATGACAGTTTTATTTATTTAATATTTTATCTGGTAGATGTGTCACCATTAGTTTCAGAGAGCGGTCCTAGAAACAAATACGAAATTTATAATGATAACTCTGACACGGAGAAAATTATCACTCCACCTGGTCCAAATCATTTGGACATAACCTCCAAGGACAGTTATGACTTCTTCCATATTAAAGACAGTTTTGAAAATATTAACAAAAACGAGAGAAATTATAACGACAGTTCTAAGAAAGAAATCAATACTTAGAGGAACGTTTAATGACGGTAACAAAAATTAACTTTTAATAACGATCAAGTATTTATAAAAGAAAGTATTAAAATTGACACTAATGTTACGAAAGATGACAGAAATAATGGTAAGACAGAAAAAACTAATGAAATTAAAGGCAGTTTTAAAATTGACAGTTTGACAAATAATTATGACGAACATTGTTCGGTTTTGATCCAAGCTTAAAACGACAGTTATTCAGAGACGATAATCTGAAATTTAAAATAAAATAAAAATTTAGATGATACAATTCGAAGGTAGAATTATTCCAAATTAACTTATTTGAAACAAGTTATGTTTTGATCGATGCAATTAAGAAAATAAGGTAAAAGGACCTAAAATTTTAATGAGATAATAATGCCTAAAATTTTTAATTAACGACTGTTACTAGCGTAGAAACGAATTTACACGATTTTAATAAATAATTGATTAACGACAATATTCCGACAGTCACATAAAAATTTCACGACAGTTAGTAACGCAAATACGAACGAATGATTCTAATATTGATGCGAGTCATGTTCAAGAAGAAATTAAACTCGAATAAATCGGTAGTGAGATAAAACGCGATTACAAATAAAATTTCCAAGTAAAAGTTTAACATTTCTACTAGTTTTTAACGTCTGAGTTACGAACGACAGATTTGCTCTAAGTCATAGACAAGACATTTGCTCCACCGGAAGGATTAAACGAGAAGTTAAAAGAGAAACATAAATTAAAAAAAAAAAATTGGGATATTCTTATAAATCGAATCGATAAAGCCGTTTACACACGAGTTTTGCATATTAAAAATCGAAATAAGATTATCAAAAGATTGCGCGAGTTCAAACGATGTGAAATATATTTAACGAGTGTTACTGTACAAAAGCAACTCTATTTATTTCAATATAACGTGAAACGAGAATCATCTGTAAAATTTTTAGACCGTTTGGAAGAAATCATTTTAAATTATGAAAATATTCCTAATTCAAATTTATTATCGAAGGAAAAAAAAAACGCGATGTCTTTTTCACTGCAATTATTTATCAATTACTCGAAATTCAATTCGTTCATTTTAAATTAAAAATCAAACAAATAAAGAATTAGACTATGTTGTTCTTAGAATGTTTATTTTTCAGGCTAAAGCAAACAACTTGCAAGCCTCCAGCTGGAATCACCTTTACAAATTTCAAACAACGAAAGTGAGACGACATGCAACGTTACGAAGTTGACGATTATAGTCATGTGATAAACGAGTGTCCGTTGTACGGCTAGGATTCCTTACATGCTACGAGTGTCAAAAGTTCACGACTGTCAAAAACAAGAAATCATAGCCAAGGAATCGCAAGTAATATTTCAAAAATTCTAACGACTAATTTAATTTTTCTCTTCGGTCAAATTTCAGACGACAGTTTAAATTTCAATAAATTCGAGGTAAAAAATATTTTTAATTATCTAGACAGATTAACCATAATAATAAATATTAGTATAAAAGAAATAATGAAAGTCAGTTTCAAAAACGATCTGTTGACGACTGAATCACCGAAAATTGATTTCAAGGAACTGCAGAAAAATGAATCAAGTAAGTCAAATAAAATTAGTTTCAAATTACATCTTTGTCATTGTCTAATACTGTTTCCACCTGCGTAACGAAAAATATTTAGCTAACTGTTCTTTCTAGTATTTACGAACCGAATAAATTTAAAAATAAAAATCGCATTTATGTCTCATTTGTTGTATACATGGCCGCAAAAGAACATTACAAATTCGAAAAATATTTTTGACAAGTAATTCTAACCATTTAAATGACAAGTGTTTAATGTTTTTGATTCTGAAACACATGATTTGTTAGCAACGGTAGAATATGAGAAATCATATTGGTTTCTTGAATTTAAAATTGAACGAAAGAGTTTAAGTAAAAATCTGTACTTTCAGATGAGACTTTTTCTGGTACGGCAATAGTTAATAAAATTCCGAAACAAAATAACGAAACTATTGGTTAAAACACTATTTTAAATAATAAATAACGATTGTATGAATGGATATTATTACGAAGTGAAACGACTTAACAAATAAAAAGTAAAAATTTATTTAAAATAAAAATAAAAAAAAAATAAAAAAAATTGAAAAACAATAAAGCCATGCTTTGATACGTACGAATGGTAAAGAGATCGGTTGGTTATTTAAGGCAATTACAAAGACTGTAGAAAGAAAATAAATAATTTCAGTCATTAGTATTTGGTAACATTAAATATATATATATATATTTATATAGACTGTATATATATATTTATAAAACTGTAGAAAGAAAATAAATAATTTCAGTCATTAGTATTTGGTAACATTAAATATATATATATATATTTATATTTTTGACGATTCATCACGAATTATTTTAGATTATCAAATGAAAATAAAAGGTAAGACGGTTTTGTATTTAGAAAAATTTATAAAAGTTCAAGTAAGTTACTCGGTAATAACGAAAAAAAAAATATTTGTGTTTAGATCAAGCAACAAAATTCACGGGAGATTAAACAAACAAAGTATTAATACGAAATGGTTGAAGAACCACAGTGCTAATCCTGATGCTCATCTAAAATGGGTCTCAGAGCAAATTAATCAAATATGACAAACGAAAATTATAAGAATCATGTTTGACTCGAAATTTTTACTAAATATATGGGATTTGACCATAGCAACTTTGTAATTTATATTTACATTAGAATTTTACATAACTCGATCGATTGTGAAACTCTTTAAGAAAATCTGCGCCAAATTTTTATTCAAATCAAATCAAACGATTCGGTTGTTCAGTTCTTTAAGTCGATAACAAGAAAAACTGTTTTTAAGTTTCAAGAAAAGAGTAGTACGAGATGTGTATTTGTATTTAATAAGAAAATTATCTACGGTGACAAATTAAATAAAAGCTCTATATAAAATTGACCGCTTCCAAAAACGAGTTTGTCATTAAACGATTAGTTCATTAAATCTGAAGACAGTGATAAAGCAAATAGTACAAAATAACAGGTGACAATTAGAAACGGAGGGAGTTCAAAATAAGAAACGTCGAAGACCTCAGAAACCATTATTAGAAACGGAGGGAGAGAAATCTAACGAAATTTAAGTTTAAAAAAGAAGAAAAAAAAACGAAAAAGATTACAATTTACAACAGAACCCTTACGAAATTTACAAGACTTGTAGTATAAAAAAAAGAAAAGAAAAAGTAAATAAATAAATAACTAATATTAGTTTTGTTAAAATTCCTAAATTTACGAATGTTTTAGAAAATTATATCTTTCCAAATTTAGAAGACGAGTTCATAAGAACACAAAATATAGTGATCGATGAAATCTTATGTTGTCTTCACGCTAAAATTAATAACGATCCGTAAACTTATATATAAATAAAAATAATAATAATACTAATAAAATAAATAAATAAAAACGAGAGAATCTAAAGACAAAGACAAGTGTTTAAAAGCGATTCATGAGGAATTGAATCAATTAAGTAAAAATAAGGAATGATCAATAGTAGATCACTTAAAATGTGGTACAAAAGATAAAACAAGAAAATTTCATAAATTCGAGATGAGTTTTTAAACAAAAATATGACGGTTCAAAAAAAAAATTAAGTTTAAAGCTAGGCTAGCAATACGAAGCTTTGAAGACACAAACTTCTATGATTTGAGGAAAATATTTTCTCCCGTTTTCCTGATTTACTTTGGTACGAATGGTTCTTGCAATAATAAATTGTTATATTTTGAGGCATTGTCAATTAGACGTTAAATTGGTTTTTCTGGATGGTAACCTTTAAGACGAAATTTACATAAAAATCACAGGTGTAAAAATCTCTAAATAAATACGACAGGTTAAAGTTTACAAACTCCACAAGGTGATTGACGGTTTACGACGAGTTAATCCCAAACATTAAAAAAAAATAATAATAATAATAATAATAGTAATAATTCTTTTAAGTATCTCCTTCTTTAGAACTGATCAACGATTATTAAGATCCTTGTTTGTCTAGTCTGGCAATTTTATAGTTATTTTGCTAATTTATGTTGATGATATTTTGCTAGCCTGTAACGACAGTAACTACAAAAATTATGATCTTGTTCGAAATGACTGACTTACATGTACTTAAACATTATTTTTGTATGAATATTCAAAGACAAAGAAATTTCAAAATTATTGACGGTTACTCAAGAAAATTACATTTAGAAAATTTTAATAAAATTTGGTATTCAGAATGAATTTTTCCATAAAAATTACACTCATGACAACTCGACAGGTAGCTAATCATAACCGAAGGCAACGAAAAGAAAACGACAGTTATAAAAATTGTGTAATTGTCAGAAGAGTATTCCAGTACTTAAAGGGAACGAATAAGTTATATCTTTAATTTTTAAGTAGACAAAATGATTTGTTAGCCTATTACTTTCGCAAATTGCAAATATTTTATTTCAACTTGCAGTTTTTCTAATACGACTGTTTGGAGACACGATTGATTGGCGTGCAAATAAGCAGACTTATGTTGCTTTGTCAAATTTCAAGATTGAATATATTGCTTTAAGTCAAATTTGTCAGGAAGTTATTGTAACAAATAAATCTTTGATAAGAATTTCTAACGAAATGTTTACTTTAGCGATTTCTGAATAGGAAAACAATTCGACGACCTGTGCTAAAACTAACTGTGGAAACAATTTAAGACATATGACAGATGTTTATCAATAATATATAAAAGAATGGGTTAAATACAAGAGTGTAAATATCGGATGGGTTTAGACTAGAAACAATTTACCGATATAATGATGAAACCATCTCAGTTTCAAAGCTCATGTTCAATTACGAGTCAAAATTTTCAATAATGACGGTTTTTAATTTGACGAATAGTTTCATCATCTTGACATATGACAGTGTATTGACTGTTTAAAGAAAATGTACGACTGGTTTTTAAATAAAGATTGTTTTGAATTAGTTTTCAGTGACAGCAGCTAGTCATCGATCTTATCTCAGGTAGAATAACGATTGGATATTTTTCTGGACTCGATAGCAGTACCATAATACAATTCAAAGATGTTTTGACTGAGGAATATCAAAATTTGAAGAGAATTATTATCTCACAAAAGCTAAAAGTTATTTTACTTTGTATCTTTTAACTATCGCCTATGTATTTGTTATAAATTTTGTACTCTTATACAATAATATGATTTAACGAGTCAATCTCGGGAGGGAGTGTTGAATTTATATATTCGCGGTATATATTGCTCTATTGACTCTAGCAGTTGTGAGTCTTAATCACTTCCGCAAGCGCGCGCACTCCTTCCTTTTTCTTGCTCTCGGGCTTCGACCGTATCGAGTGTATATCATCGTCTCTTGAATAAACGACCGTTTTAAGCCGATATAAAGTGTTTTTCCTTGACTACATCCTGCTTCAATTTAAGTGCACGCCGACACTTCATAATGAGCCTTTAATTTTTCCTCATTATCCGCGTTGAGGATTTCTAAACGGGTTTGAATTACTTGAAAGTCATCCCAATTGTCTTGTAATTTTTTCAATCGATCAGAAGGATCTAAAAGTTCGATATTTGTTTCTGAGTTTATAGTACTTAACGTTTGTTTACTTGCAGTTAGTGAGCGTTTTATAGCTCCGCGTTTAACATTTAATTCTTTAATTTCAATTTCCGACTTTCTGACTTTTAATCAATTGCAACTTGGGGAAAGGTAAAAAATAGACACTAGGATTAAAAGAAGGAATTGGTACATTAAGACTTACTCGTGATGATCAGCATAAATTGAAGTTGAACAACTACTAATTGAGTAAAGTTGATTTCTGGATTTTCAATTGAACTAATTTTTAATTGGAACTTGATCACTTGAACTGAATCGTGATTAAATTGTTAAATTAATGTTCACAAACACAGTTTTGAAACTGAATATAAATTTTCGTTTCAGAAAATCACTCACAATTGCATTAACTTGTCACAAAGCAAATGTGTAATTGCAAAAATTTAAATGTTCAATTGTCATTTTTTACACTAATAATTTTCATTCCATGCGTACGATGCACCTTGATTGATAATTGTACATGTTTAATAGTTCACCACTTATTGATTGCACAAGACTGTAGATTGTTCCCAAAATTGAAAGTCAATTGTCTCAAATTGTGTTGAATTGCGCTTGTTGCTCATCTAATTTTACTATAATATAGAAATAGCAATGTTCTAGATGATAAATAAACAACACTTGCACGCGCGAATTCATATACTTTGGATTCCGGCGTAATTGATCACAAATCCGGCTCGAAGGACCATAAAAATGTCTAGGTTAATTAAACATTTTTAAACGTTACACGGACAGGTACTTTAAATAAAACTCGTCTTGTGCATAATTATAATAATGTTATCATTTATTAAATAAGTGTTTAAATTTCGATTTGGTAGGTACACTAAGTAACCGACAGTGGTTCGAAAAAGAGATGTTGTTCTTTCGAATGAAAATTTGTATCTACTGTCCTAAGAGACGGCGTAGGCCCTTGTAGGCAAAAATACGGTATAAGTGTTAGTATTAGTGTCGTGAAAAACTAGTCGTGTTTGTAAGGGTAAAAATGGGGGTACAATTATCGGAGAACTCCATTAGGAAGATTTGAAAATGGTTTACTCAGGTACAAAGTTGGAGGCGAAGATATAAATTGTAAAAGTGCTGTATTACAGTTCGTGATTCAAAGGCGTTTTAGCAGCTTATAGCAATAAATGTTTAAATAGATTTACAATATAATTTTACGACACAAAATTTGTCTAGGCGCAGTAATTTTAAGCCATGGAAACAGATTAAGCAATTTGTGAAAGTTTACAGTACAGAAATATTCTTAACTTTAAGAAAAAATGGAAAAATTTTACAATACAAAAACAAAGGAGAATGATTTTCTAGTTAAACTATTTTTATGACTAGACAGATTATCTATTAAGTGATGAAGAAAATGAAGTTAAAACTTTCTTGCTCAAAATCTTTTCTTTGTCCTTATTGCCTGCTGAAATTATAGATGAAACTTTTCGACAGTTGGTAAATGAGCTTAGCGATGATTCCTCCCGTATTCTCCAAGTATATATTTTTTATTACGAGCGAAATTGGATTATAGGTGTGACACCTGAAAAATTTTCCACTTTCAATAATTATCAAGCTATCACCAGCGCATTTGAGTTAAATGGCAGTTTATTGCAAACCAAAATTGGTATCTACCCAACTGTTTGGAATTTTGTCAGTAAGTAAAAAAACAATTATTACCTCTGAATTATATTATATCGAACGGACACAGCTTGTCAGAATACCCATTTGAGCAAATTTTATTTATTTGAAGTTGCATTTTTCAGAAATCTAATTTGTCAGAAATTGTTTTATCAGAAATTGATTTGATCAGAAATCTTATTTTTTAGAAATGTAATTTATCGGAAATAATATTTATTAGAAATCTAATTTGTCCGAAATTTCATGTATCAGAAATCTTATTTATTAGAAGTCTAATTTGTCAGAATGTCCAATTGTCCGAAATCTTATTTAGCCAAAAGTGCATATAACAGAAATCTCATTTAACCAAACTTTCATCGCCCGACACTTTTTTCATCCCAAAACAAGCACATCATATGTCGCTCCAACTAACAAGCAAAAATTTAAGTAAATAATGATTTTTAAATGCTATTTAAATTTTTGTGCTTAAATCGGAGTCACATTTTTTCTGCTTTATGGACTTGATCATAAAAGGGAAACTCACTTGAAAACAAAAGTGTCGAGATTTCTGATAAATAATATTCGTGACAAATGAGACTTTTGATAAGTAAGATTTTTGATAAAAGCAATTTCTGACAAAAGAAATTTCTGATAAATGTGACTTTAACTAAATCAACTTCTAAAAAAATTAGATTTCTAATAAATGGGAGGCCTCATACTCATGCCACTATTGCCACTTTTTGCAACTTTTTCCAGCTGATGCCACTATTTAGCTACTATTTTGAAAAAAATGCCACTAATGACACTTTTTTTTTAAAAATGGCCACTAAAGACACTATTTTCAACTGAGATGTTGAATAAGTCTCTAAGTATTTGACTGCTGTCCTTTTCTTTTTTAGACTTCAATTATAAGATTTATAAGCCAAAAAAGAGGAAACGTATTGTGCTTTATTGTAGGATTTGTTTCTGAACTTTAGGAGGAAATCCATTATATTATTTGATAAATTTTCCAATTGTTAGGACTAATTTGTGATTTTTTTTTTTTTGAATAAGTCCATTTTTCTGAACTACTAAATATTTTCATCTAGACTTAGGATTTATATTTTTTACTTCTGGGAAAAAATCCATTGCATTTGGACGATTTTACAATTTTTTGGAAAAAAATTCCAATGAGTTGGTAAAAATAGTTTTTCTTGAAACATTGGAATTTTTTCCACCAATTCCTGGGATTTATTTACGAATTTTCGGAAAAAATCCACTATGTTTGGAAATTTTTCCAATCTTTAAGAATAATTTCCAATTTTTTTTTAAATAGGGAATTTTTCCAAACTTTACGAAATAAATCCACTAGTTGGGAAGATTTTCTAATTTTCGGGGAAAAATTGAAAATAAGTAACTCCTAGGTTAAAATAATTAGAAATAAGGATTCTAAGTCTTAAAATTACCCTTAAAATATTGGAGACTATTAGAACATCACAAATTACACAAAATTCAAAAATGAACAGGTTGATAATGTTTCTATTAGTCCAGTTAAAGTAGAAAAGAAAAATATTAATATCCAAGAACTTTTGTAAATAAAGTATTTAATATTTTTTTAATTTAAATTAAATTCCCACGGTTGCCACGGTTCTGGAAAACCTGGAAAACCTGGAAAACCTGGAATTGTCATGGAATTTTAAAAAATTAATTTAATTAATTTCTATTTTTATGATTTCAATCAGTGATATTTTATTTGAAATAAGTTGAAAACTGCTGAGTTGTCGGTGAGTTTTACCTGATTGATCAATAGAAAATAATTCAAATTTTCAATGCTATTACTTAAATTGAACATTATTTCCATCTATCAATCAATAAAAAATTAATGACAATTTAGTCATTTTCAACTGATTTCCTGTGAAACTTCATTGCTTGAAATGATGAATAGAAAGTTATTTTCAAATATTAAATTATTCTCCTTAAATTTTATAATTATTCATTAATTTTTTTAATTATTTTGATCTGTTGTTGATTATTCTCGACAGCTTTCGAATTTTTTTGGCCATTGTCAATTATTTTCCTCATTTTTCAATTATTTTCGTCATTTTGTTATTTTTCTTTTAATTATCAATTATCTTCTTCACATTTTAATTGAATTCTCTAAATTTCAATTTATTTCATCCATTTTCAATTATATTCTTGAATTCTTAATTATTTTCTTTAATTTTCAATTACTTTATTCAATATTTAATAATTCTCGCCTTTTTCCAATTATCAACAATTTTTTTTTTAATTTCAATACAATTCTTTAATTATCTTCTTCAATTTTAATTTTTTATCTAAAATTTTTTCTAAAATTTTCTTCAGTTTCTAATTGACAACTTAATATTTTCCTTCAATTTTTTAATTATTCTTTAATTTTTTCAATAATTTTGTTCTATTATCGATTAATCTCGCCAGTTTTCGAACTTTTTTAAACTTATTTTCATTTGTCAAGAATTTTTTAAATATTCAATTATTTTAGTCATTTAGTAATTTTTCTTTTAATTATAAATTATTTTCTTACAGGAAAATAATACAAAATTTCAATTTAATTCTTTAATCTTCAAGTTTTAATATTTTCTCCAATTATTATTCTCATCATTTCTCAATTATTTATTTTAATTATTAATTATTTTCTACAATTTATCATTACTATTTTCTACAAATTTCTAAATGTATGATTATTTTTCTTAAAATTTATAATTATTCATTAATTTTTAGAATGATTTTTTCTGTTGTCGATCATTCTCGACAGTTTTCTAAATTTTTTTATTTGTCATTTATTTTCCTAAAATTTTAATTCAATCCCTTAATCTTTCATTTAATTCTTCGAGTTTTAATTGTTCGTGTGGGACTCAACCACGTGCTGTGGCAATACCGCACTAAAACAACCTCTCCCATTCTTGCTTTACTTACTCCATCCGTTCCTGCTCCCTCCATCCTCGAAGCTTAGCAAGAGCGTGATCCACTTACTCGAGACGTTTTTCATGTTTCTTGCCCTGTTGTCCTCGCCCATAGCCGCCGATGTTCTTAAGCGGTGGTCGAGAACGTTGTTGGATGTTTTTTTAGAGCTACCAAATAAGATGTTAAAGTGAACAGTGCTGCCGAACCAGATTGAGAGAGTTCAGAAGGACTTCCTTCTGCATGCGAACCGCCAATGCATCAGCCTGGCGCTCGCAGCCAGGAATCTTTTTTAATTGGCTCACAAATGAAGCCTTAATCCCTCCCAAACAACCGATTAGAAGAACATTCAATCGGACTTTATAACCTGGGTGCATTCGACTCAATTCGAACATGATACTTCATCGAGCTCTTGATACTTGGTCCGCTTCTTATCCTCCTTACGATTAATGTTGTTCTCAGCTGGGTCCGAGAACTCAATTACACAAATGATCTTACTTTTATGATCCTGGAGTACTTGTTGTAAATTGACTGTATAAATTTTTGTATTTGAAAAATGATTCGCGGGATATATATTTTGTAAATGAATCGTTTCTCGTTAACCTGCGCCACTAGTCTTCCGATTAATTATTGCGAGGGAAAATTCTTAAAAAATGCGGGAAAGGCAGTCGAAATTGCGGCAAAAGATTAAGGGGAAGGGAGTTCTAGTCAAACCTCTGACGACGACCGAAGCGTGTCGGGAATAAAGTTGTAATTTTGAATTTTATAATAAATGTAAATTGTGGCCACTAGTTTCTTGTCTTCACTATTTTTCAATCCACTACATTTTTAACCTTGGATTTTATTATTTCTGGCGACCGTGACAGGACGTAGGGATTGAAAATAGTATTTGAGTGGATATTTCGTGCGGCAGCGTGCACGCGGTCAGTGGTTCGAGCATCAAAAATGGAGGCTTTGAAGAAATCTAGAACTATTCAAAGGAGATTATTTACCCGATCATTAAACGGTTATAATGACATCTGTAAGAAGACGACTTCTACTTATCAAGAGAAGAAAATCGCGATGCATTTACTAGAGGAACGAATGGCGGAGTTGGTAGGGGTGAGCAATAAGTTTATTTCGTTGCTGTTTGACTCTGATAGTAGCGAGGAAGAAATTGAACTTGAAATTGAGTCTCACAATGATTACCAACTCCAATTCTTAAAAGTAAAAGTTGCATTCGACGATTTAACAGCTAATCAAATCAGTACCAACTCAACACAAATAAGAGAGAATTCGACTGTTGTTACCCGTTCCGAGAAACCATTCAAGAAACCGACGCTTCAAATTCCTATGTTCAGCGGCAACGTCGGAGATTGGCTTCAATTCTGGTCTCATTTTTGAAAAGTGCATGATGATGTGTCCGTGTCGAAGGAAGATAAATTGGAATATCTAAAGCAATCGGTTGAGAAAGGTTCGAAAGCAGATAATGTCGTATCAGGATATCCAACTAGTGCTGAAAACTATTCAAAGGCATTGGAAAGTCTCAAGAATCGATTTGGTCGTGATGATGTCTTAGTAGAATTTTATACTCGAGAATTGTTGAATTTAGTTCTTCAAAATGCGTCATCACAGAAGGTAAAGGTGACCGTCGCAGTTATCTATGATAAGATTTCGGCACATATACGTGCTTTGGAGTCTTTAGGCGTGACCACGGATAAGTGCGCAACAATGCTTTATCCATTGGTTGAATCGTCCCTTCCCGAGGAGATTTTGAGGACTTGGCAACGTTCAATTTTGCTCAACGCAAGTGCGCAGGCTAATGACGATCCAGAGACTAGTAATCGTTTGTCGAAATTACTAAAATTCTTGGAGACCGAAGTGGAGAGCGAGGAGAGGATACATATGGCTGTCAATGGTTTCGGAGTCTTGGGAGAAGGAGGTAAGAAGGAGAAGGCCAAAGGAAACAAGGAATCAACATGGTCATCAAGAGATCTTCCTAGTGCCAGTGTTCTGTTAACCAGTGAAAATAAGCCGAAAAGATTTGTGTGTGCTTTCTGTAGTGGTGAGCACGATAGTGCAGTGTGTGAGAAAGCAAAAAAGATGTCATATGAGGATAGAAAGAATATTGCGGGTAAGAATAAATGTTGTTTTAAATGTATTAAGCGCGGACATTGCGCAAAGGATTGTAGAGTAAGAATCACGTGTTCTCGGTGTAGCAAACGTCATTCTATTATATTATGTCCGTTTTTAAATAGTAAGAATAACTCTGAGACATCTGATCAATTGACAACGAGTTCAAATAGTGGTAAAATTGTCGAACAGAATTTAGCAAATTTTTGTAGTTTGCCGGACGTTTACTTGCAAACATTGCGCGTTGTTTTATTTTCTGGTTCTAAAGAAATAATAATTCGAGCAGTCCTTGATTCGGCTTCACATCGATCCTATATTACATCTCGAGTTGCTAAGTTTTTAGAATATGAACCCTTAGGGGAAAGAGAGGTGGTATATTCTCTGTTTGGCGGGGAAAGAACGAAAAATGAGAAGCATGATATTTATTTGGTACGAGTAAGAAGTAATACCGGAAATTACGCGTGCAATTTTCAAGTAATGAATAAACATATTATTTGCAATGATATTCCTTGTATTAAACAGGCAGCATGGATTACTGAATTAGAGAAAAAAGGTATTCAACTTTCTGATTTTGATCCTAACTCGCAAAAAGTTGAAGAATCAATCGATTTGCTTATAGGTGCTGACGTGGTAGGAAAATTATTGACTGGGAACAAATATGATTGTTTTAACAGATTAACCGCTATCGAGACACGTTTAGGTTGGACTGTTATAGGTGCAGTACCAGAGAGTAATCGGAATGAATTTGCAATGACGACTCTTACAATGTTTGTTAATGAATCCAAGGTCTCTGATCTTTGGAGTTTAGATACTATCGGTATTAAAGATCCCAGCGAAAAATTAGATCGTCTCGAAAAAGAAAAACGCGTAAAAGAGAATTTTTTGAACACCGTTGCGTTAAACGAAAATAATCGTTATACCGTGAGTTTACCGTGGATGGATGAACATGCCCCGGTGTCATCAAATTTGAGTATTGCAAAAATACGATTAGGAAATTAAGAAAAGAAATTGAAAGCGGACGGTTTTTTCGAAGAATATGATAAAGTTTTTTTGGATTGGTTAAATGAAGATATTGTAGAATTGGTACCGGAGAATGAGTTAGAAAGAGACGCACATTATTTACCTCATCGTCATGTAGTTAAATTGGAAAGTACGACACGAATCCGCCTCGTTTTTGACGCGTCTTCTAGTGAAAAGGGCCACCCTTCGTTAAATTAGTGTCTCGAAAAGGGGCCCAATTTAATTGAATTAATTCCGACCTCTCTATTTCGTCTTAGACAGAATGAAATAGCCGTGATTGCCGATATACAGAAAGCCTTTTTGCAAATTGAAATTAACGAAAAGGATCGTGATTTTTTGCGATTCTTATGGTATAAAAATGGAGAAATTCAAATTTT
This sequence comes from Ganaspis brasiliensis, assembly GCA_037103525.1. Taxonomy (NCBI): domain Eukaryota; kingdom Metazoa; phylum Arthropoda; class Insecta; order Hymenoptera; family Figitidae; genus Ganaspis; species Ganaspis brasiliensis. The sequence goes on along the minus strand of JAZKLR010000093.1, from coordinate 1,783,714 downwards.
TAGACATAAAAGGGTTGTTTTTGGCTTAACTTGTAGCCCTTTTTTATTAGGAGCAGTCTTGGAACTCCATTTATCAACTATGTTACGAGCAAACTCAGAAAGGTTTTTTAAAGATGGCTGGTCAGAAAAAACGATATTAAAATTAAAAGATTCGTTTTATGTTGACAATTGCACGACGAGCGTCGATTCAATTGAAGAATTAAGTACGTTTATAAAAGAATCTAAAGAGATTTTAAGTAAAGGGAGTTTTGACTTGAGAAACTGGGAATATACGAATGACAATACGAAAAAAGATTCTACGTTAATCTTAGGCATTTTATATAATAAAAAACGAGATACTCTTTCAATAAATCCGGCGGTTTTGAATATTGACCTTCAGAAGGATGTAACAAAGCGAACAATTCTTTCCGCAGCAAACAGAGTTTTCAATCCTGTGGGTTTTGTTTGTCCGGTAACGTTGATTCCTAAATTAATTTTAAAAAAGCTGTGGAAATTAAAAAAGGATTGGGATGTACCCGTAGACAAAGAGACTAGCGACGAATTTTTAAAATGGGTTAAACAATTGCAATATTTAAATCATGTTGAAATTCCGAAAAAATTTGGAAGGGGGAGTTTATCCCTTCACGCGCTTTGTGATGCAAGTAAACTGGCATATGCCGTGGTAATTTTCTTACGTATAGAAAAATTGGAGGGTACTGAAATTCGATTTGTTAGTGCAAAAACTAGAATAGCACCGGAAAAAACCACGATTCCACGATTGGAATTATTAGCTGCCACTATCGGGAGTCGTTTGACAAATGAAGTTGTTAAGGCGTTAGAGTGTGGCAATGTGCCCGTTGTTTATTGGTCAGATGCAAGTACGGTTTTGGCATGGATCAATCGTGACATGCAGTGGAATACATTTGTTTATAATCGCGTAAAAGAAATTCGTGAATTGACGAAAACAGGAACATGGAGACATGTGCCGGGAGAAATGAATCCGGCCGACCTCCCATCACGTGGTTGTGACGCAAAACAATTTCCTGACTCACTTTGGTGGGAGGGGCCTGCTTGGCTTTGCGAGAACGAGGAAAATTGGCCAAAAGAGAAATGTAATATTGACGAATCCGAAATAACAACGGAATTAAAGAAAACGGCACAAGTCTCGATGGTTAACCTGAATGAGAAACCGAATTCAGATTTAATAGGAAGATTTTCATCATATAGTAAATTGATAAGATTTTTTGCAATCATGTTACGATTTAAGAATTATAAACTTAAAATTGAAAATGAAAAGGGTTTACAAATCACATGTAAAGAGTTGTATGAAACGGAATTGAAATTTTTGAGAACTTTACAATCTGAAATGTTTTTACCAAAAAATGATCCAAAATTAGCATCGTTACAGGCCCTTATTCATACAGACGGTCTTATACGATTGCAAACTAAAATTATTGAACGTCAGGATAATTTTCCCTTTTTGTTTCCAATTTTATTAGATGGAAAACATGAAGCAGTAAAGCTTCTGATTAGAGAAACTCATGAAAGCATGTGTCACGCTGGGGTACAAATTGTTATGTGTCAATTAAGAGAAAAATTTTGGATTTTGTCAATGAGAAGAATAGTAAAGTCAGTTATTTTAAAGTGCGTTAAATGTAAAAGATTTAATTCCAGTCATATAGAAGCGGTTCCGGCTCCTTTGCCGATTCATCGCGTAAGAGAAGCCAGTGTTTTCGAGATTACTGGCGTGGATTTTGCCGGACCGGTGTATTTGAGAGGTCAGCAAAAGGGTTGGATCTGCTTGTTTACTTGTGCACTTTATCGAGCGATACACCTGGAGTTGGTTACCTCTTTATCAGCGCAAGCTTTTTTATGTTGTTTACGACGTTTCATTAGTCGTAGAGGGAGACCGACTATCATGTACAGTGACAACGGGCTGAATTTTGTTGGCACGAACAATTCATTTAAAAGGTTAAACTGGGATTATATTTCTAAATATTGTTCTGCGAAACAGATTCAGTGGCGTTTCAATCCACCATCAGCCCCCTAGTGGGGAGGATGGTGGGAGCGACTAGTCGGTTTATTAAAGAATCTTTTGCGTAGGGTACTGGGAAAATCTTGTCTGACGTTTGAGGAAATGTCTACGGTATTGTGTGACTGTGAATCGGTTTTAAACTCACGACCTCTGACTTATATCTCTGAATCAGCGGATGATTTAAGGGTGCTAACTCCAGCTATGTTTTTGCATGAAATTAAGGAGACAGGAACGCCTGATATCAATATAATTTGTAAAATCGATTTAACCAACAGATACAGGCGTAGACAGGAAATTGTAGAACATTTAAGGAAGAGATTTCGAATAGAATATTTAGGTCAGTTAGCTTCCAGGTGTAAATCTAAAAAATACGACAATGTAAAAATCGGAGATATTGTGATTGTAGGTGATGATAATCATAAACGAATCGACTGGCCTTTAGGAAAAGTTGAAGAGTTATTTGTAGGTAGAGATGGTAGCGTCCGAGTTGTTATATTAAAAACAAAAGAAGGTAGATTAAAAAAACCAATCCAGCGAATTTACCCCCTAAAAATCTCGCAAACTGAATGTAAAAATTTTAACAACGTTCCCTTTAAAGTTTCGGACAAAATTGTTGGCGAAGTTAAAAACTGTGAAAAATTGAACAAAGAGGAATTTAACAAAATTTCGATAGATAGACAAGACAAAAATATTGTAGAGACTATGACTCGCAGTGGACGCATGATAAAAAGACCTAACTATTTCCAGAGTTAAATTGTTTTTGATCTTAAGCTAGATTTATGAAGGTTGTGATATTTATAGTTTTGTAATTTTTTGAACAGAATTTTGATTGCAAATGGTTGCAAACTTATAACTGTAGGCAGGACAATGTGTTATAATCTTAGTCCGGAGAAAAAGTTGTTTCCGCGTGTACACCTCATTTTCGGCTTCCAACATGTAAATTTGGAGGAGAAAAAGTGGTAGCATGTTGTCGACCCGGAGCGACTGTTTTCTTTGAATGGAATTATTGAATACATTTTAATTTTAAGTTTTGCAATTTATTTGTCAGCATTATAGAAGTTTAAATATGTTGAGGTAAAACCTCAAGGTGGGAGGATGTTGTAAATTGACTGTATAAATTTTGGTATTTGAAAAATGATTCGCGGGATATATATTTTGTAAATGAATCGTTTCTCGTTAACCTGCGCCACTAGTCTTCCGATTAATTATTGCGAGGAAAAATTCTTAGAAAATGCGAGAAAGGCAGTCGAAATTGCGGCAAAAGATTAAGGGGAAGGGAGTTCTAGTCAAACCTCTGACGACGACCGAAGCGTGTCGGGAATAAAGTTGTAATTTTGAATTTTATAATAAATGTAAATTGTGGCCACTAGTTTCTTGTCTTCACTATTTTTCAATCCACTGCATTTTTAACCTTGGATTTTATTACTGGAGTACTATATCAGGCTTATTGGCACTGATACGATGAGTGGTGGAAAAAGAGAAGTTCCAGTAGATCTTACACTGGTTATTTTCCACTACGGACTCCTGATCCCCTTGGGTATACGGCAAGATAGGTTCTTTATCTATACCATAATGGTGTCGAAGGTGATAATATAACACCTTAAGCGCAGCATTGTGTCTTTCAATATACCTGTAACACGCGTACCTCGGACACGCACTTAGAATGTGACTTAGAGTCTCCGCATATTGTTTACATGCACGACAGATGTCACTGTCGACAGGTATATGCATCACACGACTGCGGTACACCAAGGTATTAATCACACCATCCTGACAAGCGAATAGAAATCCTTCAGTCTCTGATCTTAAACCAGCAGATTTAAGGAACGAAAATGTCAAACCAATAGACAATCCTACTTCATTTATGAGGTTGTAGAATTGTCCGTGAACAGATTTGCTCTTATGTTCCTGTAGTAGAAGCGCATGTTCTGCTTCCTTGACACGGCCCTTAAGCATTAATGGTGGTAACGATGCTAATCCATGTTGCACATTACTAGTATCAAATGGGAGACGAAGTTTATTCGCAGCTCTTTCTGCCGCATGATATAAGAATACCCCACAATTCGTAATTTCATGATGGTGAACAAATTGTAAAAGAGGATCTCGACTGTTCATAATTGAGCATGTAGCAGCCAAAACGATTCTACGATGAAGACACTCTAAGTTCAGTAGACCTCTCCCTCCCCGATCTCGCGGAAGGTAAATTCGAGGCACGAAAGACTTTGGATGATGACTTCGATGAATTGTCATCATCTTGCGAGTTTCTCTGTCTAGCATCTTCAGCTCATTCACATTCCACTTAACTGCTCCAAAGGTATAGAGAAGCAAAGGAATGGCTAATGTATTTGTGGCTTGTATCTTATTCTTCCCAGATAATTCGGAAGACCAAATTTTTCTGAGAAGACCACGATATTTTGTTTGGAGACGATCGTTAAGCTGACGCACATCTTGAGTCTCCGCTTGTGGAATTCCAAGATATGCGTATGTTTCTCCTTGACCAAGATGATAAATGGCGTTGCCACCAATGAGCTGAAGATCCTCAGAGTTGATCTTATGAACTCTATTTCTTGGTTTGCCACACATGTATCCAGAGCGATTTTTTCGGAGCACAATAGACAGAGGCAAAAAAGAGATGCAGAAAAGTAGAGGACTGAGTGAGTCACCTTGAAAAACTCCTCTCCTAAAAGAGATGATGTTAGTTATCATCTGCTGTTTGTTGGATGATATAACAAACCTTGTCCTCCACATGAGCATCAGCTCTTTCAAGCATCTCACGATGTTTAGATGTACCTGTAAGCAATCAAGGAGCTTGATGATCAGCTCATGACTTGTAGAGTCGAATGCTTTACGGTAATCAATCCAAGCCATTGACAAGTTGCGTCGATAAACTATCGAGTCGTGGGTAACGCACCTATCTATTAATAGGTTTTCCCTACAACCTGACAGGCCTCTTTTGCACACACGTTGTTCACTTATTGCACTCCAAACTGGCTTTATAGATGTTAATATCCTTTCTTTTAGGATGCCAGTGAATAGCTTGTAACAGGTGTTAAGACAAGCTATCGGTCTATAATTTTTTGGATTAGACAAATCTCCTAATTTTGGTAAGAGTACCGTTCGACCTTCCACCAACCACTGTGGTACGGGATGTTCTCCGCAAAGAAAGGTTGAAAAGATGCGGGCCAAATGTCGGTGAGTTGAAGTAAACTTCTTCCACCATAGATTATTAATCTTATCTGGCCCGGGTGCTGAAAAGTTTTTAGTTTTAGCAATTATATTTCTAACCTCTTGCTCAGTAATTGGCGGACATGCCTCACTAGGATGGTCAAGCCCCTGTTCAAGACAGAAGCTTCTGAAAAGTGGTAAAGACGCATCCTCATCGTTGACTGCATAGGACGTCCCATAGATGTTTCTCCAGAAAGTTTCAACCTCTTCACGACATGGGGGGTTAACAACGACTGATGTTGGTGGACTGAACAGGCGGGAGGGATTAGTAGCAAGTAGTAGTCTTATGACTACAAGAGAACGTATCACACTCTGTAATTGAGACGCATGTCGTCGAGCCACCCCTATCTTGAACTGTACTTGTTTGATTCGTTTGCAGGTCTTAGCCACTCGCTCTGAAACAGACTTCCTGTTCTTGATTTCCCTCAGCCATTTTGTCCATTTTTATGGAAACCTTAAGATGAATTTTTGTTTCCCTTGATCTCATGTTCCCATCTTCGGTCGTTGGTGTTGGTGTGTCGAGAACTTGTATGTTCTCTGAGGGATGTTCTTCTTCTAGTAGAAAAGCCTCATGTCCCTTTTTCCTCAGAAAGGATACCTGGTCTCTTAGATACTGAGGCGTCACGTCTGCGTATTGGGGGTACATTTCGACCCATGGCATATGCAGCCTTAGCATATGTCCTCTTCTGTCTGGAGAACTGTTTTGCCAACACAACAAGATGTCCTTCCGAAGTTGGCCCGTCCATTTGAAACGCTCTCGAGTTTGTCCCGGGTCATTGCCTGTTCGTCGCCTGGGTTCTGTCCTATTGCCACTCCCAACAGAACCCAGATCTCCATCCGAGAGAGATTTATTCTGGGTGTCACTGCGCGTTACAGTCGTCGTAACCGCATCTTCGCTGTGTAGGTGGTTAACCCAGCACAGAGTGGCAATTGTCTCGGGTGCCCACCCCTATCTGACATTGGTCCGCCCCGGGTATTTGAATTGCCCGGTTCCCCCCATATCTGGGAGGATTTTTCCTATCCGCCACCTGGGGAGGCGCTCGATTGGGATGTCAGAAACCCCACCTTAGATGCCACTCAAACACTTGGCCAAGTGGACCAAGTATTTCCTTGGTGTTCGGAAGAAGGCATCTATGCTGACCCAACCGGCCAGGCAATTCTGTGATATTTGGTAACGGACGATACCATTTACCACAGAGATATCGAGTGGTAGCAGAGCGTAGTAATAATAATAATAATTTTTATTATTATTATTATTATTATTATCCTCATTACTATTGTTATTGTTATACGACACATAATAATTTTTTATTTCAAATTTATTAAAATATATTACAATTTAGATATAATTCACTTTGAATACAATTTTTTAATTGAAAAAATAATAAATTTCTCAAGAAAGAATATGTTTAACTTTTGAAAAATAATATTAAATTTTAATGAAATGACAAAGTTTGAAAAAAAAGAAATTTCAGTAGATAAATTCAACTTTTTAATTTTAATATTTTTATTTAATCATTTTAAATTATATTTAATTATTAATTTAGGTTTTAATATATTTAACTAAAAAAATATTAATAATTAAAAGATTATAAAACATTTGAGCGGAATTTTACTTTTTAGGTACAAGATTTATAAAATAATACCTCTTTTCCGTATATAGCCTTGTATTAACTTTATAATATAGTATTGAAGATTGAAATAGAATGTTATTGCATATATTTGATTAAATAAACATTATAGTGTACGTTCGGCCCAATTAACATTCTATGGCACACAACTTCAACAGACATTAAATAAAACAAACAATTGAATACGAACCATATCTTACAAAATTAATGATAAAAATAATTTTCGACTGTATTTCAAATTAACATTTTATTTCATTGGCTTTTTAATAAACATGTTATCACGGGGGGCGTCGATATGCTTCACAGGGTAATTAAAATTACTTCAACGGCAGGCTTTCCGTGATTGTGAAAAAATCAACAACCAGAACCGAAGCAACATCACTGCACCAAAAATTTTCAATTTTAGAACAACAGCAAGAATACGAGAATCCTGGTTGCAAGTGGAAATAGAATCAATAACGGTGCCTGAATTTATTAGTCGATGCTGTTTCATTTTTGCACAACCAGCAGCAGAGTATTTCAATGTTTATTTGGCAATGAATCAAAATGTGCATGAAGTAAAGTAATGAAATTAATCAATAGGAATGAAATCGACGGTATGAATTTCTTTACTAAGTTCATTCTTGAATATTATAATATATAAAGTATATAATTACATAAGTAATATATATATATATATATATATATATATATAATTTTCGTTTGACAGAATTTTATAAAATACAACTTTCTTTTACATAAATTTCATTTTTCGAATTTATTTTCAACAGGAAATCAATAAATCAGAATTTTTACTTAACATAATTTTTAGAACACGAACTCATAATTAATAAAATCTTTTTTTGCAGTAAGTTTTTTAAGTTAGTTATTTCTAAGCATAATTTATATCTAAAATAAATAATGAAACATTTAGCAAATAAATTAAAAAATTATGAATGTAATTAAAAATTGGATAAAACAATTGATAATGTATAAAACTAATAAAAAATGAAAAAATAGAACTCAAACTTGAGGTAAATAATTGTAAAATTTAGGAAATGCATAAAAAAGTTTTCAATTAAAAATTAGAGGAAAATTATTGCAAAATTATAGAAATAATTGAAAATTGAAAAAGAAAAAATGCAATTTGAGAAAAAAAAAACTGATAAAATCATAAAACAAATTTAAAATTAAATAAAATAACTGATAAATTATAATAAAAAAAATAAAAAAAATTGAAATTGAAGAAAATAATTGAGGTGTAAAAAATGTAATTGTTAATTTTTGAAAGTAATTGAAAAATAATAAAAATATTTCAAAAAAGGAGAAACTAATTGAAACTTGAAACAAAAACAGAATTAAGAATTCTGAAAGGTGATTAAAAAAATAAACGAATACACTAATTGTAAGAGAAATAAATTATATAAAATGACTAAAATAATGGTAAATTTTAAAAGAGAATTTACATTTAAAATAAATAAAGAAAAATCTTGCAAATTAATTGAAAAATTATGAATACAAATAAAATTTGGACAAAACAATTCAAAGATTATAGAACTAGTATGGCTTGTTCAAAACTAAGTCACACGTCTAGGAGGAGAGAGGGTGTCGAAAAGTGCCAGTTTTCCCATTTAAAAGTGTGACTTTAGTGGGGAGGGGGAAGAGAGTCCAAATGGGTCTCGTACACGTGACCTAGAGCAGGGATCACAGACTGTCCCCTATTCCCCTTTTCCCTCCTATTTTGAAGTTTTATCCCTATTTCCTCTATTTTAAAGATTTGTCCCCTATTTACCCTATTTCTAATTTTAAAATTTCAATTTATAATTTATCAAAGTTATTTTTTACTTAACTCTGAATTTGTATCATTTAATTATCATTTGTATCATTTAATAATCACAGCCCCACAAGAAAAAAAAGTGTCATGTACTTTTGACCGGAATACCTTAGCCCTATGTATTTTGACGCGCTGAACACGAATCCGAAGTCCATTTTGCTCCATCACGTCAGGATTTTTTTCTAACCTCAAAAAACATGTCGGATTTTGAGAGGTAGGCGATTTTTTAAAAAAATTTATGGATTTACTTCAAACTTGGTATCTGGGGGTTTTTTGGGTCGCTGATTATGAATCTGAAGTTAGATTTTCAAAATTCAAAATGGCGGATCCAATATGGCGGACGAATTTTGAAAAAATTTGAAGATTTACTTTAAACTTGGTATCTGGGGGTTTTTTGGGTCGCTCATTACGAATCTGAAGTTAGATTTTCAAAATTTAAAATGGCGGATCCAATATGGCGGACGAATTTTGAAAAAATTTGAAGATTTACTTCAAACTTGGTATCTGGGGGTTTTTTGGGTCGCTGATTACGAATCTGAAGTTAGATTTTCAAAATTCAAAATGGCGGATCCAATATGGCGGACGAATTTTGAAAAAAATCGAAGATTTACTTCAAACTTGGTATCTGGGGGTTTTTTTGGTCGCTGATTACGAATCTGAAGTTAGATTTTCAAAATTCAAAATGGCGGATCCAATATGGCGGACGAATTTTGAAAAAAATCGAAGATTTACTTCAAACTTGGTATCTGGGGGTTTTTTGGGTCGCTGATTACGAATCCGAAGTTAAATTTTCTAAATTTAAAATGGCGGATCCAATATGGCGGCCGAATTAAAAAACATATTAAGATTTACTTGGCGGCAAGAATATGGCTGATGAATTTTTTTAAAATATTAAAATTTACATAAAATTTTGTATCTAGTGGTTTGTGGGGTGACTGATTGCAAATCTGAAAACAGATTGTTAAAATTCAATATGTCAGTTCTGAAGTATATAATTTTCCTTTATTCCTTTTATGGTAGCGCACTCTTTTGTTTTCGAAAGATCTGTGTAGCGGTTTTCTCTTTAAGTTCACACTACCTGGTACAACATCCCTTTTCAGCATCCAGCAAAAGTCGGCCATCATATTTACGCCCCGCCTTCCTTGATAACGACGTTCCATTTCTTTAAGGTCTTGATGAAATCGCTCTCCCTGTTCCTCACTGTAGTCTCCTAAATTTTCGGGGAAGTACTTTAGATGTGATTCTAAGAAATGTAGCTTCAAGCTCATCAAGCATCCTTGCTTTCCGAAGTTTGTTATCATATTATTTGCCATTTCTTCCCAATTCTCGCTTTTGTTATTCTCCAGAAAATTTTCAACAATTAGTTTAAAACTAATCCATGCATTTCTCTCAGTTTTACTCATGTTTCTGACAAATTTCGCATCTTTTAATAATTTTCGAATTTGTGGGCCATCAAAAACTCCCTCATTTACTTTGGCATCAGAGACCTCAAGAAATTTTTGTTCTAGGTATTTAAAACATTTTCCATTTTTATCTAAACTCTTAACAAACTGTTTTGCTGCTCCTACTTTAATGTGCAATGGTGGAAGCAATACCTTTGAGGGATGAATCAATGGCTTCTTAATGATATTTTTCGATCCTGGTTTAAAAGATTTTCTTTTTGGCCATTCCTTTTTTTTGTAATGATTCTTTCTATCTCTACTATCCCACAGACACAAAAAACAGGGCGTTTTTGTGAAACCTGCTTGTTGTCCAAACATAATACTTAAGATCTTAAAATCCCCACAAATTTGCCAGTTATGTTCTTGATATTTTATTTTATCTAAAACTAGTTTTACAGATTCATAGCTTTCTTTAAGTTCTGTAGAATGAGCCATAGGAATCGAACAATAAATATTAGTATTATGAAGTAATACTGCTTTTAAACTTCTTTTAGAAGAGTCTATGAATAACCTCCAATCTTCATCTTTGTATACGCCAGGTTTTAATTGATCCATTAACCCATTAATGTCAGAACAATATACCAATGACTGCTTTTTGTCTTCTGTAAAATATTTTCTGAATTCCTTTTCCCTATCGCGATAAAAGGAAGATGTAGTTCCTTTCGATAGCATTTTTTTCTTCTTAAGAACTGATGCAAGATATTCTGCAACATCTTTTGGTAGTTTTAAATCTCTGATGAGATTGCTGAGTTCTTCTTGTGTGAACTTTTCAGGTATTTCTTCTTCCTGTTCACCAGTTGGAATGTAATAGTCATCTTTGTCATCAATACTCATGTCGTTATCTATATCACTAAATACATCTTCTACTTTTGAACAGTCGATTTCAAAATTTTTTGAAGAAGAAGGTGTATCACAAAAAATTTCTGGTTTTGTTACAGTTGTCACATCAGCGTACGATATTTTTCCTTTATTCTTGTTATTATAACCTTCTACATTGGTCATGCAAAAGTAACAATCTTCTTGTTTCAATGGTTTTTTCCACAGCATTGGTTTTTTAAATTTAAAGTACTTATCCTCCTTAGTATTATTCCAACGAGTTAACATTATGTGACAAGATAAGCAAATTTTGTGTGGACCCCAATTTTCATTTTGATCGGCTATCTCTAAATCAAAGCAATCTTTGTAAATTTGTCTAATATTGTCATTGATTGGTTTACAATTCTTTGGAACATCGAACTGTCCACATATATAACAAAATGCATCTGCATTGCTATTGCATATGTGTTTTGATCTTAATGCTTTAAAATTAATTTTTGAAGCATTTGAAGTTTTTGTGTTGTTTTGATTTTGAAAAGCCATGATTTATTGAATAACCCGCACGTTAGGGATCCTGGTCCGATTGCAGGCGAGTCCACCGTCCTAGGGGTGATAACTCTCATACCTCCCCAGGCCTAAGTATGAGAGCTTTCCGACTTTGACGAGGACAATGTCAACTCGTCGTCGGACACACTACGGTATCATCCTCACACCCTAACGCCCACCTGCAAGGCAGCGCGCCTACGCTGGCTTCGTTACTTCGATAAACAGGAAGCGAATCATTCTACACATCCCCTTTCAGGGCAGTTGTCATCGCCTACTACATTTATCGAAGCAGCAGGATTTAAATTGTGCCAAAGCTCAATAAGAACGTTAGACATAGAATGACAATGATATGTCCATCAGGAATAAGATGCAGAATGGAACAATGTACTTTCTTATTTGGCTTCTGCACCAAACATATCCAATCTGTTACCAAGGAATATTTTATGATAAAATTGTAATAGAAGTCATATTTGAAAATGTGAGAAACTCGCTTCGAAATCACACTCAGCAACTTAAAAACCTGAAGATACCAAGTTTCATAAAAATTTCGAAAATATGACGTCAGATTCGCAATCAGCGACCCAAAAAACCCCCAGATACCAAGTTTGAAGTAAATCTTCAAATTTTTTCAAAATTCGTCCGCCATATTGGATCCGCCATTTTGAATTTTGAAAATCTAACTTCAGATTCGTAATCAGCGACCTAAAAAACCCCCAGATACCAAGTTTGAAGAAAATCCATAAATTTTTTTAAAAAATCGCCTACCTCTCAAAATTCGACATGTTTTTTGAGGTTAGAAACAAATTTTGACGTGATGGAGCAAAATGGACTTCGTATTCGTGTTCAGCGCGTAAAAATACATAGGGCTAGGGAATTTCGGTCAAAAGTACATGACACTTTTTTTTTTTGTGGGGCTGTGTAATCGCGCTGAGCTATTTGGGAGAGAGGGAGATTGACCACAGTTTATTTTTGTTTATTTGACATTTTCAAAAGACTGCGGGTAATTTTAAATCCTAATGAAAAAGGCAGAGCTAGCCGCTTTTTTAAAGAAAATTATAAACAATGGTTTAAGAGAATGTATTTATTTTTAGATTTAGAATTATTAGCTTTGTTAATTTTAAATGCTTCTGTAATGTAAAGAACACAAAATTTTATTTAGATAATTTGACTATGATATAATTGATTTTCTTAAAATTTGACCATATACCATATGCCGTCGAAGTGCATTTTGAAAAAAAACTATGTAACACATAGTGTAGGGGGGAAAGTAGCATAAAATTACTTTGGTTTTTCAGGTATTTGTTCAATTATCATTTATTTTCATCAATTTTTAATTAATTTAAACAATTTTTCCAACTTCCACTTGTTCTCTCAAAATTTTAAAACTATTCTTTAATTTTTTAAATTATTTAGTTTTCTTGTTAATTATTCTCGACAGTTTCCAAATTTTTTTACATTTGTCAATTATTTTCTTTAATATTTAATAATTTTATCATTTTGTAATTTTTCTTCCAATTATCTATCTGTCTTCTTAAAAATGTAATTTAATTCTTTAATTTTGAATTATTTTTAAAAAATTTAAATAATGTTTTCAGTTTAAGGGCATGTGATGGAGAATGACGTCACTGGTATAGGCAGAATTTGTCCGTAAACTTTCTTTTAAAATAATAAATATCTCTACATCAAACTTTATGGAATTACTTAAAATATCATTAAGATGGTCTCTCTGACCCAAATTTGTTTAAATTTTGGCTTAAAATTAATTTTTAAAAAATTAGCTGTTTTTCGAAAAATTAAAAAAAATTTATTTTAAGGCAAAATTTAAACAAATTTGGGTCAGAGAGACCATCTTAATGTTGTTGTAAGTAATTCCAGAAAGTTTAGAGTCAAAACGTTTATTATTTTAAGAGAAAGTTTACGGACAAATTTTGCCTATACCAGTCACGTCATTCTCCATCATATGCCCTTAAAATTATTTTTAAAAATTCCCTTTAATTCTCGACTTTTTTTAATACTTTTTTTCAATTATAAAACCTGTTTTAAATTTCAATTCAGTTGTTTAATTCTACAACTATTTTCTCAATTCTCAAATATTTTTTTCAATTTTAAATATTCCATTCTAATTTAATTTCCATTTTTTAAATATATTTAATGATTCTCGTCTTTTTTAAAATACTTTCTTGAATTTTTAATTACATTTATTAAATTTCAATTTTTTTTTTTATTGGTCAGAATATTAAGCCCACAGTCAAGACCATATAGGGCAATACATAGTAAAATAAAATACAGAATGTAGAATATAATCAAATACAAAAGTAGGTTGAGTGGAGAAGTAAATCTCATAACAAAAGTAATAAGTAAATTTATAATATAAATCAATCAATAGATTCACGTAGCTCAACAAAGAAATTTAATATAATAGATTCAAATTTGGCTCGAGATGTGAAAAACATATCTAAATTATTAGCTGAACTAGAGTACAAAAAATTAATGGATTTGGTCAAACAGGAGATCGGTGTATGAATATTGTACTCCTTTTTTTAGGGTTCCGTACACCTTTGGTGTTCGGCGGAACCCTTATAGCGAGACTCGTGCGTCCGTAGCCAAAAACCATTCCGCCCCCCCCTACTGAAAAATCCTATATAGGATCCTACATAGGTATTGTCCTATAGGAATCCACGTGGATTCTCATAGGAATCTATGTGGATTCCTATAGGTCGCCTATAGGACAAGTCCTATATAGGATCATATGTGGACTCTCCTATAAGAATACATGTAGGATCTCATATAGGATCCTGCATAGGCGTCCCAAAAAATTTTTGTACACCCTCCTACATATGATCCTACGTAGGTTCCCATATAGGATCCTATATGGGAATCCATGTAAGATCCTACATGGGTATCCCCAAAAAAATTTTTTGTACCCCTTCCTCATGCGCAGTCGTCTTTTACGTATTCTACAATACTTACGCCTGCGCAGTAAATATTTTTCGTCCTTATAATGGTACTTAATGTATATTTGAATAAAGTTGTTTAAAAAAAAACAATTAATTCTGTGTACATAATTTTTTTTAGGCGCCCATAAAAGATTCTATATAGGATCCTATATGGGAACCTACGTAGGATCCTATGTAGGGGGGTTTACAAAAATTTTTTTGGGACGCCTATGTAGGATCCTATATGAGATCCTACATGTATTCCTATAGGAGAGTCCACATAGGATCCTATATAGGACGTGTCCTATAGGCGACCTATAGGAATCCACATAGATTCCTATGAGAATCCACATGGATTCCTATAGGACAATACCTATATAGGATCCTATATAGGATCCTACGTGGATTCTCATAGGAATCCATATGGATTCTATATAGGATCCTATGTAGGATCCTATATAGGATTTTTCAGTAGGGCCCCCCCCTTAACTTCTAAACTATTTGACCTAGAGGGCTGATATTTGGTACACTTATGTATTTTCAGGTGTAGATAGCACGAAAAATATAGAGAACATGATTCAAGGTGATGTTCATAGCGTTGTCAAGGAAATAACAACTTTTTTTGCAAAAATGCATTAAAATGGACCATTCCCACCCCCTTAACTTCTAAACTATTTGACCTAGAGGTCTGAAATTTGGTACACATATGTATTTTCACTTGTAGATAACACGAAAAATATAGAGAACATGATCTGGATTGATGGCCATAGCGTTGTCAAGGAGAAACTGCAAATTTTTGAAAAAAAAGTTTTTTTTCTCTAATTTTGCCATTATTTGAGCTAGAGGGCTAAAATATAGTACACTAGCGTATTTTTGCATGCAGATTATGGAAAAATTATGTTTGGAAATAAAATTGAATATTATGAGGTCACAAAAAAAAATTCAAAAAATCTCCAAAAAGAGGTTTAGACCCCTACGCTAGAGCTCACCCTAATTGTCCTACTGTACCCCTCAAACCAATAAAATTTTTATTTGTATACCCAGAATTTAAAAAAACGATAGAAAACGCAATTGAAAATTGTTATCACTTTTTTTTTCAAAATAATTAAAAAAGTATGAAAAAAACAAAAAAAAATGTTTAATCTTATAAAAGGCTTGATCAAGGCTGCCACAGGACCTATAATCAAGACTGTTATAAGCCCTGAAACCCTAGAAAAATTTCAGGGCCACCCCCTAAAAAAAATTCTTGATTTTTATGTTATTTATTTGAAATACAAGCCTGTACCCTTAAGCAACAGTTTCATGTACTTGAAGGTAGAAGTATTTTCATAATTTTTACGTTCTAATTAATTTTCATAATCTGTACATAAAAACATACAAATGTATCAAATTTTAGCCCTCTAGCTCAAATAGTTTCAAAGTTATGAGGAAAAAACTTTTTTTTTGAAAATTTGCAGTTTTTCTTTTTTTTACAACGTTTTGACTGTCAATCCAGATAACGTTCCCTATAATTTTCCTGTAATCTACACGTGAAAATACATATGTGTACCAAATTAGAGCTCTCTGTTTGTTAATAAGGTATATCTTTGTTTCGTAAATGTACGGAACCTTAGATTTTGGTACGGGTGTAACTCGTACTTGCCCGATTTTTGAAATTTTATTATAAAATGGTATATATTTCCTAGCAGATATACTTTGAAATTAATTTGGTACAGTCACTCAGGTGCATCAATAAAATTGTTTACTATATTAAAAATAAATTTACACTCAGTTACTCTATGTCTCTCTTCAAGCGTGAAAAAGTTAAATTCTCTACATAACTGCAAATGTTCAGAACCTCTGAGAGGGTAAACACTGTGTTTAATGAAGAAACAAAATTTAATAAAACGTTTTTGAATTTTCTCTAAGAGATAAATATCTACCCAGTGGGCAAAAATCCATGTTCGTTTTAAAAACGTTTTAAGAACGTTTCTAAAACGTTTCACGTCGGCCAAATAATGTTCTGGAACATTATTCGAACATCCATGTTCCAATAACGTTCCAGAACATTATTTGGCCGACATGAAACGTTTTAGAAACGTTCTTAAAACGTTTTTAAAACGTACATGGATTTTTGCCCACTGGGTATCTTCAAGGATGGATTCCATATGACACAAGCATATTCCAATCTGGACAATACAAAAGATCTAAATAATGCAGTTAACACAATAATATTACCGAAACCTTTTGAGTTCCTTATAAGCATACTTAAAGCGCGAGTAGCTGCTAGATTAACATTTAAAATATGAGATTGGAAGTTAAGATTATAAACAAAAGTGACTCCCAAATCTTTGACTATTTGCTCTCTACACAATTGTACACCCTGTATAGAATAATTGTGAGCAATAGTAAGATTTTTTCTATAAAAAGAAACTACCTTACATTTGCTAGGGTTTAACTGCATACAATTTACATTGCACCAAGCCACAAAAGAATTAATATTGCTTTGTAAGTGACTACAATCTTCAATAGAGGTAACTGTCCTATAAAATGTAAAGTCATCAACAAAACTGAGATTATTAACTTCCAAAGAGTCACCAACGTCATTAATCTATAATAATAATCCGCAACTTCATTCATTCATTCATTCATTCTTTCATTCTGTCCACACCTGAAGTTGGTCGTTTTTCTATTCAATTGTTTTTTAATAATGTTTTGCTTCTTGGTTTTGAAAATTGTTATGTAGTTGAAAATAGGTTACGTTTTTCGTTTGTGTCAATTAGGTCAGTCCATTGTCTTTCGTCTGATAACTGTTGCGGACTTATTTTTAAAAAAATATTGTTCCACAACACTTGAAACTTTAATATTTCCTGGTTTCATTGGTCATAATATTAAAGGGTAAATTGTATTTCTTTTAATGCAATTATTAATCAAAAGTTGTATGTTTACAACAGTATTTCGCGTATGTATTCAAAAACTATTTGATATTTGATATTGGAAATTTATGTTTCTGGTAAGTTCCAATAGATAATATCAAATAGTTTTTGAATAATAATGTTTTTAAAAAATTGCAAAAATTTAAGGTTTTTGATTAATAATTACATTATAAGAAATACAATTTACACTATAATATTATGATCAATGAAATCAGAAAATATTCAAGTTTTAAGTGTTGTGGAACAATATTTTTTTAATAATATGTCCGCAACAGTCCTCAGACGAAAGTCAATGGACTTACACAACTAAAAAATTGATAAATTTTTTAAATAAGATAATAAAATTGTAATAATAGTATTAAAAAAGAAAACAATATTAAAATATATACAGATATATTTA
The DNA here is from genome assembly GCA_037103525.1 of Ganaspis brasiliensis. Classification (NCBI taxonomy): domain Eukaryota; kingdom Metazoa; phylum Arthropoda; class Insecta; order Hymenoptera; family Figitidae; genus Ganaspis; species Ganaspis brasiliensis. The sequence goes on along the minus strand of JAZKLR010000093.1, from coordinate 1,765,976 downwards.
CACCTATTTACACATATTACACCTATATTTACACCTATTTCGAGCTTTTAATTATTTCTAAAAAATACAATAAAAATAATAATAAAGAATGAAATATTATGAATTATATCATTGAAAAATAAGCTATTCACAGTTTTTAAACATTTCTTAAGGTTTTCAAGTACGTCAAACCACAGACTTTCGACCAAAGGTGGTCGTTTACCATAATTATTAATTTATGTACTTTAATCATATTTTCATTAGATTCAAGGCAAATATTTATTTTATTACTAAATAATACCACCTTAAAATTCTGGAATTAACCCCAAAGCATACATTCTTAATCTTATATAAGTTTTTTCTGGATGATATTAAAAATTAACACTTTTTACATATCTAAGTTTTTATAAAATATTCAACATATTAAATTTTCGCGAGGGTAATTTGCTCAGTTTATGAATTATTATTAAAGTTTAAAAATGTAATGAAAAAACCTTATTTTTCATTGTACAAAACATACTCAGAAATTTGTCGTTAAAATTATTGACAAAAATAGTTTTGAATTTAAAATAAATAACAGATTGTCAAACTTTAGAGTGTATTTTGTACAATAAAAAGTAACCTTTTTTCAGTACATTTTTAAACTTTAATAATAATTCATAAACTGAGCAAATTACCCTCGCTAAAATTTAATATGTTGAAGATTTTATAAAAACTTAGATATGTGAAAAGTAATAATTTTTTAATTGCATCCAGAAAAACTTATATAAGATTAAAAATGTTGTGTTTTGGGGTTACTTCCGAAATTTTAAGATGGTATTATTTAGTAATAAAATAAATATTTGTCTTGAATCTAATGAAAACATATAAAAGTGTATAGTGTATACATTAATAATTATGGTAAGTTTCAATAATATTTATTAAGTAGGTTTCTAAAAAATAGACTCTTAAAAATGGTAAAAAGTGACAGCCTTTTGATCAACTTTAAATTGATTTTATTATTATTATTATTATTATTATTCTTATCATTATTCATTATATACAAAATTATATTAAATAAAATAAATATTTGGATGTTAATTAAACATATTTTCTTTACAATATGGGAATGAAAAGTTTTCTTTCTAAATAAAAAATATTTGAAATATGCATTAAAAACGCCAATTTTTCTTAACACTTGCTTGTGGGTTTTATTATTATTAGAATATGTCAGCGACGACCTTTGGTTGAAAGTTAGTGGTTTGACTCTTAAAACTTTTTTGCGCTATTAATTTTTAAAGAAAAATGGGTACTGCATTAAATTCCTTTTGAAAAAATTTAGTATTTTTATTTAAAAATTATTATTTTTTATAGCGGGAGTAAATTATTAAACTGCTTTAATATTCAATTTAATTATACATTTAAAATTAGAGACAATTGTAAATCTAATCATAATTCAACTAGATTAACAGAAAATGAGATAGACTGAAATACAGTTTTTACTCTAAAAGAATTAACTTTTTTTGGATAAACTAAAATTATAAAATTAATCATAAAATTTGGATTTATTTTAGTTTTAATGCATGTAAATTTTTTACAATTAAAACGTTTTTATAAATTGGTTTAAGTTTGAAATTATTTTAATATGTATATTGTTAGAATTTGAAAATATTTAAAGTTGATATAATAATTAAAACATAGAATGATTAAAATTTGAAGCATTAAAAGTTATTAATAATAATTGAAATTTATTAATATTAAAATTCAAATAATTCCAAGTTTCTAATAATTAAGAGGATGTGATGGATAATGAGGTCATTGACCTCATGACCCAAAGACAAAATTTTTCAGCGGTTTTTCTCTAGAACTAGGTACTGAATATTTTTCAATGCAATTTTATCGAATTACCTAAAATATCATCTGGAAGGTACCCCTAACTTATTTGGAGTTTGCCCCAAAATTAACTGTTTGAATTTTTTCTAATTTTGAACAATTTTATAAAATTAACTTTTTAGTCAAAATGAGAACACACGCTTGAGTCAGAAAGATCTTCTGGTTGATAATTTATATAATTCTATACTAAGTTTTATATAAAAATATTTAGTAGTTTTATATAGAAAAATCGCTGAGAAATGTTGGCTTTGCGACACGTGACTCTACTGACATCACAAGCTCTTAAAGTTTGAAACACATTTTAAAATTGCATTAATAAAATTAAATTTAAAATATTTAGTTTATAAATATGTAAAAAGTTAAAATACATTTTGTTTACATTCTTGAGAATTAAAATGAAATTGAATTACATATATATGTCTTAAAACTTTGGTTAAATATTAAAATTTTGCTTAATTCAAGTTTAAATAATTAGAGTTTAAATCTATGAAAGATGGAAAATATTTTAAATTTGGAAAAATTAAAATCTGTGTTGATAAAAGTTTTGACGATTGGTTTGCACCTAGAGAAGTTAGTAATTGAAATTTATATTGTTTAAAGAACTTTTAAGAATCAGAAACTTAAATTAATAAACGTATGGAATAATTAAAATTTGTATAGAAGTTTGAATATAATGTCAGTATATTTTAAAATAAATAATTCATTACGTTTTTCTTGCTCGCATCCTTTTTGCTATAAACTTTTATTGTTTACTTTTTGATGAATAATTTTTTTGCATTTATGGGGCAAAAGATGCTATTAAACATTCAACTCAAAAAAATCATACCTCTTTTAACAAACCTTATCTTTCTTATTAAACTGGACTAAAATAATAATTATATGTTAAAAATGAATTTTCTTTAATTTATTTAGGATCTAATAAAATTAATTTAAGCTAAATTGGATTACTTTAAATATTTAAAAAAAAAATATTATTATTTTATAATTAAATCAATTATGTATTAGAATGTATATTAATAAAAATTAACTTTTAAAAAAATTCATTTGACGGAACAAATCATAGTTTAAAGAACAAAACTCTTTTTCTAATTTAATAAAATTTAAATAATAATTATGTAACAGTAAAAAATCAGTTATATTTTTATTTAATCTAATAATAAATTATCTAATATAAAATTGATATAGGATAGAATTTGATATAGGATCATCACAAAATAATTGTCACAAATCAAAGATTTCACTACAAGACAATGTAAAACAAACGGACCGCGATCAGCACGTGCTTAATACATCAGCGCCATTTATTTAATTTTTAACTTTTCAGTTTAATTCAATTTTCCATTATTTTTTTTCAGTCACAAAAATTGTTTCAAAATTTGAATTCAAATGTTTAATTCTACAACTATTTTCTTTAAATTTCAAATTCCATTTTTTAATTTTAAATTAATGTCTTTAATATTTAAAGATTCTCGCTTTTTTTCAATTATTTTCTTCTATATTCAATAATTATGGTTTTTTAAATTACTTCTCATTATTTTCTTAATTTTTCAATTTTATTCCTCTTATTTAAATTACTTTTTTAATTTTTATTATTTTTTTCAATTTGCAATCTAGTTGTTTAATGTTCAATTATTTCCAACAATTAGGTGGGTATTCCTATAATTTTTATAGTTTTTGAATTATTTTGTTTAAATTTAATATTGTTTGATTTTTTGAATTATTTTTTCCAATTGTGAATTAATCTACTTTTCAACTATTTCTTTAAATTGTTATTTATTTTCCTCAATTTTTTTATTGTTTGGCAGAATTTTTTAAACTATTAAAATTATTAAATTATCAATTATTTTGTTCGATTGTGTATTAATCTGGCCATTGTTAGAATTTTGTTTTCAATTTGAATTTATTTTTTCAAACTTTAATTCAATTCTTTCGAAAAGTATGTGTGTGAAAGAGATTTGTGTATAAATGTTGAGAAGACGAAAGTGATGAGATTTAGAGGGAGAAGGGAAGGTAGGGAAGAGGAGTTTAGAGTGAACGGCAGAGTGGTGGAGGAGGTGGACGAGTTCTGTTACCTGGGATACTGGTTTAGTTATAATGGAAGAGGGGAGCTGAATGTGAGCAAAAGAATTGAGAGAGCAGGCAAGATCATGGGACAGGTATGGGGGATTGGTAAGAGAAGATTTAGGAATGACTGGTGGAGAAGATTGTGGCTGTTTGATATGTTTGATATGTCCCGACTACAGTGTTGCCCGGCGACCACGACGAGGACGTACACAGAATTTGGCCGCCAGAGAGGAAGTTGGAAGGGAAAAGATGATAGTTAGGCAAAGGAAGAGAGCGTGGGGGTTGGAGGAGAAGTTTGAAAGGGGAGAGGGAAGCAGAATAGCGCAAAGATGTTGGAGGATGATAAAAGATAGAGAAGAAAGAGGTAGCAAGGAAATGTCAAGGTGAAAAGTAGAGAGGAAAGAGGCAAGGAAGGAGATGACAGGAGAAGGTTTGCAGACTTGGGGAGAAATAGAAAGGGCGATGATAGAGAAGGATAGAGAAGACAGGTGGAAAAAGATAGTGGAGTCAAGATACAATAAATGGTATCAGAGAATAAAAGAGGAGGGGGAGCCAAGTTATTTAAGGAATCTGAGGAAGGAGAAGAAATGGGGAAGAGTGTTAAAGTTTAGAATGGGGGAAGGAGTGATGGAGAGTAGGTATTGGATGGAGGAGGATCAAAAGCTATGTAGGGTATGTGGTTATGAGTTGGAAGACTGGGAACACGTGTTGGACAGATGTGAAGGAAATGATGAGGAAGGGAAGAGTGTATGGGAGAGAGTTATCTGGATTCTAGATGGAAATGGGCAAGGAGTGAAGTGGATGAACAGGGTGGAAAAAAGAAGAGAGAGAGTGTGTGCGGAGGGAGAGAGGGAAAAGAATCACGGGAGAGTCAAAGACAGCTAATTTAATGTAAATGTAAAGTCGTAATAGATGAGAAAGAGAGGTAAGAGGAAACGGAAGCCCGGCACTGGCGAGGTTAAGATAGTAGAAATTGTAAACATGTAAATAGTAGATATAAGTTAAATAGTTGTAATTAAGATTAAGTGCGTTGTAAGTAGGTTAAGAAAGAATGTAAGTCTCGAACCTGTAAAAAGGAGAGTAAATAAATGTAATTCAATTCTTTAATTTTCTATTAATTTCTTCAAGTTTCAATTATTTTCTTGAATTTCACTTATTTTTAACGATTTTCAATTCAGTTTTTCAATTTGCAATTATTTCCAACAGTTATTTCTATAATTTTAGTTATTTTTCAATTTTCTAGTTTCAATTTAATGTTTATTGTTTAATTTTTTAAATTATTCTTCTTCAATTGGGTAATTATCTAAATATTTTTTCGAGTTTTATTTTCAATTGTCAATTATTTTCGTTATTTTTCAGTTGCTTTAAAAAAATTTTTAATTCACCTAATTTTCATTAATTAAAAATTTATAGTTTCGAATGACAAATCACAATGCAAAGTTTCTCGTGCGCTAAAGGGCGTGTTAATGTTGCTAATGTACATAATATTTCAATTTTTACATGAATAACGTTATTTGTTTAAAAAATATTAATTTGACATTTAAGGATAAGTGTCCACTAAATTTTATTTTATTTAAAAAGTATAAACTATTAAGACCATATTTAACATGTTTCATTTTTTAATGGAATTCGCCATGCAAAAATTGAAGATGTTAGACATGCCCAAAAAATATTATTTTACCAATCTACCCTGTTTCTTAATATATTAATCGAAATAATATGAGTGCATTAACATTTCATTTCTAAAAAAGTTACTTAAAGTTGTTTCAAGCACACCCTGTCAATGTATTTTATAAATATATATAATATAATATTTATATATTTTTAAATTTTAAAATAATTTTTTAAACTAATCTAATCTTTATCACAGACATCAGACAAGTCTTTGTTACTGAACTTCGTTTTTATTTTTTTAAATGATATTGAAGGTTTAAAACATCGTATATTATAAAAGTTCGATTATTAATAAAATTAAAATAAACAAACTCTCATAATATATGTGTTCTATTTTATCTAAAAAAAAAATTTTTTTCCCATTTAATTACTGAAGGGGGTGAACTGAGAAATATAGAAAATGCTAGTATATTACATAATTTAAATTGCTTACAACATGTATTATAAATCCTCTGTATAAGATTGTTTGTATCTTTTGCAGAAATGGAGACTTTTGATATACAATTTTAAATTACTATCATGGTTATACTAACATTGTGAAAAATGTAAAAAATTATTCTTAAAGTTAATATATCAGATACGCAAATTTATTATGTAATATACAAAATTTCTTATTCAGAGAAAAGTCATGGAAAATTTAGAGAGTTTTAAAAATGAAAGCTTGCGTACACCCTGTTTTTTAAATTTAAAATGTTAAACATGTTATGGATTTTTAATTATGCTAAGAAATAGTTTTCTCGTACCCTCATTAGAATTTCTTTAATTTCGTTTTACATTTAGTCGCTGCTGTTCAAGTCGTCGACGCCCAGCAGAATGTGGTATACAATGAACCAGGTAAGAAATGTACTTTTAAACTCATTTAATTAAATAATAATTGTAATTATTCACGGTGGTCCTTAACAAATTTTAACCAAAAGGTCCTGTCACTGTAAAATGTCTTCCATATCTTAAATTTGGGCACTTCTCTTAGTATTTTAAATAAAAATCAAAAATCTTTTGTCGAGCCATTTTTGAGAAAATCTGTTTTTTATGTTAAAACATTAATACACGGTGGGTCTGAATGAACTTTAACCCAAACAAGCTTGCATATTCCGGTTCTCTTCTGATTTCACTTCTAGAATGTCTCTCTATAATTTTGAGCTATAAAAGAACAAAATCGCTTGGGCCCTTTTTGAATAAATCCATTTTTTCGATTTTTTGAAAGTATTAATAAACCTATTTTTGAGAAAATAGTAAGAAGTAATGTTGTTATTGACTTCAATTATTTAAAATAACATAAGTAAAAAGTCCCTATTCTCCCAGTTTCTTGGGATAACAAATTCCGATAAATACTCCTGATAAACTGTGAAAAATCTGCAAAACTGCTGGTTTTTTTAAAACTACTCCTTTCCAGTGCATTTCAGGTCATTGAATATCCATACAAAAAATGAAAGCTAATAAAATTTGTCGTCAGTTAAAAAAAATCTATCGATTTATCTCTAAAATTGATAAAGTTATGACTTTTTGAAAAAATATAATTTTCCCTAAAAATATAAAAAATTAGATTTTTGTAAAGTAACTAGTTTTTATAAACGTATAGTAGCCACTAATACAAAACAAATTAAAGTAAATATAATTTCGAGGAAATCTAAAAAAAATAGAGCTTTCTATCTTAATTTGAGCCAAGATTGTGACCTTTTGAACATGACCTTTCAGTTTTTTAAACATATGGAGTGTGCTTTTAAAGTTACCGAAATGCCCAAATCTAAGTAGCTTTGTTTGAATTTTTCTATTTTTTCTCTAAAGCAAGTATCTATTTGATTACTGAAACATGTTTTTAATACATCTCTGAAATTGGCAAAGGTTTTTACATATTTCAAGCTTTCTATTTGATTCATCTCACGTACTGATATCTGAAATATGTCAAAACCTTTGCCGATTTCAGAGATCCATTAAAAGCATGTTTCAGTAATCAATTATATCCTTGCTTTGAAGAAAAAATAGAAAAATTCAAACAAAGCTACTTAGATCTGGGCATTTCGGTAACACCAAAAGTACACGCCATATTTTTCAACTTCCCAGACTTTTGTAATGAAATAAAAACTGGTCTTGGATTCCTTAGTAAACTGGCAATGGAGTCTGTTCACTCCGATTTTAAAACGGCGTGGGCAAAATACAAAGTCTGTAAAAATCATTCTGAATATCCAGATAGACTTCAAGGATCTTTATGTGAATACAATAGCCTTTATTCGTTTTAAAAATATCAAGCGTTGTTGAAAAAGATAATTAAATGTGTTTTGTTCCAACCAAAAGATTGTTGTTTTTCTTTATTTTCTTTCATTTAACAAACATTGTTTTCAACTAAGTTTGCTCGGGAAGAAACAAATTTAAAAACACTGATGTTAAAAAAATGAAATGTCATGTTCAAAAGGTAATAATCTTGGCTCAAATTAAGATAGAAAGCTCTATTTTTTTTACATTTACTAGAAATTATATCTACTTTAATTTGTTTTGTATTAGTGGCTACTATACATTTATAAAAACTAGTTACTTTACAAAAATCTAATTTTTTATATTTTTAGAGGAAATTATATTTTTTCAAAAAGTCATAACTATATCAATTTTAGAGATAAATCGATAGATTTTTTTTTAACTGACGACAAATTTTATTAGCTTTCATTTTTTGTATGGATATTCAATGACCTGAAATGCACTGGAAAGGAGTAATTTTAAAAAAACCAGCAGTTTTGCAGATTTTTCACAGTTGATCAGGATTATTTATGGTATTTTGTTATCCCAAGAAACTGGGAAGGTAGGGACTTTTTTCTTATGTTATTTTAAATAATTGAAGTCAATAACAACATTACTTCTTACTATTTTCTCAAAAATATGTTTATTAATACTTTTAAAAAATCGAAAAAATGGATTTTTTCAAAAAGGGCCCAAGCGATTTTGTTCTTTTTTAGCTTAAAATCATAGAGAGACATCCTAGAAGTGAAATCAGAAGAGAACCGGAATATGCAAGCTTGTGTGGTTTAAAGTTCATTCAGACCCACCGTGAATGTTTTCGTATTTTGTGAAAAATATTGTGTTATAAATAATTGTGTTATAATAATTATAAATAATATTTATCTAAAACAAATCTTGATAAAAAGTGAGTACTATTAAATCTGTTTCGATATTTTTTAACGTGGCAAAAAGTGGAATTTAGTTTTATTGTAATTAATAATCTCATACAGATTCAAAGAAATTTTGAGTGCAAAAAGCTCTTAATTAAATCTACTACAGCTGCACCGGGATAGACACTACAAAATGTTTCTAATGAAAAACAAAGAAATTAATCTTTTAACTTAAAAAAATGGATTTTCTCAACAACGGACACTGGGATTCCAAACATATTTTACCCTGTAAGGGGTACACCCTTTACTTATTTTTTTTTGGGTTCGATAGAATAATATAATTATAAAAATTATCTTAATAATAAAACCGATTAAATTTCTGGAGTATGACAATTTAATAATCAGAGATAACAAATTAGGAAAATTTTTATACTAATATTACCATTGTAATTATATTATTCTACCGGTAGTAATTTTGGAACAAAGCCGTTGATAAAATTACAACTCTATTTATGTACTAGAAACTATAAATTAAATAATAAATAATACAAAAACATAACAACAAGATACATGTATACAGCTAAAATGTATGTGTGTATGCATATGGTTGTATACATGTGCGTATGTACGCAATTGTATGGAGATGGATAATTTAAATTCGAATAAATACGTTTGGGCAATAGTTAAAAAAAAAAAAAATTTAAATATCGTGTACTGTATAAAATCTCGCCACCACAATTTTAAATAAATCAAAAGAAAAGCATTCACAAGAAATGTCACAGCGAAAGAAGACTCAACTCACACACATGTAAGCGCCTATGTGGCAGCATTCCGTGGGAGTTGAGCTGACAATGCAAGAATTTTAAATAAATTATAAAAATAATTCAATTTATGTAATTTTGCAAAGGAAAATTTATTAAACATTAAGTTAAATACGATAAGATGACGATGAATTCAAATAGGCAAAAATTGATTTCTTAGGCCCGGAAAATGGCAAAAATCGGTAAACAATGAAAATTGGAACAAATAAAGTCGACCAGATTTTCAAAATAAATTACCGGAATCTTTGTTTCGCAAATTTATAAAAATTGCAAAGCAAAGAAGAGTAATGACACTGCACCCGGTCCCAATGTTCGAGGGGTGCTGAATTGACAAGTAAATCCGAATGAAGCAACCCGGCAACAGAGTTTCGCAGGGTAAACTTGCAATTCTGCGATTTTCAACTAAGAACCAAGGTGTAGAAATTAATTAAAGAAATTGTCTGGTCGCACAACTATAACACCCGTCGATCGAGAAACAGTTCACGGCTCTGAAAAAGTAATCGCCCGTCGCGTACTTTAAAATCGTTCCAATTTTCGAAGGGTCAACGCGAACGTACAATCAGAATAACCCATAAAAATTGAGAAGTATAGAACATCACCACGGTCTAAAATTCGCGAGTAATTTCGCGAAATTTTCGAATTGATTTGCCGGGTATGTTTGAATTTTAAAAATTTGGATAAAAAGTCAATTCGAAATGTGTAAACGTTTAATTTTTCAAGTTTTATAAATTTTCCGAAGTCACATTTTCAAAACATAAAAATAAAAGAACTTGGCTGTAGAATTAGACCCAACGGTTTTCGTATTGCTGATTTTCCGGGTATAATTTGAACAAGTTAAAATCGGTAAACATTAAATATTTAAGGATTTTTGCCCGCCAGCCATTTGGTGGTAGTTAATAAAATTTAAAGTTAATTTAAGAGACGCTGAAGAGTTACAACAATTTAATTGAAAATTTTGACGTGAATACTCTAAATCGCTAATTGGATTCATCCTCATCCCAAGAAGAAACTTCGCATCAGAGCATTGGTATCGTTAAAGTATCGTTTATCACTAACCCACTCATTTTGTTAAATTCAAAACGATAAAAATTTGTTTGGCGTATTCAGGGAATTTAAGATCATTGTAAGTTTTTCTAAATATGCAAGTAACTTAATAAATTTCACTCAAAGGTTAAAAAAAAAATAAAATTTGTCGTCATTACTGTGTAAAATTCCAGACCAAAATTCACCTTTCCTTTCTCATTGAAAACCGAAATATTCTGAATTGATAGAATAGAGACTTGACTCATTTACCACTCCGTAACGAGTTGAAACTAAATTGATTATTTGCTACGAGCCTCCATTTGTTTGAATATCAATAATAATCAACTATTTAATTATTTAAATAAATAATCGGTTCGTCACAAATAAAAATGGTGGCAGCGGTGGGATCAAGTTTCACTGTTTGCTTTGAGAATTGAAAGAGAATTTTGTATGCTGAAATTTTAATGAAAAATTTAGCGAAAAATCGTTAGTATTTTACGAAGTGTAACTTCTGTCCTTGACATTGCTTTCTTCGCGCGTTGCGGAAATACGATCCGACATTCTCATATATGTCATAAGGAAATAACTAAAAGATCTGTTTGTTTTGAAATTTTATGCCAATATTTAAATTAGGCCTACGCCTCATTGGCGTTTGAATAATTTAAATTAAGAGTTTTAAAATTATTTGGCCTGCTTTACGCATTTTTTTTCTGGCGGAATAATTTACACTGGTAATAAATCAAATACAGGATCTTATTGTTTGTAATCTCGTTACTCTGAACAAAGTCATAATGTGCATGCGTTTCTTTTCTTTTACACTCGAAGATTTTAACTGAGCATTTAATTATTTGGCCTGCTTTATGCATTTTTTGGCGAAATAATTAAGATTGCATGATTTTCTTTTTCTTAAGGAAAAACATAATAAAATTCTATTAAACCTTTTGAAACCTTTAAGTTGCCCAAGATTATCAAACCTGAGCCTTCTAGGCCCTTGAGTGACTAGACTTGGTCGTCGTAATTGTTTGGCCTGCTTTACGCATTTTTCGGCGGAACAATTATAGCAAGTATCTTAAAGGTTTGAATAAAACCAAATATCGGAAAAAAATCAAGATAAAGCAGACACATGTTTCAAATTCCTAATAATCCTGGACAAAAATCGGGAAAGAATAAGCGTCGAGGCGGTAGACAAGTCCGAAACAGAACAAAGAAAGCTCTAAAACAGGCAGAAGCTGCACATCCCACAGAAACAAGTGAAATTTCGTCGGAAACCAAATCAAACCGTGTAGAACCACCCTGTAGTCCTGAATTTCAAAATTTGCCAAAAGAATTAGGATCATGGCAAGAATTTTCTGAACTTTTTGAAAAATTACTTTTAGATGCAGAAAAAAACATTAAGCGCAACAAAGAAACGTAAAAGCGCCGAAAAAGTTTAAATTGTCAAAGGGAGATTTCATTTTCTTTCCTCACCCTTGGGTATATTTCTAGTTCGAACTTCGATTTTTTTTTACTGAGCTGGATGTTAGAATAAAAGGAAAAACGAATTTGTTACATGAGCCATAACAAACAGGCTATGTTCAAATTTTGACCATCCGATTGTTAACTTGTTTTATTCTTTATAATCAGGTAAATAATCGTTCCTTCTTAATAACATCGAGACAATAAATTTCGAAAGTTTTTTTTTGAGCGCGAGTCATAGGAAAAGTCGAGTCAATAAAATTTGATAGTTTTTTTTTATATAAATGTTTGACACCGGGTCAACGACACCAAAAGTAACCAAACGTAAATCTCGAGCAGGTAAAAAGGTTCGGGAACGTTACGAACGTGCCATCGCTCGAAATTTAGTAAAAATTAATTGTGTAAAACCTTTGTCTCCCGCGCAGGAAAATTTCGAGAAAGAAGAAAGCTTCGACGAAATTTTGAGATCGTTAGTCGAATCAATAGAAGCGAACTGAAAACCTGGGGCGAACGAGAGTGAACACATACCTTTTTCTGGTTTTTTTTTTTTTGAATACGTCAATACAAAACGAAAATATTTTTTTTACTAAAAATAACTAACAAATGTCAAAATCACGAACTACAAATTAGGTACGACCCCAAAGTGAATTTGTATGCAACCGATAGAAAAACTTTTAAATTATAAATTACCATTTTTGGAGAACATGGCGAACGAAAACGAACATAACGGACACCGGGATAGCTCCACGAATACTCCGACAGATGGAAATGCATCTTCGGTCGCTGACCTGTACAGTTCTCGGGGAGATATCGGTTTCCAACCTAACACGCGAAATACAAGAAATAATCAAGAACAAAATGCAACGCCGGAAAACTCCGCCATGCAAGTCGCGCACTCAATAGCAAGCACCCTAGCAATTCAGCAGGCATCCACTCACATTCCTCAGTTTGACGGGAAAAATATTCTCCTCCGTGATTTTCTTCAGGATGTGATAAATGCAGCTACATACGTCCCTGCTTCGTGTGAAACCTCCCTAATAACTGCAGTCTTAGGAAAATTAACAGGCCCTGCGCGCGAATGTACTAGGAACAGAACTTTCGACAAAATCACCGACATAATCGACCTTCTGAAAGAACGTTTTGCTCCTGGCAAACCATTCGACTTTTACTTTAATGAGATTTATAATATCATTATGCGACGAAATGAAACTATCAATGAATATTATGACAGGTTACATTCCTATCTCAGCGGAGCTCAAGCCGCTTTAGAATCTGCACATACGGTCGAGGTAGCCTCTACCACAATGATACCTATTAAACAATCAGCACTTCGAGCTTTCATCCGAGGTATGCCAGATGAACTATCATCTTCCGTTGATGCTCGTGACCCTTTGACCCTATCTGATGCTTTGAAATTTGCTAAATCCGCGGTCGAACGTCGAAACTCTTCGCATAACTCCTATCGCGTTACCCACCAATCGCGTGAAGAACAATTTCTAAGCAGACGTCATGATTTTGATCCCCGTTCTAATCGTCATCCGGCAGAAGACGTTCGTCTGTACGATCCTAATGCAAGAAACTGGAACCAAAATGCCAGCAGGCGAAACTATAACAGTCCTGGCCGCTATCAATCTCCGGAAAGATACTCCCGACAGGAAAATGGCTATTATCGAGATAATTCTAACGGCAGACAGCAACAGGAACACAATCGGTTTCCTAGCCCAGGTTACAGGCGCGACAATCGCAGCTACGATCCTCCAATCCATGGTATTCTTAGGAGACAAGATTCCCCTCATCGGAACGATCCTTACTCCGGACCAAATTCGAACAACCACCAATCTTACTCCTCCTTCGTGCCCCAACAAGAGGAATCTTTAAACTCCGAACGTACTCGACGAATCGACGCGACGGCGAGTCAACCAAACCAAGAGCGTCCACCAGCGGTCCGATTTCTAGAGAATCAGTAAGCCATTCCATTAGCGTGAACATAACAGAATCCCCAGTTGTGAAATTAGATATTCCAGACCTACATGAAGGGCACGGAAAATTTCTTATTGATACAGGCGCTGACGTAAACCTTATCAAAATAACTGCCCTCGACGATAGAGTGAGAATAAGAACAAACGAAATTTCGGTAATAACCGGAGTCACTCTGACGCGCGCATATACATTAGGAACATGCGAATTAGAAGTCCTCGGCAAGCCTACGATCTTCCATGTAGTCAAACCACAATTTCCCATCTCGGTCCAAGGAATTTTGGGACGATGTTTCCTTCGACAGGAGAGATCCAACGTCTCGTTTCATCACAACGCTCTAATTACGAGTTCGAAACCTATTGACCCAATTCCATTCGTGGACCCAGAATCCATCAGAGCTCGGGAAGAACAAGCCCCAGAAATCAAGCCCTTTCCAAGAATCCTTACCGTTAAAGCTAGGATGCGACAACAAATCCCAATTCCACTGAAAAACAATGCTCGCGAGGGATATTTACCTTTAATAAGGGCATACAAGGGAGTTTTTATCGGTGATGCCATCACGACCAATCGAGACGGAACTTGCCAAGTGTTAGCAATCAACACTAGGGAGCATGACGTTGAGCTCGACATTCCGCCACAAGAATTGTTTCCTTTCGACTATGGATACGAACATAGTGATGAGGAATCAATGTGCGAACCTCAGCTCTATAGCGCCGAGGCTCGAATCAAAGAATTGGTCGAGAAACTCCCCTCCTCCCACTTAAATCCTGAGGAATTAGGATATTTACATAAGTGGATAAGGAGTGGTCATGATCGATTCAAACTTCCTGGCGATAAATTACCTATCACCACCAGAGTCCAACATCGAATTCCTACGCTTGATGATATTCCGATAAAAATAAAACAATATCGTCAGCCCCAAAAACAAGAAGAACTTGTAGAGGAACACATAAATAAAATGTATAAGGATGGTGTTATCACAGGCTCTACCTCCCCGTACAATGCACCTGTCCTCATAGTACCAAAGAAGGCAGATTCAAAAGGAAACGTAAAATGGCGTGTCGTAACGGATTTTCGAGCATTAAACGAAAAAACCGTCGGGGATGCATACCCACTACCAAGCATAAATACAATTCTTGAACGCCTCGGAAATGCCCAATATTTTTCCGTTCTAGATCTTGCCTCAGGTTTCCACCAAATAGGAACCGACCCTAAGGACAGACATAAGACAGCCTTTTCCACAAGGCGAGGACATCACGAATACCAACGGATGCCCATGGGGATTAAAAATGCCCCAGCGACTTTTCAAAGGTTAATGGACGAGGTTCTGTACGGAATGCAGTACTCTGAAATTTTTGTTTACCTTGACGATATTATCATCTTCTCTACATCCTTGGAAGAACATGATAAGATAGTCGAACGATTACTTGAGAGGCTGCGTGAAGCGAACCTAGTCCTTCAACCAGGAAAATGTCAATTCTTAAGAACGGAAGTGGCTTATTTAGGCCACATTATCAATCGGGACGGAATCAAAGCCGATCCTAGTAAACTAACCGCCATACAAAATTTCCCAACTCCTAAAAACGAACGGTCTGTCCGAGAATTCTTAGGAATTGCTGGTTATTACCGAAGGTTTATCGGAAATTTCTCGGACATAGCAAAACCTTTATTCAACCTACTCAAGAAAGATAAAACTTTTCTTTGGAGCGACAGAGAAGAAGAAAGTTTTAACATCCTTAGGAATAAATTATGTTCAGACCCTATACTGATATACCCAAATTTCGAAGAACCTTTTCGACTAACTACTGACGCATCAGACGTCGC
Source organism: Ganaspis brasiliensis (assembly GCA_037103525.1). NCBI lineage: Eukaryota > Metazoa > Arthropoda > Insecta > Hymenoptera > Figitidae > Ganaspis > Ganaspis brasiliensis. The sequence continues at coordinate 1,750,189 of JAZKLR010000093.1, read as the reverse complement.
CGTCGGAGCAGTCCTAACCCAGATGAAAGATGGCGTGGATCTACCTATTTCTTACTATTCGAGGGTATTTAATGCCAACGAATGCAATTATACCCAAACAGAAAAAGAATGTCTAGCTGTAATTTTCGCGCTGGAAAATTTCCGTCCTTACTTATACGGAAGAAAATTTACCCTTGCCTGCGATCACGAACCTGTCAAGTGGATCGACCAAGCCAGAACTCCCGTTGGAAGATTATCAAAATGGCTGACTAGGTTACAGGAATTCGAATACACATTCGAATGTAAACCCGGGAAAATTAACCGGTGGTTACCAGCTATTTCCAATAATCCAGCGAGACAGGATTCAATTTCTAACGACGGCGATATCGAATCCTGTGCAGAGGACGAAAAAGAAGCAACAATCGGAGAACTCGCAAGTTGTCTGGAGCAAGATGGATTCCCCGTGCACATTCGCTCTTTAGGTATAAAATCCTACCCCCTAAAGGCTCAAGATAGGGCTGCCAAGCAAACAGCTAGAGAAGGAATCCGTCGTAACTTCGCTCCTAGACAAACCAGGATACATTCAGATCCAGGATTTCAAACCAAAAGGATTCCTCAATCTCGAATTCCAAAACCACCCTTGACACGCGCCGACACTCTCCCTCCACAAGAAAACCCAATTCAGGAACCCACTCCAAGCACGTCAAAAATACCCTCCACGGAGCAAAAGAAAGGGCGCGGTCGACCAAAGGGCTCCAAAAATAAACCAGAAGTCTCCAGTTCAAATCTTCTACCCTCCAAGGAAGAAGAAACTATTACCAATAGACTTAGAACTAGAGAATCTGAAAGAAAATCCTACTCAGAACTATCAGACGAAGAAGAATCTAATACTGAATCGGAGGAAGATAACAATGTTTTATCAGACCCAGAAACCCCAGTACAGAGGCATCGGTTTAGTTGTTTACCAGACCTTAACCTTCCCCCAACCTTTAACACGAAGGAGAATCCAGTCAAGGTCTCAAATCCTGAGATCCAAACAAATGAGGAAAAGAGTGACGTCGAAGAAACTCCTGTACCGGAAGCTCCCAACCTACCAATGGACACCGATGACATCCTAATCTATGCCTCTCCACCACCGAGCAGTAGTGAAAGCGATGACTCAGATTTCGATAAGGAGGAAGACGTCCTGGACCCAGAATTCGTTGCAGAAATTCAGAAATCAATAAATCGATTTGACGAAACAATATCAAATCCTCCGCATCGTTCTTGGTACTGGGATACGGATTATTTAGACCTCGCGGGAATTCCCAATGATCTGAGCGGCGAATCCAATGATGACCCCGACCACGAGGACTCTATTTTCAACCAATTTGACCCCGCAGAATTAGGAAGGGATATTGACAACGCCGTTGACAAGGTTGCACAGGAACTACGCGAAATCGTGAGCTTAATAGAACAGGCTGATTTGAAAATAAATGACAGCCCTAAGGGAGAATCTTCACAAGAGCAACAGCCAACCACCAACCTGGAAGAGACGGGAAAGGAAGATAGCAAAATCGAGGCGGAACTAGGATCCGACGACGAAGATGTTTTAGCACCTTTGCCTAAAAAGGGGGTGACCTTCGCAACCCCAATGTCAACCTTTGGTCCGTCAGCCCGCTCAACGCCCTATGTTCCGTCGACAGATAAAATACTTGAAACCTCAGAGGAACCGGAAGCTAGCACCTCGAACAATCATCAAGCCACGATCGGAAAAAGAGGAATACCCAAACGTCTACAGGTCGGATTCCCTAAAGAAAAACCATCAAACCCCGATCTACACTTGGATCCTGAAATCCTTTCCACTCCTAAAACGATAGACATCCCCATGCCTTATATAGATTCCACGGAAAATTTAGGAACTATAACTAGCTCAAAAGATAACGAGGCCATTCCAAAAAATTTATTCTTAGAAATCAGCCGCGAACCAATGACGTACAAGAAGGACAATCTAGTCCATTTTATTTCCTGTGACTGTGAATTAGTCACTTCTACGTCAAAATTGCTAATAGCACTCGGAGACTTGGATGCGCACGAACTAAAGGAAAAGAAACCAAGAATAGGACAAGTCATTTTGACCCCTAAGGGTAAAAACAAGATATACTCGGTCGTCGTAAAAGAAAAACATTCCGACACTTTAAAACTTAAAGATTTAGAGTACGGATTACAAAACTTAGCGAAAATTATGATCCTCAACCATACAAGGCAATTCAGAATCGCTCGTTACGCGAATTTTTGCGATGATCTACCTCGCAACACTTTGACAGAGTTGCTCACAACCATCTTCCAAAACCACCCGATCAAAATTATTATCTGCTACGGAAAAATAATAATCCCGCCAGAGGAAGTAAGACAGAAAATTTTGGAAGAATGTCATAACAGTACGATAGGCGGCCACAAGGGAGTGACCAAAACCTATCGTAGGATCAAACAGCGTTATACTTGGCCACAACTCCGGAAAGACGTGGTCGAATTTATCCGAAAATGCCCCAATTGCGCTGAACAAAAGCTAACCAGAGTAACGACACAAGAACCGATGCTCATCACGGACACCCCACTAGACACCTTCGATAAAGTCTCAATAGATACCGTAGGCATTCTACCCACCACTCCTAACGGGAATCGTCACATACTAACCATGCAAGACCATCTGAGTAAGTATTGCCGAGCGGTAGCTATTCCGGATTTAAGCGCTACTACCATCGCTTATGCCTTAGCGACGAATTTATTTTGCAACCATGGTGCACCGAGGTGCATCCTAACCGATAGAGGAAAAACTTTTATTAGTAGGTTACTGCGGAAACTTTGTAAAATTTTTAACGTCCAGCAAGTTACCACATCGGGATATAGACCGCAAACTAACGGCGCGTTAGAAAGAAGCCATATAGTCCTAACTGAATACATAAAAATGTACGCGAATAAATATGACGACTGGGACAGACTCCTCCCATTCGCCATGTTCTCCTACAATACCTCAGTGCATGAGGCCACAAATTTCACACCTTTTGAAATTGTTTTTGGTAGGCCTGCTAGAACCCCTTCATCTTTTCCTGATGAAGAAAAACTCGAGACATACGGGTCGTACCTAAAAGATCTGATTATGAGAATGCAAGAAATACGACGTCTTGCGGCTAAGAACATTATTGATTCGAAAAATAAAAGTAAAGAGCTTTATGACCGAAAGAGCAAGCCATTAAACGCGAAAATTGGAGATTTTGTAAGGGCAAAAATCGAAGTAAGATCTGGCAAATTTGATTCTTACTACGAAGGTCTTTACAAGGTCATAGGATTTACCGAAAACAATAATGTACTATTGGAAGCCGAGGACGGCAGTCGTATAACCAAACATGCCGATAAGCTTAAAATAGCCTATTTATGACTAGATAAATCTTTGCAACTTTCTGAAAACGGATTTCTGATGGATAGACACGGATTCGTCCACGTCTATACTGACGGGTCTTGTTTCCGAAACGGAAAAGATTTTGCAACAGCTGGTATCGGAGTTTGGTTCGGCGAAAACCATCCTCTTAACGTTTCCAAACCAGCCTCAGGAAGACAGACCAATAATTCCGCCGAAATTGAAGCAGTTATAACAGCTGTTAATTTAGCAAAAACAAATAAAATACAGAAATTGGGAATTCATAGTGACTCCCAATTTCTGATTAATGGTTACACTCAATGGCTGCCAAAATGGGAAACTGGAAGCTGGAAAACCTCTTCCAAGCAACAAGTCAAGAATAAATCAGAATTCGAGAACCTTGAAAGGACTCTCGATCAAGTAGAAGTTAAATGGTTTTATGAGTCTGCTCATAGCGGATGTTTTGGAAACGAAAGAGCAGATGAGTTAGCCAAAAGGGGAGCTTGCTCCAAAAAATTTTAAAATCGATATTTTATTTAATTTAGAATAGATCTAATGTAACTCTTTTCAGGTTAACCATGAAGTATATGATTTTGGGACTTTATTTGGGAAACCTAATCTTAGGAATCGATACGCAAAGGAACGACAAGGACAACTCTTATTCACTAATTCAATTTAACAAAACCACTGGATTATATTTTGAAAAGTTGGAAAGCCTGCAACACACGGCTGCTCTTTGGAGGACAACATTTTTCTTGGAAACCACACGATCTCGAGAATTCTTATCTGATTGCACACGGAGACTGGCAGAAATTTTGGAACACTGTCTGCTTACCGCTCAATTCAAATGTTACGAAGAACTTGGATACCAAAGACTCAAGAGGAAATTAGAAGGAGCAAGAAAACAACAAGAAACACTTTTCGAAGCTATAGAAGAGTTGGCCCAATATACTCAATCCCGCGACTCACAGGAACAGCCCTCGACGTTGCACAGGAAGAAACGAAACGTACCCTGGTTCGGATTTATTGGAAAAATCGCAGGACCAACAGCAGGAATACTTAATTATGACGACGGAGAAAGGTATGACCAAGAGATAGAAGAGTTAAATCGAGTCCAAAACAACATCTCCAGACTGATGGGAGAGCAAACCCATCTTGTACGATCCGAATTACATAAGTTGCATCAACAGACATCTCAATACGATTCGGAAATAGGATCTATAAAACAACAACTGATTGGACTCACAAACAACCTTACCGAATTCCAGGACCAAATCAGCCTAAACCTCTATGGATCAGCTCTTACACAAGTTGCACTGACGTTCGAGCATTCTATCGATGATCATCAGAAAGCCACCGAACAACTGCTGTCCGTTATTCGTTCAGCTCAAGAAGGCAAACTACACCCAGCGTTAGTTTCGACTGCACAATTGAGGAACATCTCCAGAGAAATCCAAGATATGCTTCCTGATTTCGAATTTCCACTAGCCTTACAACAAGCTAATTTAGTCGATCTAACTCACATCTCACCTGTATCTGCTCGAATCCACAATGAAAAACTATATATAGCCTTGGACATCCCACTTCTGGCAAGAAACAAGTATCAACTTTTCCGAATGCACCCTATACCAATCAACCAAAGGATACTGAACAATGGAACTGGACGAGCCTATATAATACCCCGCGCAAAATACCTAGCATTAGACGGAGACAAACGGCACTATCTGTATTTGTCCGAGGACACAATTCAAGCCTGTGTTCGCACAAGAGGAAAATATATCTGCCATCCTAGTCAGCCAATATACGATGCCGTATTAGTCAAATCATGTGAAATAGAGTTACTACGACAACCAACAGTAGCAGCACTAAAAACATGTGATATCAGGATATCAAATAACGTACAACCATACTGGACCTCAATTGCAACTTTCGGAGGATGGTTGTTCTCGCTCAGCCAACCAGAAACAGCCTACCTCACCTGCACCAAGGAATCAACAAAAGAAATTGAATTAATCGAAACCGGATTAATCCAACTAAGGAGAGGATGCCAACTCAAAACTGATAAAGTAACGCTAGCAGCTCTTATCCTGAAAGAAGACCCACTGGAGTATGTATATGAACCCGAGATAACCTTAGACATCGAAAAAGTATCACCTGAATTATTATTACAATCAAAAGAATCCTTAGAAATTTTCAACTATACCAAATCGCTACGGACTCCCCTGCTGTGGACCGAAGACGAAACTGACCTGGCCCTAGGAGAGTTGGAAAAACAATGGAAACTCCTGAGCAATCACAAAGTAGCCAACAACGAGTATCGAAACCTTACCCATACCACATTCGGAATACTGACTATAATAGGAATTATAGTCCTCATTTGCGCATTCCGAGAACAAATCCTGCACCTACTCGCCAAGATCTTCACCTGCAAAAAGAAGAAAAACAAGTTACACAATTTAGAAAATAATTTAAGCCAGATATATTACACCATGCCAAAACCAAAATTTACTGAAACCTCAATCGACTTACCGCACCAGACAGAAGAACCAGGAAACAGCCGCCCAGATCCGTTGCATACAGACGTGAAAAAAGAGATCGTTGTGGAAGTACTGGAAAATCCTTCAACTTCAAAGTCAGAAGAACCCTCCATCTTTTTCTCAAGAACTCCACAGCGTTCAGTTCCCACGCAAGATATCGCAATATCATAAATGAATTTTACGTTAGAAAAGAAATTTAGAATGTAAACTTCATCAAAAATTTTCAAAAATCTAAAATTTTTTTTAAAAGTTATAAAATTTTGTTCAATAAAATAAGAGCAAACTATATCTCAGGATAAATTAAAATAGAATTTTAAGTATAATAAGGGAAGGAATAAATTGTCACAATAGAATTAAGAATATAAAACTTTTATTCCAAATACGGAATGTTATAAAGTTACAACTCTAATTAAAAATAAGTGAATGGGATAGTAGTATAAAAATAAAATAAGGTAACAAAGTATTAATCAAAATAAAAAAAAAAATAAATAAATAAAAACAAAAAAAAAAGGGATTTAACTGAGGAATGAAATTAGCGCCGCCCCGCCTTAGCGCAAGTCCAACAGGGCGTATACAGTCTATCGACCCTGAAACGCGTCCTCTGGAAAAAGAAATTTTTTTTACAGTTATTATAACCTCAAAATATTCGCATCTAAAGCCTCATGTACTATACATTGAAATCGGGAATTTGAAAAAAAAAAAAATTCAAAGAGCTCCTTACCACTTCCGCCCTAGTTCTAACCCCTTTGGGCAGAAATTCCACCACGTGAACTAGAATCATTGCTGGCTCCACGGGAACGGCCGGAAATTCAAAAAAATTTCGGGGTAGCTCTCCATATGACATTTGGCGAGCATCTTCCCCCATGCTCACCAAATACTCCACAGACGCCCCGTTGATGGAAAAGGCCATCGGATGTCGAAACGATTCCTGAAAAATTTTAATTTGTTGAAATCCGAAAACCAAATCCGCGCTAGTTCACGAATTCCGTTCCTAACAATAATTAAGAGACAAATTTCCCCCACCTTTTTTTTTCCACCTATACCTAAAAGACAAATGATAAAATAATCTGCTCAATTCAAAAGTTTATGTTTTTTTTCCCATATCATTGTCTAACATTTCCTATCTAATAATTTTAATTAACCATAAGCTAATCTCAAATCAAGCCCAAACTAAAAATAAACAACAAAAAGGGAAAAACTTTTCTTTACTTTTATCAATTTAATGACCCCTAAATTCACTCATAAACAACCTGTAAACCAAACTAATAAATCAGAGGTAAAATTTTATTGTTAAATTACGAACATAAAAATTATCACATATCGAACTTGATTAAACACTCTTACCGGCCTCCAATAGCCTCGATGTAAAAATTCCCGTTCACCCTGGCAAAACACATACTCCTGACTCCATATAAAATGCCCATGATCAGGGCCAGGAACCATCAATCGAACATCTGGGGTGGGTGATCGTAGCAACTCCATGGTGGGCGAGGGACACGGTTCCCAATCTGGGATCGAGACCACAAAACTAAAAGAAAGGAAAATTTTATCTACTCTTCTTACACTACACTATTAAGATTCGAAGTCTTTTTTTTTATAGAATTAATAATACTTTATATTATTAACAAAAATTAAAAGCTCTTTTAATATAGTAAAAGGAAAAAGGGGTTATATTAATAATTCAAGTTTTCTTTGACAAAATGGTATTGTTTCTTTTCCTCCAAAACAATTTTATTAAATAAAGTAGTCTTTTTATTTTTTATTTTTTTTGATTCAGAACAGTTAGTTTTGTTTGAGATAGATATATGTATTTCATAAGCAGTTTTTTTCCCCATCCAACGGAATGGATTTGATGTATTTCAGCGAGAAATGTGGTACTCAAAACATGTTTTAATTTTAGCAAAAATATGACAGCAAACTTTTTATTACAACAATGTAATTAAATACATCAATATAATAATTTTTTTTTTCCCATAACATTTATTTCTTTTTAACGAAATGTTGACTCAAATCTATTTAGACTGTAACTAATTCAGAATTTTATTTGTTAAAATCTTAAGACTTATATTTAATTTTTTTTTTCCTTTTAAATTTTGATTAATGAGAAGTTGAATCGATTCAAAATTGAACTGCTATAAACTTTACATATTTTCAAAATCTAATAATGCATATTTAAATTATTCCTAACACTAACCATTATATACAAAACCTTCTAATTATACAAAAAGGAAAATTTTTTTTTCATCGTATATTAAAGCTTTAATAAGTCAAAATTTCGAAAATAATAATTTAGACTATAATTTGAATCAACGAAAATTGGGTCTAATGGAATTTGAAAATAAGTGAAATTTATAATTACAAAAAAAAAAATTTTTATTAAAGTTAAAATTGTGAAAGGTTCAAATGTTTAGTTATTAATAATCGGAATAATAAAAAGGCAAGGATTGATTAAAGTTTAGATAATTTAAAGCCTAATAACCAATAGAAATGTATATGAATCCAAAATTCATTAAATTAAACTTTAAATATATATTGATTCTTTATTAATAGATCTTCACTAAAAATATTTATTTCAAAATTTTAATGACATAAATTTTCAATGATCTAAATATCAATTAATTTAATCACAAGAACATTTCAAGTTAATTTATATTGATAGAAGGAAATTTTAATTTACTAATAATTTTAGTGTATGGAAGTTTCAGTTAAAAAAAAAAAATTTAGTAAATCTATATTTCAATTAATCTATTATCTGTTAATGCAGTTAAGTCGACTTTTATCAAAGTAGACCCTAATTTTGATTTAAAGATGCATTTTTTTTCAAACGCAACTGATTTAAAACAAACAAACAAACAAAAATATATATCTAAGTGACAGACTTCAGGTGCGGACAGCCAAGAATGAATGTATCTTGCGGATTGTTATTTTAACTAATAACAATCTCCGTAAACTCTTGAAGTTGGTTACTAATTGTAATTATTCCTTTTTGTCTACATCCAATAATCCAAAGTTCGTAATTGCAATTCATACTATTAAAGCCTAACAAAAAAAATTGGGAACAATGGAACCCGTAATCTTACGCAAATCTAAAAACTAGTAATTTCAATTTATAGAAATCCGGAAATTTTGAATTGATTCTAACTCTAATTTAATCCAAGCTTTAATAAATTAATACCCAAAATTATCAATCCTAAATTCTTTTATCAATTCAAACTTTGGCTAATAAATAAAATTTTCATTTTTCGAGTTTAACGTTTGCAACTAGTGTTTTGAGAAAATTTTGGGATTTCAATATAGATTTTATTAAAATTCTTTAGCCTAACGAACTTGACAAAAGCCTATTACAAAATAGTGAAAACTATAATTCAGTTAATCTTAATTCCTGTCATTACAAATTGTGTCCTTTCAAACCCATAAAAGTCAAGTGCAGAGAAGGGACGTAAAGGGAAACCGTAAATAAAACGGCGATGACAGATAGAAGTACCCGGCCGACGTTTTATATTATTCCGAAGCGTCAAGTGAGTTCGAACGAGCCGTCGGATCGCGACATACACAAAAGAACTCAAAACAAAAAGATTAGAATCAGGTCAATTTCAAAATCACAAGGAACCAGAAATAAAATCAAATCTAAAAATAATACAAAAAGAAAATTTTTTTATATGATCTATGCTTTATTTGAAAACCGTACATCAAAAGATGTCATTTTGGCAGGATGTAAACCGACCAAATCTAAATCTACTTGACCTTCATTAAATAAAATTGCGGTTTTTCTTGATTTGCATCAATCTATAATTATATTCATTATTGTGGCCTTATTTTAATTTTCAATTGCTTACCCAATATTGCAATTATTTTCATTTAATTTCGGTATTTCTGCGATTTTCTTTTTATTCATTTTAATTAACATGTTTTAGTAATTTTGTAATTAATATTTTTTTAAAAAAAAAACATATTCTACGAAATTCCCAGTTAATTATTCCAAATTCTATTGAATGTTTCCAATTCCTCATTTAAATTAAATTTATCATAACTCAAAACCTACCCAAATTTAAATTAATTTCAGCACCTTTCAAATTTTTTTTTGACTAATTTTATCATTTTTTCCTTGATTGTCGACTATTATTCTTATTTTCTAAAAATCCTTTTCTAAAATTTCTGAGTATTTTTCTGAAAATTCGAATGTTGTTTTTTTCAATTTTAATGATTCCCATTTATTACCAGAATTTCAATTTTTTTTTAGCCATTTATCTGACTTTTAAATGGTTCTTTTGTTAAAGTATTTTTTTTTTACACTATAATCCTCAAATTGCATTAACTTTCGATCTTTTTGTCGTTCTTTTCGTAATTGCCAAAAAGTTCTACTTTAATTAAAACTTGTTCTGTCAAATCTTAAACTATGTCTATTTTTTTTTCCTCTCTAATTCTTCATTATTTTCCTCTATTTTAATAAACTTCTGAAAGTTTCAAGTATTTTCCTCAAATTTTGTTTAACTTCCATTTATTCAAAATATGCTATGTAATGTTTCCAAATATTTTCCAAAAATCTAATTATTTTCTTTAATTTTTTTATTCTTTTATCTCAATTTATTTATCCTAAAGTTTTAACCATGGTTTTTTTCAATCTTCAATTAATTTATCAAATTTTCATTATTCAACCTTGATTTAATTTACTTTTAAGACTCCCAAATCTAAATTCTTTCTTTATATTTAAAACATTTGGAGGACCCTTTAAATTAATTTCCCAAATTTTAATTTACGTAAACTTTTTTTCCAATTAATTTGCAAAAATTTGCAATCATTTAGCTGAATTTAAATTAATTTTCGCAATCCCTTTTTTTTTTATTCAAAAATACTAAAATTTTGCCCTAAATAAAAATTTACTTTAAAAATATTAATTTGATTTTTTTTTCCTCCTGAAAAAAAATAAAAAGCTCTTTTAAAATGAAAAGAGTCAAAGAGGATAAAAATTTTGATTTTAGGTGTTTAGTTAATAAACTATCATCCCCGCTGTAGGGATGCGCGAAATAAAATTAATAAATTTAAGTACTTACTCGTAAGAAAAAGGCGGAATTTTACTTCCAAGCACCCACAGCCTCCCCAACTCCTGGATGCACGACCTCACTTTATTTTTCGACCACTCCCAATTTGCGAAAAGGCTCGCAATTGGAAACGTCGGCAACTCACACCGAATTTTCACCATTCCGCACTCTTCCAATAATTGCAATATAACGGGCTCATCCGCGTATAATTCCCGTAACCGAGAAAGCAAACTCAACTCGGCGCCAACATCCACTGAAGCCATCAGAAATTTTTTAAAAAAAAACGAACCCGACATGAAACTTTTGAAAAAAAAACTCTAAAAATTTTAAACGAACCGACTACAAAGAAATAATGCACCAGACTAATCCAAAGGAGCTCTTTGAATCTCATCTAACGCCAAGACCAAAGCAGAAATAAGAATCATTGAAACCCAAAACCAAGATAACGCCGGAAACAACTAGGCATTAAAAGCACGAACAAATCTAGTATATTCCAAGGGCCAACTAGATTTCATTCCTTAGAAAAAAATTTTGTTACAGATCACCAGGGGACGGTGATCATAAAAAGGGGGTGATTTGTAAGGGGTACACCCTTTACTTATTTTTTTTTGGGTTCGATAGAATAATATAATTATAAAAATTATCTTAATAATAAAACCGATTAAATTTCTGGAGTATGACAATTTAATAATCAGAGATAACAAATTAGGAAAATTTTTATACTAATATTACCATTGTAATTATATTATTCTACCGGTAGTAATTTTGGAACAAAGCCGTTGATAAAATTACAACTCTATTTATGTACTAGAAACTATAAATTAAATAATAAATAATACAAAAACATAACAACAAGATACATGTATACAGCTAAAATGTATGTGTGTATGCATATGGTTGTATACATGTGCGTATGTACGCAATTGTATGGAGATGGATAATTTAAATTCGAATAAATACGTTTGGGCAATAGTTAAAAAAAAAAAAAATTTAAATATCGTGTACTGTATAAAATCTCGCCACCACAATTTTAAATAAATCAAAAGAAAAGCATTCACAAGAAATGTCACAGCGAAAGAAGACTCAACTCACACACATGTAAGCGCCTATGTGGCAGCATTCCGTGGGAGTTGAGCTGACAATGCAAGAATTTTAAATAAATTATAAAAATAATTCAATTTATGTAATTTTGCAAAGGAAAATTTATTAAACATTAAGTTAAATACGATAAGATGACGATGAATTCAAATAGGCAAAAATTGATTTCTTAGGCCCGGAAAATGGCAAAAATCGGTAAACAATGAAAATTGGAACAAATAAAGTCGACCAGATTTTCAAAATAAATTACCGGAATCTTTGTTTCGCAAATTTATAAAAATTGCAAAGCAAAGAAGAGTAATGACACTGCACCCGGTCCCAATGTTCGAGGGGTGCTGAATTGACAAGTAAATCCGAATGAAGCAACCCGGCAACAGAGTTTCGCAGGGTAAACTTGCAATTCTGCGATTTTCAACTAAGAACCAAGGTGTAGAAATTAATTAAAGAAATTGTCTGGTCGCACAACTATAACACCCGTCGATCGAGAAACAGTTCACGGCTCTGAAAAAGTAATCGCCCGTCGCGTACTTTAAAATCGTTCCAATTTTCGAAGGGTCAACGCGAACGTACAATCAGAATAACCCATAAAAATTGAGAAGTATAGAACATCACCACGGTCTAAAATTCGCGAGTAATTTCGCGAAATTTTCGAATTGATTTGCCGGGTATGTTTGAATTTTAAAAATTTGGATAAAAAGTCAATTCGAAATGTGTAAACGTTTAATTTTTCAAGTTTTATAAATTTTCCGAAGTCACATTTTCAAAACATAAAAATAAAAGAACTTGGCTGTAGAATTAGACCCAACGGTTTTCGTATTGCTGATTTTCCGGGTATAATTTGAACAAGTTAAAATCGGTAAACATTAAATATTTAAGGATTTTTGCCCGCCAGCCATTTGGTGGTAGTTAATAAAATTTAAAGTTAATTTAAGAGACGCTGAAGAGTTACAACAATTTAATTGAAAATTTTGACGTGAATACTCTAAATCGCTAATTGGATTCATCCTCATCCCAAGAAGAAACTTCGCATCAGAGCATTGGTATCGTTAAAGTATCGTTTATCACTAACCCACTCATTTTGTTAAATTCAAAACGATAAAAATTTGTTTGGCGTATTCAGGGAATTTAAGATCATTGTAAGTTTTTCTAAATATGCAAGTAACTTAATAAATTTCACTCAAAGGTTAAAAAAAAAATAAAATTTGTCGTCATTACTGTGTAAAATTCCAGACCAAAATTCACCTTTCCTTTCTCATTGAAAACCGAAATATTCTGAATTGATAGAATAGAGACTTGACTCATTTACCACTCCGTAACGAGTTGAAACTAAATTGATTATTTGCTACGAGCCTCCATTTGTTTGAATATCAATAATAATCAACTATTTAATTATTTAAATAAATAATCGGTTCGTCACATACCCTTAATATGCTGTCACTTTTAAATTTCATCCATATCTTAAATCTGGATTATGTAATACATCAGATTTTTTTTGCAAAATACTTAGAAAAGTTTCCAGATTCAAGATATGGATGAAATTTTAGAATGACAGCATTTGGGATAAAATATGTTTGGAATCCCAGTGAGCCTTGTTAAGAAAATCGATTTTTTTTTTAAGTTGAAAGATTTATTTTTTCGTTTTTAATGAGAAACATTTTTTAGTGTCGCTGTACAAATTTGCATAAATCTATCCCGGTGTATTTGTAGTAGATTTAATTTAGAGCTTCTTGCACTTAAATTGCTTTTGAATATTTGATGTTATTAATTAAAATAAAACTAAATTTCACTTTTTTGCTACGTAAAAATATCAAAACAGCTTTAATAATACTCATTTTTTATAAAGATATATTTTATGTAAATTTTATTTAGTTATAGTTTAGTATTAACATTGTACAATTGACCTGCTTTTTTTTCTTTTATAGATATCGAAGTAATGTGCTGCATTTGCGCCATGAGGAACCTACACATTGCTTCATCCCATGTGGTCATTTGGCAACTTGCGAACAATGTTGCGAAGCGTACCTAAGAAATTCAAATTCGAGAGCGTGTCCTGTCTGCAGAAGACTATACGAATATACTTTAAAAATAATAAAATCAACTGAAATGTGCAGAATTTGCAACGAAGCCGCGCCAAGCGTGTCTTTCTTACCTTGCGGACATTTGTCCATTTGCCTAGAGTGCTCTAATCAATATTTGTCCGATGAACCATGATTAACTTGCTCACGAGCCTTTAATTCATTCCTACGTACTTTTGTTTAATTAAAAAAAAAAAGAAAGAACATCGTGAATTTTGAAAAGGGCAAAAGTTTGAAAAATATTCTTTTAATTTTCTTTGATCCAATCTCATCTCAGAGAACTTGATTAACAAAAGATAATAATTATATAATATGCACAGAAAAAAGATTGAGTCTTTTAAGTGAAACAGTGTTTTAAAAAAATTTTTATGTCTTTTTTATTTTTTAAAAATATTTTTAAAAACTAAAGTAAGCCCTTTTTTAAATTCACGATTCACTTTGAGTTTCTTCCTTGTTTACTTAATAAAATTAAGTTTAAAATTTATTTAAAAATGTGTAATTGTCATAAAAACTCACTTATCTTATTCTTTCATTCTAAATTAATATTAAATTCTACAAAATGATTCAAAATTAATTTTTACAAATTTTAAGGGAAAGCACACAACCTTTATTTTGACTTCTTTTAATTTAAATGATCGCAGGTAGTTATTTTATTTTATTTTTTTCATCATTTGGCTCCTAAAAACATGCAGGCATATCGACAATAAAATATCTTGATTTTCAACCGGTAAAGAATATTAAAATTGTTTGAAAATTTAACTTCTATCACAATTCTAAACATTTTTTTCATTATTGACCAATTTTAAACGCCATTTCGAATTATTCTTTCATATTTATGTCATTCACTTTTAAAAATCAAACTTTTTTCAAAGAATAAATATACATTCTTCAGTTACTAAAAATTAAGAATCTTTATTGTTAATGAACCTGCATGTTTTTAAAATCCAGATGAAGTAAAAAAAATCATTTCCTAAAGTCATTAAAATAAAAGGGTGTCAAAATGATGGTTAATTCCCCTTAAGTATATCTTACTAAAACTTCAGGTCAGTAGCTTTTATGAGTCTTTTGTATTTTTTAAATGCCACCAGCCACAGTTAACTTAAAATTACTTTTCTATTTTACTTTCGATTATCCAGATAATCGGGTTTCTATTATATTTAAACCTTTGTTACATTTTCCAATGTGAAACTAAACCGAGTTGAGTCATTTTTGAATTTGACATTCCTCAAACGCCAAATATGGCATTTTACCTTGTAGACCTCTGCCGATCTTTCCAACATATTTTAACTATATATTTTAACAATAAGTTAATAATAATGGATATACAGTACCGGCCAGTAGTACGTGGCCACCTTTTTTTAGTGATTCAGATTAATCAGTTTTTCTCCGATCTAATTCTAAAGTAAACTTTTTTTTCTCTGTAACTAGTTCAAAACTAACAAAATTCTGAATAAAATGAGCACAAGATGAAGTTGTTCTCTCCACTCTAAAAAAATTTTTATAAAAAAAGTAAATTACAGCGTTTTTTTCAATTATTAATAACTTTTAAAATAATGAAAACCTCCTTATGTTCTTCTGTGATTTTATAGATAATTTTCGATACAATTTAAAATATACATCGCTATTGTTGCACGTTTCATTTCTTAAATTTTTCCTGCGGCTAAAGTAAGGACAAAAAAATCAAAAAAATTTAAATAGTATAATTAGTGAGAAAAACGAGGCGCATGAATTCTTCCAAAATGACATTTGATCGAATGGACATTCGATCAAATGCCATTTGATCGAATGGCATTAGGTCGAATGGACATTCGATCGAATGGACTTTTGATCGAATGGACATTTGATCGAATGGACTTTTGATCGAATGGACTTTTGATCGAATGGACTTTCCACCGAATGGACTTTTGATCGAATGGACTTTTGATCGAATGGATTTTCGCCCGAATGGACTTTTGATCGAATGGACTTTCGACCGAATGGACATTTGATCGAATGGACATTTGATCGAATGGACTTTTGATCGAATGGACTTTTGATCGAATGGATTTTCGACCGAATGGACTTTTGATCGAATGGACTTTCGACCGAATGGACATTTGATCGAATGGACATTTGATCGAATGGACTTTTGATCGAATGGACTTTTGATCGAATGGACTTTCGACCGAATGGACTTTCCATCGAATGGCCTTTTGATCGAATGGACTTTCCAACGAATGGACTTTTGATCGAATGGACTTTTGATCGAATGGACTTTCGACCGAATGGACTTTCGACCGAATGGACTTTCCATCGAATGGCCTTTTGATCGAATGGACTTTTGATCGAATGGACTTTCGACCGAATGGACTTTTGACCGAATGGACTTTTGATCGAATGGACTTTTGATCGAATGGACTTTCCACCGAATGGACTTTTGATCGAATGGACATTTGATCGAATGGAATTTTGATCGAATGTACTTTTGATCGAATGGACTTTTGATCGAATGGACTTTTGATCGAATGGACTTTCGACCGAATGGACATTTGATCGAATGGACATTTGATCGAATGGACTTTTGATCGAATGGACTTTCCACCGAATGGACTTTTGATCGAATGGACATTTGATCGAATGGAATTTTGATCGAATGGACTTTTGATCGAATGGACTTTCGACCGAATGGACATTTGATCGAATGGACATTTGATCGAATGGACTTTTGATCGAATGGACTTTCCACCGAATGGACTTTTGATCGAATGGACTTTTGATCGAATGGACTTTCGACCGAATGGACTTTCGACCGAATGGACTTTCCATCGAATGGCCTTTTGATCGAATGGACTTTTGATCGAATGGACTTTCCACCGAATGAACTTTTGATCGAATGGACTTTTGATCGAATGGACATTTGATCGAATGGACATTTGATCGAATGGACTTTTGATCGAATGGACTTTTGATCGAATGGACTTTTGATCGAATGGACTTTCGACCGAATGGACTTTCCACCGAATGGACTTTTGATCGAATGGACTTTCCACCGAATGGACTTTCCACCGAATGGACTTTTGATCGAATGGACTTTCCATCGAATGGACTTTTGATCGAATGGACTTTCCACCGAATGGACTTTTGATCGAATGGACTTTTGATCGAATGGACTTTCGACCGAATGGACTTTCGACCGAATGGACTTTCCATCGAATGGCCTTTTGATCGAATGGACTTTTGATCGAATGGACTTTCCACCGAATGAACTTTTGATCGAATGGACTTTTGATCGAATGGATTTTCGCCCGAATGGACTTTTGATCGAATGGACTTTCGACCGAATGGACATTTGATCGAATGGACATTTGATCGAATGGACTTTTGATCGAATGGACTTTTGATCGAATGGATTTTCGACCGAATGGACTTTTGATCGAATGGACTTTCGACCGAATGGACATTTGATCGAATGGACATTTGATCGAATGGACTTTTGATCGAATGGACTTTTGATCGAATGGACTTTCGACCGAATGGACTTTCCATCGAATGGCCTTTTGATCGAATGGACTTTCCACCGAATGGACTTTTGATCGAATGGACTTTTGATCGAATGGACTTTCGACCGAATGGACTTTCGACCGAATGGACTTTCCATCGAATGGCCTTTTGATCGA
This sequence comes from Ganaspis brasiliensis, assembly GCA_037103525.1. Taxonomy (NCBI): domain Eukaryota; kingdom Metazoa; phylum Arthropoda; class Insecta; order Hymenoptera; family Figitidae; genus Ganaspis; species Ganaspis brasiliensis. The sequence goes on along the minus strand of JAZKLR010000093.1, from coordinate 1,732,408 downwards.
ATGGACTTTTGATCGAATGGACTTTCGACCGAATGGACTTTTGACCGAATGGACTTTTGATCGAATGGACTTTTGATCGAATGGACTTTCCACCGAATGGACTTTTGATCGAATGGACATTTGATCGAATGGAATTTTGATCGAATGTACTTTTGATCGAATGGACTTTTGATCGAATGGACTTTTGATCGAATGGACTTTCGACCGAATGGACATTTGATCGAATGGACATTTGATCGAATGGACTTTTGATCGAATGGACTTTCCACCGAATGGACTTTTGATCGAATGGACATTTGATCGAATGGAATTTTGATCGAATGGACTTTTGATCGAAAAGTCATTCGGCCGAAGTGTTTTTTTAATGTGAGTTTACTCTCTATTATACAGCAGTCTATGGATACTAATTATCGTGCGATTAAAGTATTTACAGTGTTCAACTTTTTGTCGGCAGATGGAGCTAGGAGTACTGAAATTTAATTTGTGTGTGTATTTTATTGATGGAGAAAATAGTGAGATGATGTTTTTTTATTTAAAGTGCTTTTATAATCTTATTTACATTGTTAAGGTAAGTCATAATTATTTTGTTAAAAATTTATAATTTTAAGTATTTAATGGTTTTAATAGGTTATTATACTTTTATATTTTTTTAAACATAATTTTTAACTTTCTTTGCCTGACTTTTGAATTTGTTAAGCATTTTGAGAATTGTAATTGATATCAGGAATTATATATTCTTTTTATTTTATGTCAGGCAATTGTTTTTAATTATTTACTCCATCGTTTTTATTTATATAATTATTGCGTTAACAATTTTGCATTTTTTATATTCTTTGCTTATTCAAAATTCGTTTTAACCATTTTAGTCATGTTTTGTGAATATGTTTCTTAAAGTTTTCTGTAAGTTTTTTTTATAAAAATAATGTTTTCCTCTGAGTTAAAAAAGTTCTAATTTTTGTGTTCTCTTTTAAAGTGATATGAGAATATTTTTTCACCCTTTGTAAAATTATAATTTAGATATTTTCAATTGTTTGACACAAAAAATAAGACATTTAATCTTATCTTAATTTTAACTTTATTTAAAAAAAAATTAATTAATCTTCAATTTACTTTTTAATTTTAAAAAGTATTGGTGATTAATAATAATATTAATATTCAGTCAAATTTAAAAATATATAAATTTGAATGAATTATAATTTTAATTAAACTCAACCTCAATAGATTTAAACTTTAATTTATACAAATATTGATTAAACTGAATAAAATTTTATCTCGTATTTTATTCAAAATTCAAATTATTTGGAATTCAATTGAACCAAATTTTATTCATTTTAAATTTTAATCAATTAAATTTAACCAAATTTAAGTCTATTTAAAATTAAAATTTTAATTCATCATAATTTTATTTTATGCAAATTTCAATCTTTCTAAATTTCAATTTAGAAAAATTTTAAACAATTTAACTGAGTGTGTGATCAAGCTTCAATCTGTTATTTTAAATTATTCAATATCTGCTTTCAATCTAGTCCAAATTGTGTTAAAATAAAATTTAATCTATTAAATCTTTATTTTATAAAACTATTTATTAATCTAAAGTTCTAAAAATTCATAGATTAAAATTTTAAGTTTAAATTGATGTATTTTGTAATTAATAGAATTTATTCATATTTCAATCTAATTTAATATTAATTTATCCAAATAACAGTCTATTTTAATTTTAATTTTTTAAAATTTTAGTTTAGCAAAAAGCTTTAAACTTAATTCGATTAAAATTTGGATAAATTGAATTTCAGATAACTTAAAATTTAAAAAGATACAAATTTGGGTGAAAAAGAATTTGGTTATATATAAATAGATTAAAATTCGCATAAATTCAAATCTTATTAGATTAAAGTTTCAATAAATTGGAAAAATATATTCAAGTGTAACCAGATATAATTTTAAATAGTTTAAGAATTTGCTGAATTTATATTTAAAGAGATTGGAATTTGAATAAATTTAAATCGATTTAAACTTTGATAAACAAACACCAACCCCCCTATTTTTTTTAACTTCTAGTTTCTTTAATTTAAATTTTGATTCAATTTTAATTTTAAAAATTACTTTATTCTTTAATTTACTTTTTGTTTCAAAAAATTAATTTAATAAATTGAATGTCGTTATATTTAAATTTAATCATAGTAAAATTTGCATTAATTGAAAAAATATATTTAAGTTTGACAAAATATACTTTAAATGGTCTTAAAATTTGCTGAATTAAAAATTAAAAAGACACAATTTTTCAATTTAAATCCATTTGAACTTTGATAAACTAAACATCCCCTCCACCCCCCATGTTTTAACTTTTAGTAAATTTAATTTACAATTTGATTCAATTTTAATTTTAAAAGTTCATTTATTGTTTAATTTAGTTTTCGGATTCAAAATAAATATTAATGATGGACTTTAATCAAATTCGTGAAAATCCATTGAAAGTAAGTCCAAAATGGTCGCTTTTATAAAAACAAAGAGTGTATCTTCGATTCACGAACGCCTTAACTAGAGTTGCGAAGAAGTAATATTACCTGGAGAACGGTAACGAGAACGAGAATATAACCGGGAATATAACCGACCAAAATTCTAATCGAGAATTTATAAGAATTTAAGTTTTTTATTTATTTATCAAATAATTAAGTCAAATTTTCTCAATCAATGTACGAAAATAGAATCTCTAATGTTATTCTTATTAGTTATGATTTGAATTCCAATGTTAATAGTAAGAATTACATATAATAATTTATTTTAATTATTTTCTTTTCGAAAATACAACAATTTAATTATTTTTTGCAAATTTTATATTATTAATGGCAAAATTAAATTAATTTTTTTAATTCACCATTATTATTTTTATTTTCAATTGTTATCTTCAATTTTTAATTATTTTAATTATTTCTGCGAATTAATATCCTGAACTTTCAAATGTATATTTACACATATATCAATTTTCAATTATTTTGGGCAATATTCATTTCCTTTTTATCATTTTCCAATTATTTTCCATATTTTTAAATTATTTTTCAATTAATATCCTAAATTTTTAGTTATTTTCTCAAATTTATATTATTGTCTTCAATTTTCAACTTTTTAAACTTCTATTATTTTCTCCAATTTATAATTATTTTCATCATGTTTCAATTATTTTCTTCAATTTTGAATTATTCTTATTATTTTCAATCAATTTCTGAAATTCCAATTACTTTTAATTATTAAAAAAAAATCCAATTATTTATATAAAATTTCATTGAGTTTTTTAACTTATCATTGTTTTGATAATATTTTAATTATTTTCATTTTTTTTATAATTTCAAAAATGTTAAACTATTTATCTGACATTTCAATTAATTCTTTCAATTATCAAATATTAGTATTATTTTTTATTATTTTCTTCAATTTTCAATTACTTACATTCTTTTTTAGTATTTCCAAAAAGTTTTTAATTATTTATCTGACATTTCCATGACCTTTTTTCAATTTTCAATTATATCTATGATTTTCTTATATTTTATGTATATTCTCTTGTATGTATCTCTATGTATTTTCTCTAAATAAATATTCTGTATTTTGTGCAATAAATTTCTCATAAATTAAAAATATTTGACTTTAAATTTAAATTACGTTTATCCTTTTTCATTTATCATATATATATTACGTAACGCTTTTTTCTGCTATTTTTGGACCGCCCCTCCCCCCTCGTAATGGAGCTTTACATGCAAAAGTTCATTTTTTCTGACCCCCCTCCCCCATTAAGCGTTACGTAATATATGGACGACCCCTAAGCAAAGTTTCTGTACAATATAGTTTTCATGTACACAAAATTGGCAGAACCAATCAACAAAGAGTGAAAAGTGCGCCAAGTAGCCCCGGTCTCCCCTATCGTCTCGGTATCGTCTCGGAAATCGAGACGATACCGAGCCGAGACCGAGACTGGTCTCGGTCTCGTGCGCAGCCCTAGCTATTTTGCAGAAATATATTTCACTGATTTTTAATGCCTTTTTAAGGAAATAAATGTAACTCATTTCATTACCTTTGAATAATTGTATGAATATGAATATTTTAATACAATTTATTTCAAATATTGATAATAAAACAAATTAGCTTTAACACGATTGAACTTTGAACGCCCTATGCGAAATTTTAATGCACTTTAATAATGTTATTTTTAATTAAAACCTGCGGTCGAACCTGATGTGATCAGAAATGCTCTCATGTAAAAAACCGGGTGTATGAATATTTTAGTTCATAATAGTAATTTTTTTCTAATTTATTTTACTTCTTTTTGTTACAACTCACCCGCGAAAACCCAAGTAGATGGATACTGACCAAGTGTTTTCTCTATCAGTTTTTCAAAATGCGACAAAACTTTTGTCGCTCAATTTGGTTTATTGTAAACTGATAATTTTTCCTCTCTTAGCTCGTTGAGATATTTTTCTTCGAAATCTTTTAAAATTGGATTTACTGCGTTAAGAACTTCCATTGTTGCTCTCGTTTTCATGTTTTCGTATGATGTCAGCATTTTGTTTTCAGGCAATAGTGGCAATGCCATTAAACATAAGAGAAAGAATTTTGTTTCATTAGAAGCATCTGCATCCATGTGATCACGAAGATTATTTTTTACGATTAATCTGTAGACATCCTGTAAATTGAAACCAAACATTAATAAAAATAATAATAATAATGAAAAACTTAAAATTATGTTCATCTCATGAACATTTTTCTTCCATGTGAGCAAAAAAAGTTTTTTCATCATAGAGGTGGCAATAATATACATATGGGGCAAAACTCCTGAACTGTCCAGGTCAAAAAATAAAATGTATTCAAACTTTGCTAAAATGTTTCCATTGTTAGTGGAAGTGTAAATACAAAATATTTTCAAATTCCATGAAATAGTTTTTGAGTTACAGTTTTAAAATTTTGAATTTTTTTAAAATGTAGTTTTTTAAATTTACTATATTTCTAAGTAGATTGCATAAAAGTTAACATGTATATATAGGGTAATTCCACTGACTTTCATCTGAGGGCTGTTGCTGACATATTTTTAAAATATCTTGTTTTAATATATGTGAAACTTGTTGAATTTCTACGTTCATTAGCCATAATATTATAAAATAAATTTTAATTTCTTTGATGATATTATTAATCTAAAATAGGATGTTCACTACATGATTTCCTAACCTCAAATTTTTCATTTTTTTAAAAACGTTATTATTAAAAAACTACTTAACAATATGTGTTCTTACTTACAAGAAACATAAATCACTTTATTCTATCTATAGAAATTATGATATTATTATAAAATTATTTTATGTTATGAATATAATTAAATTTGAGAATTTTTTCGTTTACAAAATTTCAGAATTTTTTAAAGCTTGTAATTTTTTTCTGGAATCTCAAAAAATTTTGAAACTTTGAAGATATTTTATTCTTAATATAATTTACCTGCTATTAAAATTTCACGAGGGTATTTTGCTTCGTTTCGAAAATATTAAATTTGAAAATTTTTTACTCTGAAAGGTTAATTCGAGGACTTAAAGTTAGCAAAACAATTTCACATATCTCTGTTATTTCATAAAAAAAGAGAGTTGTAAAATGTTTTAAATCCTCAAATTAACCTTTTTGAGTAAAAAATTTTCAAATTTACTATTTTCAAAACGAAGCAAAATACCCTCGGCAAATTTTAATAGCAGGTAAATTATATTAAGAATAAAATATCTGCAAAGTTTCAAAATTTTTTGAGCTTTCAGAAAAAAATTACAAGCTTTAAAAATTATGAAATTTTTTAAACGAAAAAATTTTTAAATTTAATTATACTCATAACATAAAATAATTTTATAATAATATCATAATTTCTATAGATAGAATAAAGTGATTTATGTTTCTTATAAGTGTTATGTCCGGAACGGACATTCGCAGGTTACAAATCTATCTATTTTAATATTTTACCCCTGATTCATTTACAAAGCCAACGGACTTTGAACTAAGGGAACAGGGAAAAGAAAGTCCACTGAACAAGCATCAATTGGATTATATAATTCTCAAACATTTATTTTATTATTAGTTGAAGAATGTCTCAGTTGAATTCTCTGAATATACAGAGTGATCGTTCAAGATGTGTAGAAAGAAGGGTCGATGAGATTTATTAGCTTCGCAGGTTCGTGCTCTCCGGGAGAAAAATAGAAATAGGCCGCGACTCAATTCAAATGAAGTAAGGCAGTGCGTAGGTGTTGTTCTCCACTATCCCAATAGCATGTTTATATATATCAGCACGAAGGTGAAACCTGGTCCTTCCTCAAGTAATTGGTGAACGATCGAAGACAGCTGGCTCGATGATTTACAATTTTACTGTTCAATAAACTGTTTACTGTTTTTTTTTGACACAAGGATTAAAGTCAAGGGTTAGAAGGATTTAAATTGTTAAAGGGTTAAAGGATTGGAAATTGTTACTGACAAATTATGTCAGGAGTTCTTACACCTTCACTAGATTCACAGTTTCACTTAATTTCTATACCAACAGTACTCCAATTTTATAATTATAATATTATGAAAAGTTTCTCACTCGCTACAACACGTAAATAATTATTCGCAACCGACACAGTACGAATTGACAATATTAATCGCAGAAATATGTTACGATAAGTGTGAGAACTATGTTTGAATATAAGACTTAGAATTGTAGACTATGCTACCAGTCAATCTTTACAGAAAGTGAACCGGAGGTGACCGTGGTGAAGCAAGAACTATTTAAAAATGACAAGTTCGATTATAGCGAGTTCCTCGGAGTCACAATTAAACAAATCAATTCCATATAATTATGGAGTAGAATTTGATTATTTAACTCGACCAACAATGACTAATAGATATAATGTTGCCGAGATATAAGATTTATATTGGCGCGTTACGAGACCGATACTGGGGAGATACAATATTCGCGGAGCTTAAGAAACTTCGTTGCGACTCCGGTGATGGTAGCTGAGGAACTGATTTTTGGTTTTGCTTAATTATAAAAGAAACCTCGGTTCTCTGTATTTTCATCCCTTCCAGGATTTAGCGTGGGTTTCATGAAAAACGCAGGGAAAATCATACATCCCACACGAAAAAGGGTGCTACACCTGAGGGTTGCATATCCGCATCCGGTTGGTCAATTAAACCTTCGAAAGAACAAATATTATTTAGACAAGGGGAGAGTTTGATCTCATAAATCTGTCTTAGCTCCCCTCGGTCATTTACCAAATCCCAAATTCTCAAACTCGTCAAGATTCAAGTATTGATTTTTAGAAAAATTCAGGAATGTAGTATGATATTTGTAAAGTTCATTGGCATCTGAACTCAACAAGTCACGGGGACGTGACATAAGTAAGAACACATATTGTTAAGTAGTTTTTTAATAATAACGTTTTTAAAAAAATGAAAAATTTGAGGTTACGAAATCATGTAGTGAACATCCTATTTTAGATTAATAATATCATCAAAGAAATTAAAATTTATTTTAATTTTCAGATGAAAGTCAGTGGAATTACCCTATAGTGATTTTTAAAGCTTTTTTTACAGGCTATTCGATGGTAATAAATATTTTTTTGTAAAAAAAAAATTTGACCTTTAAATTCAAGGTTAAATTGTTAATTTGATTGTATCTCGAAATCGGAGATTTAAAAAAAAATTTAACCTATCTCAATGGAAAGCTTGACTTTTTTCCTATAAAATATGTAAAAATTACAGTGGAACTCTAAATACTTCTGTCAAAAATACATCCCAAATACCCGCGCGTGCTCGATTGACCAGTGGTTACTCGCGCGAGGTCGCGCTATTCGAGCACACGCGGGTATTTGGGATGTATTTTTGACAGAAGTATGTAGAGTTCCACTATAATTTTTACATATTTTATAGGAAAAAAGTCAAGCTTTCCATTGAGATAGGTTAAATTTTTTTTTAAATCTCCGATTTCGAGATACAATCAAATTAACAATTTAACCTTGAATTTAAAGGTCAAATTTTTTTTTTACAAAAAAATATTTATTTTCATCAAATAGCCTGTAAAAAAAGCTTTAAAAATCACTATATACATGTTAACTTTTATGCAATCTACTTAGAAATATAGTAAATTTAAAAAACTACATTTTAAAGAAATTCAAAATTTTAAAACTGTGTAACTCAAAAACTATTTCATGGAATTTGATAATATTTTGTATTTACACTTCCACTAACAATGGAAACATTTTAGCAAAGTTTGAATAAATTTTATTTTTTGACCTGGACAGTTCAGGAAATTTGACCCATATTTAAAAAAATTAAAATTCGCTATACAGCGATTTTTAACTGAGAAAACAGAATTCTTGTAATATCAACACGGCAAAAACTACTGTCTTCTAACTGTCTTATTTTAAGACACAAGACATTAAGAAAGCGTCTAACAGTTATTTCAAGCTATTTCATTGGTTAATAATTTTGAAAGATGCTTTCTCACTGGTTTAAAATTAAGACACCTTAAAACTTCTTAATGATAGAACGTCCAAGGCTGCGTACTGCCGGTAGGACGCGCTTTTACACACTAAACGTCCTTCCGGAAGGACAATTCATTTTTGTGAAAAAATATTTTATTTTCATATAATCATCATCATCATCATCACCATCATCATTATCATCATAATTCATCATTTTCATCATCAAAGGAATTGATTTTATTATTACTTTTGTAAATTTTGTTTTAATACTAACGTAATGGCGGCCGGTGGTAAATGGCTCAGGCGCAAGTCCCTCGGAAATCGCTCTATAAAATCAATATGGAAGCAGAAGTATAAAAATGAATATATCCCAGACAGCACCATAATTATCGGCAAGTTAACGGGAAGTTAACGCCGCAAGTTAACAAATTTATCGAGTTTAACTTCAGGCTAACTTCCTGCTAATATATAAATGTCCGCCACATTTTTAGTTATCCAAGATAACTTCCCGTTAACTACAAATGTAAATTCAACGCAGATTATGAAATTAAATTTTCAGAAATGTTTAAGTGATAATTAAATTAAAATTTTCTTTCCATATTTTCTTAGAATTAACCATGAAAATTAGCATAAAGGAAGACAATGAAATTTCTCGGTAAATAAAGTGGTAAGTTTCAGTGAAAATAATTAGGCTATGTTTACTTAATTTATAGAAGCAAGTTTGCAGAAAATGAATAAGGAAAATTTTCTTAAACATAGAAATTATAGTTTTAAAGAAATTTACTGAATATTTTTCACTAAAATTAAACAGGTAAACTAATTTAAAAATAAATAGAAAGATATCCGGGAAAGTAGACTGGCAAGTTATTGTCAAATAAAGATTACGTAATTTAAAAAACTGTTTACTTTAAAAAATTATAAACTAGATAATAAAAAATGCAGGCAAAATTAATTTTTTTTTATAATTACACTCTTAGTTGCATAAGAAATAGTATGTTAAGCAGCAAAAAAACTAAACAGGGTAGCCACAAGATTTAGTTTATCAATTTCCTTGTCATTTCCCTGACATTTTACTGACTTTACAACGAAATTCCCTGACAAAAATTTTTTATTCAGAGTAAAAACAAAAATCTGTCAACAACTCAAAAATGAATCAATTTTAAAATCATTGTTTTTAAAAATCTCATAAATGTTTGTACTGTAACGCTTAAGTTCGTGCTAAAAAATCAAGACTTTTAATATTAACTACAAAAATTTTAATAACTTTTAAAAATATAAAAAATAATTTTTTTAGAGAGAGATTTCAAGTTATTTCGATATAATCACTTCAAAAGATTTCATTACTTAGAATTCGTTTCTTTTGCAAAATTAATTCGTCACTATTGGCCTACAGTCCTAATACAATTTAGAATGTTTACAAACAATTTTTAGATTGTCTTAACAATCTTAATTAACAAATAAATAACTTCGAAAATTTTTATTACTTAGATTTTTTTTTTTGTAAAATTATTTGATTATTATTGGCATAGAGTTTCATGGTAGTTTTGAATACTTACCAATTATTTTTAAATCGTTTAAATAATTTTAATTAACAAATAAATAACTTCAAAAGATCTCTTAATTATTATAGTAATTAATTAATTAATTAATTAATTAAAAAAATAAACGAAATCTAAGTAAGGAAAGCTTTTGAAGTTATGAATTTGTTTATCTAAGATTGTTTAAACAAATCTAAATTGTTGGTTAGTAACTAGAACTACTTAAAAATAGTTTAGATAAGTTTTGTGTATAAAATATATAATTTACTTTGGTGTAAATAGTTTCTGATCTCGAAAAATCTTAAAATTCCTTTCTCAAAAAATAATTTTTTACATTTTTCAAAGTTATTAACGTTTTTTTAGTTACTAATAAGAGTCTTGCATTTTTAGTAGTTAAGCATTATTGTAGAAATATTTATAAAAAGAATCGATTCATTTTTTAGTTGTTTAAAGATTTTTGACAAAATAAAAGTAAATTTGACCGCACTATGGTTCGTCTCAACTTTTTTAAGTTCCCTGACAAAAAACTTTTTTCTCTATCATTTCCCTGACTTTACTGACACGTGGCCACTAGGGTGTCCGTTAAAAAGTCGACTTTCAAATTATGTTTACGATACCCTCCAGTTTGGTTCCAATATAAAAAAAAAAAAATTCTGTAAAATTGCAGACTGATTGATTAATATTAACCCGTGCCAGCAATCGATTGAAATTTCCCATTGAAAATGCATGGGAAAAATGAACTTTTTTTAAAATATTTCATAACTTTTTTAATTTTTTTGCAAATAAATTTCCAGGTCACAAATTTCTTCATTTTCAGCTATATTTTAAGGTAGCGTTGTTAGAAAAATTTAATTTTCAAAATTTTAAAAATGGCGGATGTTAAAAAATGGGTCAAAAAATACATTGCAATATTTGCAGCGTTTTATCACATAAGTATTCCAGGAAGGTCAATAGATATTCTTCTTCAAGGGTTCTTTAGGTCGCTAATGAAGATTACGATGTCAAAAAAGTTAAAAATTGCAATATTTTTTAGTAGAAAATTACTACTAATTTAACAGTTGCATAACTACTAATTGAGAAAGTGAACTTTTACAATCTTATTTAATAGATATTTCACTTTTAAATTAGTAGTTTTCTACTAATAACTAGTAAAAGTTTTTACTATTTAATAGTACCCAATTTCTCGCCAATTCATTAGTAAAAAATCACTAATTGAAAGTCAGATTTACAGATCAGTTTTGCTTATTATGGATGATCAAAAACTGAATAATTAAAATGTAAAAATGTAAGAACTATATTTAAAAAAAAATAAAGTTTGTTGAATCCGCCAAATTGGATCGGCTTTATTGAAAAATACATTTTTGACATGAAATTTTGTAATGGTGACCCCGAAAAGCCCGATAACGGTGTTTCAAGGCGATTTCTTGAAAAATGTGGAAATGCAAAATTTTGAGTCCGCCATATTGGTTCCAAAATTATGAAAAATTAATTTTTGACATTGTAATCGTCATTAGCGACCTCAAGAACCTCTGATTAAGAAGATGTATTGAGTTTCCTTAAATATTTATATGATAAAACGCTGCAAATATTACAATATATTTTTTGACCCATTTTTGAACATCCACCATTTTTAAAATTTTGAAAATTAAATTTTTCTAAAAACGATGCCTTAAAATATAGCTGAAAATGAAGAAATTTGTGACCTGGAAATTTATTTGCAAAAAAATTAAAAAAAGTTATGAAATTTTTAAAAAAAAGTTCATTTTTCCCATGCATTTTTAATGGGGAATTTCAATCGATTGCTGGCACGGGTTAATATTAATCAATCAGTCTGCAATTTTACAGAATTTTTTTTTTTTATATTGGAACCAAACTGGAGGGTATCGTAAACATAATTTGAAAGTCGACTTTTTAACGGACACCCTAGTGGCCACCCTGCTAAAGAACGTTATTTTCTTGCTGCTGTATGATTGACTCGCCTTACTCTTTTTTTTGCAGCTAAAAGTATTTCAAAAATAAAAAATATAAATGCTCTTCACAAAAAATGATTTAAATTTTCAAAAATTGTATAAAGTATAAAGAAAGAAAGAAATTTTTACATAAACAATCGTATAATTTTTATTATAAATAATACATACTTATTGACAACAATTAGTATCCCTAAAACCTCAATGGAGTTGCGCGTGGAATATATAGTGATTATATATAGTGAATATATAGTGAAATAGTGATTAGTAAATGAGGAGTAAGCGGCCAAAAGTTGATACGTCCATTTTTTGTTGTTTCGAGAAAATTAAACAAATGCAGTTCTTCACTTAACCCTTCAAATTAATTACAAATTAGAAAAACAATACTTACTTCTTTCTAGGTCGTTTCCATTTCAATTCAGACAGTCTATGTATGTTAAAGTCGTAGAATCATTTCTCATTGAAATATATTGTTTTTCAGACAATTTTAGACGACACGTATTTTCACGATTTTGTGAAAATTTTTTTTTTAACGAAGTTATGCGGATTTTAATTTTTTAATTTGAAAAGTGATATTACAATAAAATAATATTCAAATTTTTTAAAATTATTATATCTTTTTTGCTATTGTATATATTGAAATGATCCTTTCTGTGTCTAATTATGGCTTTCAGGTTCTTTAAAAGTCAACAAGTAAATTTAAAATATTTTCAAATTTAACAAAATGGCGGCGTTTTTTCGAAAAAAATAAAAATCAATTTTTCTCAAAAACCCAACTGTTTTTCTTTCTCTTGATTTTTTATTACTTTTCTGGAAGTGTAATGACTATTTTCTATAAGAATTTATAAAAGTCTCGCTTCCTGGGAAAGAATAAAAAAAAAATTTCTTTTTAAGAAAAGAAAATTTAAAGTTTTTTCAAATCTCTTTACTAGATACAACAAAAGTTCAAATAGAAAAAATGTTTCTTTTCAAATTAGAGTAAAAAAGTCTTTTTTCTCTAACTTGTAAATCTCTCGAATTATTAAAAATTTTTCATGTTTAAGTAAAACTTATACTTGCAAAAATGCAAAATTTTTTCCTATAAATTATATAACCATAAAAATCAGAAAGTAGTAAAAGAATGAAGAGAAAATTTTTTGAATTTTTGTAATTATAAATTATACTTGCGAAATTGCAAAATTTATGGATTTAATTCATGTTATATTTAATAATTCGAAAGATTCTCAAGTTAGAGATCAAAACCGTTAGACTTTTTTAGTCTACATTTGAAGAGGAACATTTTTTTTATTTAGACTGTTGTTGTATCTAGTAAAGGTTTTGAAAAAACTTTGAATTTTCTTTTCTTAAAAAGAAAAACATTTTTTATTTTACCCCAGGAAGTGGGACTCCAATAAATTCTTATCGAAAATAATCATTATACTTCCAGAAAGTAGTAAAAAATTCGAGAAAAAAAATCGGTGGGGTTTTTGAGAAAATTTGATTATTTTTTTCGAAAAAACGCAGCCAGTTTGTTAAATTTGAATATATTTGAAATTCACTTGTGTAATTTTAAATAACATGAATGCCCTAATTAGAAACTGAAAGGATCATTCTAGTATATACAATAGTAAAAAAGATATAATGATTTTAAAAAATTTTAACGTTATTTTCTTGTAATCTCATTTTTCAACTTAAAACATTGAAATCCCCATAACTTAGTTAAAAACAAATTTTTACCATATCGGGAAAAATACGTGTCGTCTAAAATTATCTGAAAAACAATATATTTCAATGAGAAATGATTTCCTAACTTTAACATAAATAGTCTGTCTGAATTGAAATGGAAACGACCTTTAATTAAACTTAAACAGATTGATTTTTAATGTCTTGAATATACCAAATTATTTGTATATATCTCAATTTTTTTGAAAAATGGACTTATCCACTTTTGACCTCTTACTCCTCAAATAACAAAAGATCCTCCTTCAATTTTAAATATTCTGTTTGAATTTATGTGATATAATTTTTATATCTACTTAAAATAATTTTTAAAAATTTGAAAAATGACCTTTCAGTTTGTCGATATTATAAAAGAAAATACTAAAGAAATAAAAAATTCATTGTAATTCCCACTAGTACGCGCGGCTCAAATTAAGAAAATAAATTCACTTATTTCTGAAGAAGTCAGTTGTTGGTTTTGGGACTAATTACACATGATGAATCTGAAAAATAAAAATATTATGTAAATTAGTAAAATACTGCAAAATTATGCAAATAATAGACACAAATTTACAAATGCAGAAATAAGAAAATGTTTATAGAATAAGAAAATGTGAAAGAAGGTAAATAACAGGGTTGCCAGAAAAACATGATTTAAGAATTCCATGACTTTCGAAGGTTTTCCAGACCATATCACAAAAATTCCAGGTTCAAATATAAAATTATTTTAATAACTTTTGAGCCAGTTACAACAAAAAATATTTACAAAATTTCTATAAAATAAATAATAAAATATCAATCAGGGTTTCAAGAGACTTTTAAACAAAAATTGTAAGGGTAGACTGCGACGACATTTTCAACACATCGAAATTAACTTTGATAAGGAGTACCAAATACTTTTTACGTACCGTCAAGTGGGGCTATTTTGTGCGCCGTGGGGCTATTTTGTGCACGCGAGGTTTTTAATGAATAAAATCTTTATATTCAGTTGTTTAGATTTGCTACTTGGTATAAATATTTTCTGATAACTAAACTACAGAGAGTACTAAATGAATTTACTTAATTCTTTATCATAAACCAAAAAAAACATCGTAAAGTCGTAAAAATTAAGCTGGAAATTTTCAAAGTTCTCAAAATTCTGTTCAGATCTCCGGAAGTTTAAAAGTGTTTCTAAAGGTATTAATAATGCTTGTTGACAATTTAGTTGCGATTATGTTTACGTGATGCGTTAACTTTTTATTGCATATTTTCAGAAAAAAGTGTAAAAAACTGAAAAACCAGGATTTGGTGAGTTATTTTGTGCATTCTTTAAAATCAAGTTTTTTTCAATAATTTGTTTTGTAGTTAGTAAAAATTACTTAAGAATTTCGTTTTCAAACATTTTTGTCTTATTTTTGTTATAAAAGACAAGAAATAAACATAAAATCTCAGTTTTAGATATGGTCCCTTAAAAACCTCAAAAAAGTAACATTAATAATTACATGCTTTTCAAGTTAATTTTAAAACTTTTACACTTAAAATAACTCAAGAAGTGTAATAGAATTTATTTTAAGTAAAATTTTCTTAAAGAAATAACTCTTTTTGTAAATCTACATTTTTGTGAAATTTTAGTGTTTTACATTCAAATTAGTTAAACAATTCCTAGAAAAAAAATATTTCTGGCTTTGTTTTCCTTTATTGTACTCTAGAATATGTAGAAATAATACTTCATGCAGCAAAAGCGTTCAAAAAAATTTTTTACACAAGTTTATAAATAAGCAAACTTTGATGCACAAAATAGCCCCACCATGGGGTTTATTTTATGCACAACTTTGAGTTTCTATAACTCAGACTCAATTTTTTTTCTTGTCGGCTAACTCATAGGACACCTTTAGAAAGATGTCTACAACATAACTGAATAGATAAATGCTTTATTTCGTCAAATTCTGAATTTTAATAAAGCATAGAGTGGAAAAAGAGCGGTTTTATGCACAAAATAGCCCCACTTGACGGTAGTTTAACTCGTATAATTATCTTACGATGTCAAAAAGTAAAAAGAAATCTGACTGCGCGTTTCGCGCACGAATCACTTTCTCATCGTCGCGTTTCGCGCGCGAGAGGGGTCCGGGAGAGTTGGAACACCTGGAAAGATGGTACTCTATCTTTGAAAATAGTTTGTTAAATTTAATTTTAACTTCGCATGCAAGTGTCTAACAGTACATAAAGAAAATATAAAATGTATATTTATCACAAGCAAACTTAAAAACAAATTTATAATCCATCGTTTATGAGATCGAGCATTGCGAGAACCCAAAACTCTTTACCTTCATATTACACGTATGTGTTTTCTTTAATTAGATGAATTCCATGTCAATTCAATACAGAAATATTTGTGGCTTTTTGGTATTTGGTTGCTTTTTGGTATAAACTATCTATTAATTATTTTAAATAAAATCCCTAAGTATTTTTGAAAAATTCCAAATATTGGCTATTTATTGAATGTTGAATTTTTCTGTACCTTTTTTTTAAAATGTGATATCTTAGGTTCTAATTAATCGATTGTTGTTGCATGCGTCCCCTCAACTACACATTTGTGCAAGGACAAATACTATTGAAACTTACCACAATGATTAGTTTGTGTACTTTAAACGTATTTTCACTGGAAAGAAAATAAATATTTATTTTATTATTAAATAATTCCGTCTTGAAATTTCAAATTTAACCACAAAACACGCATTTTTGAACTTACCTAACTTTTTTCTGGATGAATTTAAAAAAGTAACACTTTCCACATATATCTAAGTTTTTATAAAATCTAAAACATATTAAATTTTTGCGAAGCTACGTTGCTCGGTTTATGAATTATTTAAGTTTAAACTTTAATGAAGAAAAGGTTATTTTTGGTATTTCAAAATACACTCTGAAGTTTGACAATCGATTATTGATTTCAAATTAGAAAATTATTATTTGTATTATGTGTCAGTTTATAACGATTAGTATAGGTGACCTATTGATCAAAACATTAATTAAATCAGTTTTAAAAATATAATTCGTTGATATGCGTTATTATGTCGGTATTTGTACAGTGAGACGTGCGAGAACAGAAAAAAAACTTGTTTTTCAACGTTCCGAGGAATTAAGGATGTTCAACCCATTGACATAACCTCAAACTAGAAAATGGTTTTCTACATAAAATAAAAATACTATTTAAATTTATTTCACCCAATTTTGAAAGATCGAGTTAAACATTTTTTTAAAAAAATTAGTTTGAGACCAAATTTGTTATCAAATAATAATTATTTAACATTTTGTGTTTTTTCTTTAAAGTTTGTGACCAATTGTAATTTTTATCTAGTTTTGACAAATAATAGCTCATTTTAATCTTTGAAACATTCTCTATAAATCTGTTCGTTGGATTTTGTTAATAATATTTAGATAAAAAATTATTAAATAAATAAAATTGTACTATTATATATTTTTTAAACAAAAATGTTTTCACAAAATCGAACGAACAGATTTGTAGAGAATGTTTCAATGATTAAAATGAGCTATTATTTGTCAAAATTGGACGAAAATTACAATTGTTCACAATCTTTTAAGAAAAAATACAAAATGTTTAATAATTATTATTTAATAACAAATTTGGTCTCAAACTAATTTTTTTAAAAAAATGTATAACTCGATCTTTCAAAATTGGGTGAAATAAATTTAAATAATACTTTTATTTTATGTGGAAAACCATTTTCTAGTTTGAGGTTATGTCAATGGGTTGAACATCCTTAATGGAAAATAATAATTATTTTTTTAAAATTATGGTTAAATTGTTCTTATTATATATTATTTATAATTTGTCTAGTAATACATATAGTACATATTTAAAATTTTGTATTTTATTTATGATTTTATTCAAATTCATTATTATTTTTATTAATATTTATTAAGGTAGATTAAATTATTAATTAACGGAGAAAAATATAGAATAAAACATAAAAAATAAAGAATTCTTTTTCCTAATTATTTTAACAAATTAAAAATGTTGCTTATCATTAGTTGTTGAGCTTTATTCGATTAATTATTAGAAACTGACATAATATAAATAATAATTATGAATTTAAAATTAATAATCGATTGTCAAACCTCAAGTGTATTTTGAAATATAAAAAATAACCTTTACTTCATTAAGTTCTTTCCAGTAAAAATACGTTTAAATTACACAAATTAATTATTGTGGTAAGTTTCAATAATACTTGTTATATAGATTTCTAAAAAATAGACTTTTAAAAGTGACAAAAATTAAAATATTTTTTTATAAACTTTAAGTTAACTTAATTACTATTATTTTTCATTTTACACAAAATTATATTAATGAAAATAAATATTTGGATAATGATTAAACGCATTCTCTTTATAGCACAGGAATTAAATGTTTTTTCTGCATTAAAAGCGTTTAATAAGCATTAAAAACGCCATTTTTTCTTGACACTTGCTTCTTTAGTTACAATTTACGGCTACAAAATAAAAAATTTAGCTAAAACAACTTCAGAAGTCAGTGTTTTGACCCTTGTATCGTTTATTTTATTTTATTTTTTTTTGGAGAGATTATAAATTTTTGCATCCTTTCAATTTCTTAATAAATGTTACTCGGCATCTAAACGGGTAATTTTATAATCTTTCAAGTGAATTATTATTCTTAAACATTGAATTATTTTTCCTTTCATTTTGAATTAAAACATAACTGTACGTCAAAAGCTATGAAGTTATATATTTCAAGTTATTAATTTTTTTTGGTGTCGGCCATTAGAAAAATGCAAAATAATAAGAAAAATAGTGAACTTTGGATGACAAGATCTCAGAAACAGTACGGTAAAATTATCTGAACTTTAACAATAATGTGCATTAGTATTTTATTTATTTTTGCTGAAAGTTTCAAACTTGTACCGACGATTAGTGATATTCAACTATTCTTTTCAAAATAATATTTCATAAAATTCCCTTACATTTCTATGTTTTTTAGATTTTCCATTATTCAAAAAAAAATTCCATGACAATTCTTAGTTTTTCATAACACTGGCAACTCTGAATAATAATATTGCAAAAAGAAATGAGTACTTCTTTATAAATAACAGAAATTTATGACATTTTTGATAATTGTAGGGTTATTTCATACTCACATTTAAAGAAATTATAACCTATTTACCAAATAGGCAAATACAAGTTGTCAAGTATCTTAATCTTCGACATCGCTGTCAGATGTGTCTGATTCTAGCACCAGTTTTTCGTTTTCTTGTTTTTTTCTTGCAGCTTCAATTTTAGCACTAAAATGATAAAAATGTTATTAGAGTACTTCAAACTTTTGTCAAAAGGAAAATTATATTCATTATTTACGATCAACAATCACACCTCCGGACAAATGTGTGGTACCACTTACAAAAATGTGATTAAAAACATAACCGTCTTAAAATGTTAATAACTCTTTTATATATAAAATTTTCCGTTAATTGCTTCATATCTTAAAGCTATTTAGATTAATAGAAACGAAGATTTAATGCAATAAAGTAAGATGATTTGTAATATTTATTTATTATTTGTGATCGTTAAAATTTTCGATTTTCCAAAAATAGTCTAAATCGACTCATTTTCATCTAAAAAGCAAAAATTTTCATTCCTAAGCAAATGTCCAGATGTATGTGTAGCGTTTTTTGTGTACAATATATTTCGAGAACACTTTAACGCATTCCAATAAAATTTGGATGACTTATTAAGCTCATAAATATCTAAATTTGGACACACGGATTTTTGAATATACCCAACCAAATTTTTTTGAGCACCTTCTTTCATCGAAAAAAATCGTTCTTTGCCAAAAAAATTTTTTATGCTAAAAATACAACTTTATAAAAACAAAAATCATATTCCTTATCTCAAAACGAATCGATTGACCTATATAACTTTTAGAATTGATCAAAAATTCGTAAAATAATTCATATTTTTACATTTTTTTGCATTTAAAATTCTTCATTTTTAAATAACTTCCCCAATTAACCTATATAAATTATTTTGCTTACTTGGAAGCAAAATGTCCATGAAATGGACATAATTCTCACCTAGTTTCTTTTTTGTGACTTTTCATTGTTCATTTGTTTCCTCGCCTCTCGGCACTTTTGCCATGGATTAGGCAGAAAAAAGTGGTGCGAGCACTAGAATCGTTGCGTTTGCTAGTATCATACATTTACTTACAACTTTATAGAACCAGTCAAGATATTTAAGTTTCCTTATGCTTATTTAAAAGTTAAAAGTTCAAGGTTTTATGTAGCTTAATTTAAAATTTTTCCAATTACTTTTTTAGAAAATGCAGCTTATCAAACTTGAACAATGAAAATTCACAAAAAATGAATTTCTCTTTATCATATTGAATCTCCATTTTCAACAAAAATAGCTTTAAAATAGGATAATTTAACGGCAAATTTTATAAGCTTTCACGAGGTCCATGAAAGATTTCATTTTATATCTGACAGAGTTATCAACATTTTAATATGGTCATGTCTTTAATCCCATTTTTGTTAGTAGTCACACAATATTGGTCAGTTATGTACTTCATTACTTGAAGATTTTATCTGCAATGAAATAAAAAATTAAGATGAAAGAGTAGGGTACCGCATCAATACACATATTTCGAAATTTGCAATTCTTAATGTATTTAATTTAATTTCATTTAATTTTTCGAAGAAATAACAAAAAGAAAAATTTTCAAAACACTCTTTTGGAACAAGTTGTTAGAGGTTCGTCTCAGCGTATCTTAGGTTAATATAATCTTACAATTCAAAAATAAAATAATAACAAATGTTATAAATAATCAATTTCATTGAACAATAATAATGTGTAAATAATATTTAAAAGAGAATCTTTATTTTTGCAGTAAAAGAATTTCAATTTTTTTTTATTTGCTCGAATAAATTACAATGAACAATAATAATAATGTCAATTGCTGGAATATTTCCTTAACAGAAAAATGTCCGTTGTTACTGGACAAGTTTCCGACAAAATTAGGACTGTATTCGGACAAAACCGGATTCATTTTAGATGACAAATACCGGAAATAATTTTGATTTATAAAATAAATTTTCGGAATCAGAAATTTGTCCGAAATTTTAAGGGCATGTGATGGAAAATGACGTCACTGATGTAGGCAAAATTTTTCTGTAAACTTTCTCCTAAAATACTAAATATTTTGACACCAAACTTGATATAATTACTTAAAGTATCATTAAGAAGGTCTCTCTGACCCAAGTTTAATTGAATTTTGATTTAAAATTAATTTTTTAGCATTTCCAAATATCAGCGAATTTTTATAAAAATTAATTTTATGGCAAAATTCAAACAAACTTGGGTCAGAGATACCTTCTCAATGATATTTTAAGTAATTCTATCAAGTTTGGAGTAAAAATATTTATTACTTTAGAAGAAAATTTCAGGAAAAATTGTGCTAATAACAGTGACGTCATTCTCAATTACATGCCCTTAAGCAGGGGCAGCTTTTGTTTTTGTCACCAAACTCTAGCAGACGCGAGGCCCCATAGAGATCGAGGCCCTATGAAATACACGCGAGAAGCCCTGGGCGGTCGCCCACTTCGCTCACCCGTAGCTACGCCTACGCCTCTGTTCGGTTATGCGTGTTTAGAAGTTAAAATTTCTTTAATTTCTCATATTTCAGTTTAATATTAAAGAATAAACAAGTTTTATGTGAACAAATTGATTTTATTTGAAAGAAGTATTTTAAAAAATTGTATTATGGATCAAAACTGCTCAGCAGTTTGTATTTTTTAAATATGAGCCCATTACCCACTACTTTTGGCAGGAGGTCGTTTTTTGGGTCTCCCAAATTTTCTCCAAAACTAAATTGTCAGAATATCCATTTGACCGAATTTTATTTATCCAAAATTGCATTTATCAGATATCTTATTTATCTAAAAAAGCATTTATCAGAAATCTCTTTTATCCGAAATTTAAATGATCGGAAATCTAATTTTGATGAAAATGCATTTACCAGAACTCTCGTTTGTCCGAAAGGTAAATTGTCAGAAATCTAATTTATCCAAAATTGTATTGCCCAAAAAGGGTTTAAAAATAAATGACCGTTCTTTTTAAAAAATTGTAGCTTGGGATATGTTGTTACTTTAGCCGTATGGCTTTTTTTTAATTCTCGTTTTAATTAATAATTTTTTAAAGACAATAATATATTGTTATGAATAAAAAAAAAGTTAACTAACAAAATAAATGGATGGTTTCAAAATTTTTAAATTCGATTGGATTCGCTTCAAAGTTGTTACTCAGGGGTTTTTGGGGATGCTGATTACGAATCTGAAGCTACTTTTTGGAAATTTAATATGGTGGATCCAAATCTAGGGTGAGTTTTAAGGGTTGATTGGCTCAGGTTATCACTTAATATCAAGGTCACTCGACCACCAAATAATTTCCTATTCATTAGAAACCCTTAAAAAATCCAATACTCCCGCGTAACAAGTATGAAGCCAATCTAATCAAAATTTAAAAATGGTGTCCGCCATTTTGGATCCGCCATTTTTAATTTCTAAAAAGTGACTTCAGATTCGTAATCAGCAACCTCAAAAACCACTAAGTAACAAATTTAAAGCGAATCAGATCAAAATTAAAAATTTTGAAACAATCCATTTATTTTGTTAGTTAACTTTTTTTTATTTATAACAATATATTGTCTTAAAAAAATATTAATTAAAAAAAGCCATATGGCTAAAGTAACTACATATCCTAAGTTGCAATTTTTTAAAAAGAACGGTCATTTAATTTTAAACCTTTTTTGGGTAAAGGGGGAGGGGTCTGTTTTACAGAGAATGACCCATTTATTTTACTTAAAAGCACGTGGAAGGCTTGACGTTAGATAATTCGTATTTTTTAATTTACTCATTAAACAGTTATTGAAATTAATTTGTTAATTGTTCTTTTATTCTTGTCGGGTGCAAAAAATTAATTTTAATTATTATTTAATGAGTAAATTGGAAAACCATTTTGCATTTTATGTAAACCTATTTCAAATATACATTTTCCATTTTCCATTTCAAATAGAAAATAGAAAACCATTTTCCATTTTGCATTTTAAATGGTTTTTTCAAAACCATTTTACATTTTATATTTCAAATAGATTTGTAAAACCATTTTACCCAGCTCTGATCAGAAATCTTCTTTGTCCGAAATAGCATATAATAGAAATCTCGTTCTTCAAAAAATTAAACTATTACGAATTTCATTTATCAAAAATTGTATTTATCAGAATGAAATCTCATTAGTCTGAAACTGCATTTGTCAGAAACCTAATTTATTAGACAAAGCATTTAACAGAAATCTCAACTGTCCGAAATAGCATTTATAAGAAATCTAGTTTTCCCAACATTGTAATTATCAAAAAACCCATTTATCCAAAAGTGCATTTTACAGAAATCTCATTTGTCCGGAATATTATATATCAGAAATTTCATTTGTCAAAAATGTCAATTATCAGTCATTTTATTTATCGAAAATTGCATTTATCAGAAATCTCATTTGTTAAAAAAAATCAATTATCAAAAACCTCATTTATCCAAATTTTAATTTGTCAAAAATCTAATTTATCAAAAATTGAATTTATCAAACTTCTTAGTTGTCTGAAATTGCATTTAACAGAAATCTAATTTGTCAATATTTCCAATTATCAAAAGTCTGATTTGTCCAAAATTGCATTTATCTGAAATCGCATTTGTCCAAAATCGCATGTATCGGAAGTCTCATTTATCCAAAATATTATTCTTCATAACCTTCAATTGTGCGAAAGTTCATGTACAAGAAATCTCATTTTCCCAAACTTCCATTATCCCAACATTTCTCTTTCGAAGCGAGTTGCCCGTCCCTCGTCTAATCGGTAAAACAGAGTGCAGTTCAGTAGGAATTCGGAGCGACATCTATTCTGTTTCACCGAAACCATCGATTAGACTAGGGACGGGCAACTCGCTTCGAAAGAGAAATGTTGGGATAATGGAAGTTTGGGAAAATGAGATTTCTTGTACTTGGACTTTCGCACAATTGAAGGTTATAAAGAATAATCTTTTGGATACATGAGACTTCCGATAAGTGCGATTTCGGACAAATGCGATTTCTGATAAATGCAAGTTTTGACAAATAAGATTTCTGATAAATGCAATTTTGGACAAATCAGATTTTTGATAATTGGAAATATTGACAAATTAGATTTCTGTTAAATGCAATTTCAGACAACTAAGAAGTCTGATAAATTCAATTTTTGATAAATTAGATTTTTGACAAATTAAAATTTGGATAAATGAGGTTTTTGATAATTGATTTTTTTGACAAATGAGATTTCTGATAAATGCAATATCGGACAAATGAGATTTCTAATAATTGCAATTTCTGGGAAATGAGATTTTTGATAAATGCAATTTTTGATAAATAAGATTACTTATAATTGACATTCCTGACAAATGAGATTTCTAATAAATGCAATTTTCGATAAATAAAATGACTGATAATTGACATTTTTGACAAATGAAATTTCTGATATATAATATTCCGGACAAATGAGATTTCTGTAAAATGCACTTTTGGATAAATGCAGGGATCACAGTGGTTTCTTCGTTCAATTTTAGGTGAAAAAGGGGATTTTGATTTTCAAAAAAGGGGATTTTCTTTAATAAAAAGGGGATTTTGAAAATTAATAAAAAAGGGTTATATTAATAATTCAAGTTTTCTTTTACAAAATTTTATTGTTTCTTTTTTTTAAAACAGTTTTATTAATTAATTTAGTCTTTTTTTGTTCAATTTGTTTATGAAAATTTAAAAAAAAAAGGAGCACTTTCGGAAATACAAAAATTTATCTTTTAATAGGTTGCCTGTTCAACGACGAGAAGATGGTTGTTGCAATTAAATAATTTTTAAAATAATTTTTAACTTCAAATGGCTTTTTAAATTATTTATTTAATAATTAGATTTTAAACAGGAAACATAAAAATCTGTGATGTAAAATGTTCTGATATAATATTAAAGAAAAAAAAATTGAAAATCTTTCAGCGAAATATGACAAAATAATTTCAAATTATTTTTATTAATCTCTTTTATTGTATTTTTCTATTTTAGGTATGATTCAAAGCAATTAATTTTTGTTTGAAATACGTAAATATATTTCATAAACAATTTTTTTCCATCCAATAAAATAAATTTGATGTATTTCAGCAAAAATACATGGTACTCGAAACATGTTTTAATTTTATCAAAAATAAGACAGCAAAATTTTTATTACAAAAATATAATTAGATACATTAGATAATATAATAATTTTCATAACATTTATTTATTTTTTTAGCAGAATGTGACAGAATTAGTTCAAATTATTTTTATTAATCTTTTGTATTATTTTATTTTATGATGCAAAACTAGTAATATTTGTTTAAAACGAGTAAAAAATATTTAATAAATTAATTTGCTTCAATTAATTGATAAAACATGGCAATAAGAATATTATTTAACTGTTTAAAATAATTTTATTTTAATTATGTTTTTTTTTCATGTTTCCTGTTTAAAATCTACATTAATTCAATAAATAATATAAAAAAAACCATTTCAAGTTAAAACTTATTTTTCAAGTTATTATTCAATAACTAATTTCTCATCATTGTACAGACACCCTAAAAAAGGATAAATTTTTGCATTTCCGAAAGTGGAAAAATAGAAACTTTTTTAAAAAAAAGAAGATCAAAGCGGAGAAAAATCTTGATTTAGGTGTTTTAGGTGATAAAATCTTGAATTTAGGTGTTTTAGGTGATTTTTCTAAAAAAAGGGGAAAAAAAGGGGATTAGGTGAAAAAGGGGAGTAACTGTGATCCCTGTAAATGGGTTTTTTTTGATAATTACAATGTTGGGAAAACTAGATTTCTTATAAATGCTATTTCGGACAGTTGAGATTTCTGTTGAATGCTTTGTCTAATAAATTAGGTTTCTGACAAATGCAGTTTCAAACTAATGAGATTTCTGATAAATACAATTTTTGATCAATGAAATTCGTTATAATTTAATTTTTTGAACAACGAGATTTCTATTAAATGCTATTTCGGACAAAGAAGATTTCTGATAAATGAAATTTCGGACATAGGAGATTTTTGATAAATTCAATTTCGAACAAATTAGATTTTTGATAATTGAAAATCCTTACAATTGAGATTACTGATGAATGTAATTTTTAATAAATAAAATTTTTGATAATTCAATTTTCGGACAAACGAGATTTCAGATAAATGCTATTTCGGATAAATTAAAATTTTTGATAAATACAATTTTGGATAAATTAGATTTCTGACAATTTACCTTTCGGACAAACGAGATTTCTGGTAAATGCATTTTCATCAAAATTAGATTTCTGATCATTTAAATTTCGGATAAAAGAGATTTTTGATAAATGATTTTTTAGATAAATAAGATATCTGATAAATGCAATTTTGGATAAATAAAATTCGGTCAAATGGATATTCTGACACTTGAGTTTTGGAAAAAATGTGGGCGACCCCGTTTTTTGAGTGAATGCTTATCGTCTTTAAAAAGTATTTAAAATGAAAAAGAGGTTAATTTTAGGCTCATTTTGCTTTCTGTAATGATTATTGAAATATATATTCCCACCTGAGGGTGAAGTATTTTATTGTAATAACTTTAGCCTGAAATATTAACACTTAGGATCAGGAATTGTACTATCTATTATTGGGCAGTCTCCCTAAGATAAAATTAAGAAAAGTTGAGGCAATGAATCATATTGTTCTGATTTTTAAAAGAAACCACTCAAACTAATACAAAACATCTAGTAGAAGGCATAAGGTAAATGTGTCAGTTGCTGCGGGCTCTCAGCCGAGACTCCTTTTTATTAAAAAAATACCGCTTTTTTATTAATAACAATGAAATTACGACTTATTAAATGAGTATCCCTACTTAAAAAATCGGATAGAAACTGGACAAAAAACAGATAAAAACCGCACGTAATTTGTGTCTGCTTATGTCCGACATTTGTACGGTTACAAATTTTATAGTTGGCAACTATTAGAACCTATCTGGTTTTTATCCGTTCACCTAAATCAAAAATGTAAAATAACTAAAGCCTGATGGAGAATTCAATCCGAAAATATGTGGTTTATACATGCTGCATTCGCAAGATATCCGCCCTTGACTGACCTTTTTCGTAAGGCAAAATCTAAAATAAATAAAAACAGCGTAACGATGTACGTTTATGTCCGGCTTAAGTCCGTCAATTTTACAATCATAATTTTACCAAATCTATTATTCGCAATCTAACCGTTTTAAAGCGACTTTCGTTGGAGGAAGAAACTGTAATTAATTATCCATAATTCATAAGAGCGCCTTGAGGCCGGCTTATATCCGATACATGTCTGTTAATTTTTCAATCATAACTGCACTAAGTCTAATAATCGAAACCTATCCGTTTTAAAGCGACTTTCGTCGTAGGAAGAAAACTTAAATTTTATCTGCAATTCATAAGAGTGTATTCATCGGAGGAAGAAACTGTAAATAGGTATATCCATAAATGATAAGAGCGCATTGATGCCCGTTTATATCCGACTCATGTCTGTTAATTTTCAAGTCATAACTTTACTAAATCTACAACTTGTAACCTATCCGTTTTAAAGCGACTTTTGTCGCACGGAAAAAATAACTTTTTTTGTTTGTAATTCATGAGAGTGTTATGATGTCTGTTCATATCAGGCTTAAGTCCGTAAATTTTTTAATCAAAATTTTACTAAGTCTGCAATTCGTAATCTGTACGTTTTAAAGCGACCATCATCGGCGGAAGAAACTGTAATTTATTATACATGATTCATAAAAGCGTATTGATGCCCGTTTATATTCGACTCATGTCTGTTAATTTTAAAGTCATAACTTTAATAAGTCTACTGCTCGTAACCTAACCGTTTTAAATCAACTTTCGTCGCAGGGAAAAAAATTACAGAATTCATGAGAGCGTTATGATGTCTGTTCATATCTGGCCGTAAATTTTTAAATCGCATTTTTACTAAGTCTGCAATTCGTAAACTATCAGTTTTAAAGCGACCATCATCGGCGGAAGAAACTGTAATTAATTATACATGATTCATATAAGTGTATTGATGCCCGTTCAAGTCCGATTCACTTCTGTTAATTTTTAAATCATAACCTTAGTAAGTCTACTACTCGAAACCTATCCGTTTTGAAGCGACATTCATCCAAGGAAATAAAATTACTTTTTTATCTAGAATTCATGAGAGCGTTAAGATTTATGTTTATATCCGGCTTGAGTCCGTAAATTTTTAAAATATAATTTTACTAATTCTTCAATTTGTATTCTATCCGTTTTAAATCGACTTTGATCGGAGGAAGGAACTGTAATTAATTATCCATAAATCACAAGAGCTTATTGATGCCCGTTTATATTTGACTTAAGTCCGTTAATTTTTAAATATTAATTTTACTATAAGTCTACTATTTGTAACCTATCCGCTATAGAGCGGCTTTTGTTACAGGAAGAAAACCTAACTTTTTATCTGCAATTCATGAGCGTGTATTGATGGCTGTTCATATGCGGTTCAAGTTCGTTGAATTTTAAATCCTATTTTTATAAAGGCTGAAATTCGTTACCTTTTCGTCTTAAAGGGACTTTCGTCGTAGGAAGGAAACTTAATTTTATATCTGCAATTCATAAGAACGTATTGATGCCCGTTCATATCTGGCTTAAGTCCGGTTATTTTTAAATAATAATAATTTAACTAAGGTAGCAATTCGTAACCTATCCGTTTTACAGCTACTTTTGTCGTACGAATAAAATTTAATTCTTCCTGCTTAAGGGATTCTCTCTTTCAACATTCGAAAATTAACATTAAAAAATTGACGGATGAAAACCGCATACAAACGTATTTATGTCGCACTCTGGTTTAACTAAAAAAACTTTTCCAACTTTAAAAAATAGGCATTTAAAAATTGACGGATGAAAACCGTATACAAGCGTATTTATGTCGCACTCTGGGTTAACTAAAAAAAGTTCTAAGTTACTATTGCCCGACAATTGTCGGGTGAAAACGGATACGATTCACTTTTCCAATTTTAAGAAATAGGCATTTAAAAATTGACGGATGAAAACCGTATACAAGCGTATTTACGTCTCACTCTCGTTTAACTAAAAAAAAATCTAATTTACAATTGTCCGTCAATTACCGGGTAAAAACGGATACGATTCACTTTTCCAACTTTAAAAAATAGACATAAAAAAATTGGCGGATGAAAACCGTATACAACCGTATTTATGTCGCACTCTTGTTAAACTAAAAAAAGTTCTAAGTTACTATTGCCCGACAATTGTCGGGTGAAAACGGATGCGATTCACTTTTCCAACTTTAAAAAATAGGCATTTAATAATTGACGGATGAAAACCGTATGCTAGCGTATTTATGTTGCACTGCCGGACATAACTCAGATATGGACGGATAAGAAGCGTGTATGATTTTCATCCGGTTTCTTACCGTTTTCTATTTGACATTTCAAATGATATGTTTAATACTTTGTTTAGAAATCTCATTCGGGTTATTAGCCGCGGTCGTTATTAAGCGTTGCGTTAGGTATTAGGTTTAGGGTTCGAATCCTCCAATGGTATTCATAATTTTCATTGCATTATAGGCGTGCTTTTATGTCTATTAACACTAAATAAAGGTACTAGGAATAGATAGACATTAAAAAATCAATAAACAATTTAGGGAAAAAATTTTTCTATGTTTTTTTTGCAATGACAGACAAAGACGGATAGAAAACGGATAGAAAACAGATTACATATTGACACTCAAAAGTACTCCGGTTATGTCAGACAAAAACGGACAGAAAACGGACTACATATAGACACTCAAAATTGCTCCGGTTATGTCAGACAAAAACGAACAGAAAACGGAGAAAAAACGGATAGAAAACGGACTACATATTGACATTCAAAATTGCATCGGTTTGCCGAGAAATGTGCAAAAGTTTACCATGCTACGGGTAATCGGAGTTCGGGCTCAGCGTCAAGTCCAATGACTCTCCAGCATGGTAAACTCTCCTCAAAACTCGGAATTTATTCCTATCGCATGATAAATCAAACTTTCTCCCTCTTTTTCCATTTTTAAGTTGCAGATGCGATCACATATTATTTGTCTGTTAATTCCACAAGAACTCTTTCTATTAAAAGGAAAAAGAATGATTTTTAAATTATTAATTTTAATACTTATATTAGAGGCTAGCCTAGCTTACGTTGAATTATATAACACGAAACTATGACAAAAAAATTTTAAACGAAAACTTGTTAGATATTTCATATTTTACTGACTACTCTGTCAATTAGTTTATTTTTTAAATTCTTATAATATTTTGATTCTTTAATTGTCTATTTCTGTAAATAGTTTAATTCTTAATATTTATTTACATTTAATACTAAAATGATAAATTTTATAATAAATTAAACAATATTTGTATTTTACATTAATTAAAAAGAAAATTACCTAAAATATTTCAGATATGATGCTCTACTTGGTTTTTTTATCATTGTAAAATAAAACTATCAAACATATATATTTTACAACTTCTAAACTTCTATGTTTGTAAATTTTTTTAAATAAAAATTTCTTGTAATTTAAAGGCAGATTTTCATATTTTAAAGTTTCTTTCTTGATTTGAAAAATTTCAATTATGGTAATTTTTACTCTTTACTATTTTTGAATAGCTAAATGTCATTTTTTAAAATTATTATTTTTCTTACTTTTTATTTATTATACCTTTATAAGATCTACTTAATTCATTACTTTCAATTTTTAGTTGTAATAACTTTTATTTATTCAAATTCTTATTCAAAATAATATTTATTTTCATAAATAACGTTTAACAAATTCTCTAAATCTGAGTTAGTTAAAAATAACTAGATTGAAATCAAAAAGTTAGCTATTAATTCAAATAGCTATATTTCTACTAATCATTTATTAAAAAATAAATAATTATTAGTTTAGTTTATTTTTAAGTTATATCAAAATAGATAATAGTTTAGTAAAATTCTGATTATTATTAATGATTAATTTTTTTTAACTAATTCAGATTAAAAGAATAGATAGGATTTTCTAGGTTATTAAACTTTTAATGCAGAAAAATACAAATTTGTTTCTATAAAAATTATTATATTAAATAAGATTTATATTAATATTTTTATATGTAATACATATAATATATTTTTAATAAATGAATATTTGGTTTTTTAAACATTGTAAGAATTAAAATGTTGATAAATGAGAATTTTCTGTCTAATTATTAAATTACTTTATTTAAAAATTATATAATACAGGAGTCTCAGAAATCGAAATTAATACAAGTGAAATTGATCTAAAGTGAATAAAAGATAAAGTCAAAGATTTTGTTAATTATACTTATTTTTAAAATTTAGATAATTGTTAAATTTGTACACATTATATAAAATAATTTTTAAAATATCTACAAGTTATTTTTATAACAAGACCTTTAAGTTTTATTTAATTAATGTACTTAATAATTATAACTTTATACATTAAATAAAACTTTTTTTCAAATTAAAAAACTATTTGACATTAATGTAACATTTTGGTCATACTTTTTAGAATTTAAAATATACAAAATAAGTTCTAAATTAACATTTTGAATTTGATTCACAGATTATTGTAAGACAAAAAATAAAGATTTAATAGAAATTACTAAAATTTTGAAATTTGATTTATATAAAAAATTGATCAAGGAAGGAAGCAATAATTAACACATAATTGTTTTAAATTAAAATTATTCAGTCTAAAGATATAAGAATTAAAACTGTTTCTCATAAAGGGATACAATTCTACTCAGTTAGTATATAATGAAAGTTTAAATCTCTAATTCCAAATGTATTCGAGCGTGTTCGGTGTGCGTGAATGTGTATTGTATATAGATATTTGTATATTGCGGCGTAAGTTTAGTTTAGGTAAATCGCGTCTTATTTAGTTCAAAATAATATTAAATTAATCTTAAGGTTAAAACTACTATCGTAATTGTATCGTTAAATGTAATTATAATTAGCGAAATAAATAATCTTGATAGCAAATAAATCTGTAATTAATATGACGGAAATCTTTTTATTTTTTGGTTGAATAGAACAGTGCATCTATTTGGCAAAACTTTACCATGCTGGTGAGCAGGAGCCTTGACAAGAGCATTGTCGAGGAGCGTTGAGCTCAGGAATTCGAGCTCAGCGCCTTGTCATCCAGCATGGTAAAGTTTTCCCACGTATTATGTATAATACTACTCAACTTTCTGGCAATCGAGAAATCGCCCTCCAACCATCAAATTACCATGCTGAAGAGTGATGTGTATCCATATTTTTGTATAAAACATTTCTAATTCTTGAATAATTTCTATTATAAATTGAATGGTAAAGTTTCCTAAAAATCACTTTGATCCGAGGTGTATCATGCTAACATGGTAAACTTTATCTGAAACATTTTCTCCGTGTATAAAGGAAAAATTATGCGTATGCATACTTCCAGAATCGGATGCGTTTTCTTCTGACAAATGAATTGTTACTAAAAAATGATTTTTCGTCAAAATATGACTTATCTAATGTAAGTCTTTGCTTCGTACGGCAGAGTAGAAAAACGTATAGTGGAGGGGAAGCTACCGCAACTCGTAGTTGAGGGGAGGCTGCCGCAACTCTGCACTCGGTAGGCAGAAGAGGGGGAACAGAGCTTCCCCTATTGCCGCTTAGAATTGTGACCGCTGCCGCAACTCGAGTGCAGCCTTTTCGGATACTTAAAAAGTGTTCCAAAGATGAACCTGATGGGAGAATTATTACTCAAGTTATTTGACTTCAAATTTTTTTTTTACAAACAGACAGACAGGCAGGCGCTATCGTAAAACCCATTTTGTCGAAATAAGGAGGTCTTAAAATGTCGAGAAATATGGTTTTTAGCATAAGTTCAAAAGTGCACTAATTTAAACCCTTCTCATTTATAATAAGAATGTAAAAAGCCAATTTTTCAAAATTTCCAAATGTTTTCTAAAATATAAATTATTATTGACAATTTTCAAAGCAGTTCTGTTAGTTGTGAAGAAATAAAAAAATTAGGAAGAGAAAACCACGAATTTAGCCATAATTTTGGAAAAAAATTATTATTTTGTACACAATTCATCCATTTTTTACTCAATTTTTTTCTTCTATTATATGTATTTTTATGTTTTTTTATGGTAAATAAGTAAATTTTTCTGCAATTTCTTCTATAAATGCATCAGACGAGAATGTGATTAATGTGACAAAAGAGTGTTGGCCGATTTTTAGCCCCCTCCCCTAACCCCCCACCCTTCAGAAAAATTTTCAAAATTTTATCTTTTAAAGTTCGGTTAGTATAAAAAAATGTTATGAAAAAAATTTGTTTGAATTTATTGAACACTGAAAATTTTTTATTTCTAATATTTTTGGACAGAAATGGCTGGTTAACGAACTCAATCTGTATTTTCGGGTACTTAAAAAGTGTTCCAAAGATGAACCTGTTAGGAGAATTTTTACTCAAGTTATTTGATTTCAAAATTTTTTGTTTACAAACAGACAGACATACATACAAACAGACAGACACTTTCGTGAAATTCATTTTTTCGGAATCACGAGGTCTCAAAACTTTGAGAAATATAGTCTTCAGCAAAAGTTCAAAATCGCACAAATTTAACTAAATGTAAAACAATACTTACGGTGGATTAATTTATTCATTCTTAACTCCTGGAATGCAGGCTTCTTTTTGGACCGCCCATGGAAGGTGTACATGGTTGCAGTGTTGTATGATATTAATTCGGTCATTATTCTGTTGACCGTAATAAAATGATTTTCGCATTTGCCTAGTTGTTTTAAAGCTGCACGCTAGAAATCAAAATAAGAATATAAGTATGTTTCATCTAACAAAATGGAACATACTCAGGAATAGGCCCTCAAATGTTTTCAATTAATAAAATAATTATGGGCCCTTAAAAACAGCCCCTAAGGAAAATATTTTTAAAGAAATGTGAAAAAAATTATCAATTTAAACAAAAAAAAATTCTAATCAGGTTTTAATGAAATGGAACATACTCAGAAATATAATCACTATTTTCTGCAATTGATAACAAGAATTATTAACCCCTAAAAATCACCCATAACGAAAATAATCGAAACTAAATCTGAAGAAAATTATCAATTTCTACAAAAAATTCTAATTACGTCCCAATGAGATAGAACGTACTGTCTTATTAGAGAATGATTAGATTTTTCTTGTTGAAATTCATGATTTTTTCCAATTTCTTTTATTTTTTCTTAGGGGCTGCTATTAAGCGTTTATAACTCTTTTTATAAAATTAATTAATTTGGGATCATATTTTTCAGTATATTCCATCTCATTGGAACGAAATTAGAATTTATTTTGTAGAAATTGATAATTTCTTTCACATTTTTTTGTCGATTAGTTTCCTTCGTGGTTGCTTTTAAGGATGAATAATTCTTGTTATTAATTAGAAAAATTCGGAGACATATTTCTGAGTATGTTCCTGTTACGTTTATAACAAAAGACGTTATATACTTCGCGTGATCGATAAAATTTAATATAAATTTCGGAGGTCGTTAGTAAATGTTCACACGAGGTGGTAAGTCTCGTGTATAATTTTTATTTGTAGGATCGTTGTTGTTTTTCTATTCTATGGGAATAGTTATGATATTGTTTTATCGGAAATATAAATAAAGAGAGATTATCTAAAGAGAAATGGTTTATTAAGATGTAATAAGATATATAAGAATAAAAATACAAGAATATAAAGAATACAAGAGTATAGATGTTTTAACAGAGTAATATAGTAATAGTAGTATTAATAATATTAATAATTCTTACCAAATACTAACTTTTCTTTGGTTTTTTTGAATTATTTGGTTTCGTTGTTCACTTATAATTTAGATTTTTGTGTGGTTGGAAGTCTTAACGAGTAGGATTTTGTAAGTTATCGCTTGACGAAATTTAACAAATCAAATATCGTATTTTGACCAAAGCTTTACATTAATACCAAATGTCTCAATCTGAGTACTTTGGATCCGTTTGACTTTGTCTAAATTCGATATTTGTTACAATACTTATTAGACTTTTAAAAATCAGAACCCGGTTTCAGAAATTGATACAAAAGGCTTACACTGATGGGACAACTTAACTACTTGTAATGTATTTAACAAAACTAGAACTGAAGAAAAGTGACGCTGCGGCATAGAGTTCCGGAGCTTTTATAGAGTTGTAAGATGATGCTATTGGTCATAGAAGATAGGGCGTTGACAGTTTTTCCAATTTCATGTAAATAGGTCATCTAATAGCCAATCAGCATAATTTAGGTAGGCGGAGCTCATCTTATTCGATGCTTCGTGGGGGCTAATGATGTCATAATTTCATCTCAGGAGACTTGCATTGTCGATCAAAAATATTACATAATATTGCAAATTATAATATTATAATTATAAATAATACGCAGTATTATAATTGTAATTATATAATTATAATTATAATTAGGACTATAATTATTATTATATAACTATAAATTAATAATAAAAATTAATGCAAATTATAATGCATTCGATGACATTTTCGATAAGTTTTACAATAAGAATATAATATTAATAATCTTTTAAAATCCAATTATACTTATATGCGTACAAATACACTTTTGTATACTCGCATACTTACATACATATATATACATATATATATATATATGTATATTTACATAGGTATTTATAATGTAATAAAAATATTTATAGTTTTAATAATGTCTACATCTCAATGTGTTGAATTGTGATAATTTACAATTGATTATCAAATTTAAAAGACGTGTACTGTAATTAAGAGTTGTAGGCATTATCAGTATGTTTCATACGTATTCTCTTGTTCCTTTTATTTCTTTTACTCTCGATCGGTGTCATCTGGGTCAGCAATGCGCTTGACATTAGATCACCGAGCATAGATTTACAATCTTAATACAGTTTAAATCTATGTGTTTTTTCATAAAAATATAAATAATAATATATCGATGTGTGTATATTAATGTATTCATTAATAATATGTACTCATAGAAAACATAAATTTTGATGCTTAATAATGGGTCGAAAGTTGAAAAACATAGAAAATTGCAATAGTCTTTATTTCCTTTTCTCCTTCGTCTTTGCGTTTTCTTTCTTTCTCTTTATTTGCGCAAAAGAGTCAAGCATGCGCAATTAGACGTAGTGAGACGCACGACATATGCTATAGCGTGTAAGCTATTCTTTCTTACTCTTTCTTTCTCCTTATTTCTCTCGCTCGCTCTCTCTCTTTCATTTCTTCTTTCTCAACTTGTACTGAATGCTTAGATTAAACTTGCATCAATTATAAAATAATGAAATATTGCGTTCAATAATTTTTATGCAATTCAACATTAATATTATAATTAACATTAATAAAAATAAATTATTATGCAATAATAATATATTAATATTGACAACAATTAATTATTATGCAATAATCATTATAAATAATATATTAATATGGACAACATTTAATTATTATGCAATAATCATTATAAATAATAATAATATTTAAAACAATTAATTATTATGCAAAAATTATTATAAATAACAATAATAATCATATAAATTACGCAATATAAATTATTTTAATAATAATAAAAAAAAATTAGTTGTAGTGTAAACGTAACAGCCTTCCCCCCTTAGAATATTATCGTCCTCGATAATATCTTAAGAATCTGATATATTTGATCGTAATTGGCTGTAATTTAAAAATTGTGTTTGAAATCTTGTCCGTTGCGTTATTTACAAAGTAATATTTGAGCTAACAAGAAGCTTTTGGAATTTTGACATTAATTTAAAATTTGACCTTTATATATAAGGAATTTATGAAAATAATTTGTTAAATAGTAGTGTTGTATATAATAAGTGTAATGGAAAAATATATGTCTAGGTAGAAGTGTTAGATTACAATAAGATTTTAGCGATTTGAGCATCTCTTTTGCTTTTTTACATAAAGTGTATCATGTGCAAGTGTCGTTGATCTAAAAGGAATAAATGCTATGCTTTGGAATTTCTTATGGAAGAGGTTGTAGAATGGTAAGTAATTTTTATGGCAAAGGAAAAGAATAAGTGATAAGGCGAGTGCAGGATGTGGCTGGTGTCTCCAGAGCGTAGTGCATTGCTGTATCGGGTTTCATCGACTATGAATCTGATTTGATAAGAAAAGAAAAATCAAATTTTTCTTTTCTTAATGTGTGCAGATGTTCATCCCTTCTTTGGTCCTGAATTCCTTAGGATGATGAGGCTTGGTGACAAATAACACCCATGACAGAAATCAGTTGTCATTGAAGCAATGGACGGAACGGGTCAGAAATCTTCTAAACCTGCATATACTCGATTTGCTCCTTATTTAAGGATGAATTCGGCTCCTTCAGGTAGTGTGTCAGATCCAAATTTTCCAGAAGCTAGTGCAAGTGTAGAAATACCAAGATTGGAAAACATTCCGGAAACTACTGGCAGAAGATTAGGCCAAATCCGTCCAAAGTTAGCCAGTGGTGACAGTGTTGACGTGCAGCCAGGACCGAGTTCCAGTACTGGGCGGAGACCAAGACCAGAAAGTGTCGAACTTCTCTACATGTCTGCTTCTTCTTTTGAAAGGTCAAATAGATATCTAAGCCGAGACCAGGCATCAGGATCAATACTGTATGATCGTTTACAACAAAATCCACCACCGAGACCGGAGGATAACATTGGTCTTGATCCAAGGTTCCAACGTCAGGTAGAATATGGGAGTTTTATTGAATTGCATCACATGGTCAAACAATTGTGTAGTCGGATTTCAATGCTGGAAGACACGCATTGTAATTATATCTTGGCCTTGTGGGGTCTACCCATGAACGATCCGGCTAAAGAAGTGGCGTCGGTGTTAGGAGAGTTGTTAAGAATTACTTCTACTGATCCTGTATCAATCATCGACCGTTTAGCTGAGCCTAGGAAAGGTGTCCTGTTGCGTTTTACTTCGAAGGTGGTGAGAGACTACATCCTGAGGGCGCGTGAACTATTGGCAGCTCATAGGATTTGGGTTGATAGAATGTAAGGTAAGGGAATATCAATAAAAGTTTTATGTAAGAGGATAATTTCGGGAATTTCGAGTTTTAATGAGTTTAGTATTAGATGTCTTAGAATATGATGTTGGCGACAAAACTATCAAATTTGATATAGAAAAATTCCTTTAAAATATTTTTCAAGACGTTTAAAAATTACAATAATAAAAATTAGAGTACTAAAAATAAAAATTTTTCTGGTTTCTTAAATTTTTATTATTTTTGATTATATACTTAAATGATATTTAAATATAAATGTTAATTTATAAATTATGTTAATTTTGCCTTCATATTACATAAAGAAAATAACATTACGTCATGATTTTTCGCTATAATATATTATTACATTCCTTATGTTACTACCCTTTTCGAACACAATTGATTTTGATTATGGTTTAAATGTCAAATAGTATAAATTTGTTAACAGAATAATTTAGATATGTTTCCGTTTACTTGAAAAAGAATACCGCCTTACAGTTTTCAAAGTTAAATTCGATTAAAAAAAAAATTAAAAGAAATTTGGTTTTGATATTCTTCTATATATGCATATATATATTTTTGTGTTTCAGCCAAAGAAAAAGGAATTCATTAACAACAACATCGTTTCCAAACACGGATCAGTTAATCAATTAATGATGGATTTTGGTGGAACATGGCCACTGTTATAAAAATCATTCTATTAATCTCTTTTTTTTTTAACATATATATACATATATAATTTTATATACTTCACGCATAATTTACGCAAACATACATCTACTCTGCTTCCAGTCATTATGTATTTGAATACTTGTAACTATATACACACATATATATACTTTGTACTTACAAGAAAATAAATTGAATAAAATTTAAATTTCAAAAATTGTTTGATTTTTTTGATTGAGTTGCTTTTATTTTGTAAAAATAAAATGTTAATTTTATTGTTTTTATTTGTAGATGTATTATTTATTTTTTTGTTAGAAAATTGAAAATTAATTAATTTTATAATTTTGTAAAAAAAGGTAACATAACCTTAAAACAAAACAGCTCCAGTATAGCCTATATTAAGTGGTTTAATTGCTAAAATCCACATAAAATATGATTTTTGGAAAATTCTATTACTTAAATTTTTATTTTGTTTTATACTTTTTATAACAGTTTAAATGTATAAAGGAAATGTTTACTACATTTTACAGATAAGGGCTAATTTTGTAATATAAAAGTCACATTTGATAGTATACTTTTGAATTCTGAAAATAATCAAGAAGTTAATTAAAAGATTAGGTAGGAGATTGGAAATTATATAAAAGAAATTTAAAAATAAAAAAAATCAGATATAGAGTAAAATGAATCGGTTTGTACTTTATCATGACAATTTAAATTTAAATTTTCTATAATATTTATATAATTTAGGTTATGAATTGTCATTTTTATATTTTGTGCATCAGTAATAAATAAAACACCAAAAAAAAAATCAAGAATTTTGGATTATTAGGTAAGAAAATACTGCCGATTCTTTTCACTCTTGCTCAGCAACCACCAAGAAGAGGAAGTCTGATGCACCTTGATCGTGCGTTACTCTTCGCCAAGGTGAGATGCGGAGGGTCTTGTTACTCTATAGCTAAGCATATACGTTTGTAGACTGTGGCGGAGTAGAGAACTGGCGGGGGTGGAAAGGAGTACGCGAGAAAGCGAAGAGAGATGAGTGTAGAAGTATGCACACAGTATAGTGCTTAGCAAATGTAATATAGTGAGACTTTCTGAGCAATCATTTAGATACATTACGGGTACAATTTTTAATTTATTCTATTGACTCCTTTTGAAATTTTATTTATTAACTATTTTAAAGTTTAAATATTTTAGCATAGAAGGTGTAAGGGTTTTAATCTTTTGTAGTAAAATAAATTAATCATAATAGTAATAACAAAAATAACATTAAATAAAGTTATTACTCGTTTAGCTTGAGTTTTCTTGACTTCTTGATATAGTAATTTTACTAATTTATATCGTTTTACTTGAAACAAAATATTATAATAAAGATAATAAGATTATCATTATTTTAAAGTTTGGTTAGTCGTAAAATTAGACTTGGTTATTTTGTTAGTAATATAATAATTATTATAATAAAGTAATATTAATAAAAGAAAAATGATGATCTTAGTGATGATAGATTATGCAATATGTGAGAGCTATTCTACAGAGTTTTAGATATATGAATGTTGGATATTATATTTATATATTTATTTGTTTATTTTAAAACTGTAGCAAAACTTATATTTTAAATGTTACTTGAATAATTATTCAAAAGTATATGTTTTAAAGTAAAAATATAGGTGCAACGCAGTGAATATATTTGGCACTATTTATTAATTATATAATTGATTATTGTTTATTTGTTAGTAGTATAATAGTATGAGTAATAAAAAATAATAATAATAATAATAATAATAATCATGCTAATAAAGATAATAAAAATATAGAATCGACCTTATTCATAATAATGGATTATTTACGTGTATTCTTCACTCAAGTATAATGGATATTAGGTTTATATAAAGTATATATAAATATTTCTGAACTGTAGCAAACTTGTGTCTTAAATGTTACTCAAATAATTATTTAAAGAGTATATAGTTTAAAGTAAAGTTTTTTGTGGTTAGATGTATGTGCAACGCAGTGGATATATTTGGCACTATTTATTAATTATATAACTGATTATTGTTTATTTGTTAGTAGTATTATAATAAGAGTAATAATAAAATCAATAATCATAATAATATTAATCATGATAGTAAGGATAAAAATTAAATTAGCCTTATTAATAATAATGGAATCTTATGTGTATTCTTCATTCAAGTATTATAGACATTAGAGGTTTATAAAGCATACATAAATACTTCTGAACTGAAGTAAATTTAATCTTCAATTCTAAAAGCTATAGGTGTGTTTTATTTGTATAATATATATATATACTTTTGAAAATAAGTTCGATTATATAATTAGAACTATATAGAGATGAAATATGTTGTCTGTTATAGTTTAGGTTATATTTAATTAGTTAGTCTCTTTTTAATTCGAATTAAAAGAATAATAAAATAGGTTAAAATAAACTTAAATTTAAGGTTAGTTTCAAGATAAATATAGAAAAATGTAGTTTTTCACTTACAATATTAATGTGTGCGATGTCCTTTTACAAATCTTATAATACAATATATCGTTAGTATACCTCCAAAGGTTCCTATGACGGATAAGGTTTGAAATAAGTCTCGGTAGAAGTTAGAGTGGCTTTGTCTTTTGAAAGTGCTTAAAACTTTTAATTGGTTCTCGATTTCAGCAAGAGATGTTTCTTCCGAAAAATTCCATTTTTTTGTTTGAAATAATTCGTCCATCGTTAAATATTCATTTGGTTGAGAAATATTTTCTAAAATTTTCGAATTTGGTAATATAACCGATATATTGAGGGATAAATTCGGTTCGTAAAGGTATTCGATCTCAGAGTTTTGAATAGATAAACCATTTAATGTCACGTATGGGCCTCTAGCAATACAGGTGTTTCCAAGGCGCAGTAGTCCGAATCCAGAAAATTTTATTTGGCGTTCGTAGTTATCTGGACAGTTGATTATCATTGTTTCTTGTTTAAGTGTAGAAAATAACCATCCACCTAGTGTTATTACTTGTCTCCAAGAGCCCTTAGGATTGGCCTTCATTCTGATATCGCATAACTTTAAAATTTCATCCTTTGGATCGAGTAATAATTGACTCTCGCAGGTTTTCACTATGTTTGTTTCAAAAATTGGTCCATGGTTGTCGCATATATCGTATGCATCAGTTTTCAAGCATAAATTGAAGGTCTCTTGATCCATGTTAATATATGAGCGTCGGTCTTCAGATACGGCTATATATGGTGTTTCAGGAATTATATACGCAGAATAATTTTGTGGTTCGGTGTATTGTGGGATTGGATAAGAATGTATCTTATATAATTTATAGGTAGTTTTACTTAATAAAGGGAGATCTATTGTAACTAGAATTTTTCCTTTGTGGTATCCAATTTTTGTCTTGGCAATTGTGGACAATTCTTCAGCTAAAATCCTAGATGTTTGTAAAGGAAAATCAAAATTTTTATTGATTGTTTGTAGCCTTGTTTTTATATCGTGAAGTTGTTCCGAATTTAATAGTGCTGGGTGAAATTTTCCTTCTCTTCCTGATAAAATCTGTTTATTATTTCGTTCATAGCG
The DNA here is from genome assembly GCA_037103525.1 of Ganaspis brasiliensis. NCBI lineage: Eukaryota > Metazoa > Arthropoda > Insecta > Hymenoptera > Figitidae > Ganaspis > Ganaspis brasiliensis. The sequence goes on along the minus strand of JAZKLR010000093.1, from coordinate 1,690,317 downwards.
TGAATAAAGTGGTCCAATTTTGATTCTAACCCTTGACTCCATTGTGTCAAATAAGTGTAGTATTGTTTTTGGTTTAAGGACTCTGTCATAGTGTTCAAATTTTTCAAATTGGTTCTAATATGATTTAAAACGTCTGAGTGTCGATCGGCTTCCTTATATAATTTCTGTAAATCTGAACGAATTACGTGTGTTTGGCGACCGACTAGATGTGATAAATTTCGATTCATTTCGTAGAGTTCGTCTATAGCTTCTTCGTAGATGTCTCCATCTTCAGTAGTTAATATGCCTATAATGGGTTTTAAACCTTTGCCAATAAAATCAAAAGGAGATCTTCGTTTTCTGATGCTTACCGGTAAATTTTCCATGTTTAGCGATGTGTCTTTGATATCAAGAAATAAACTTGTTGCATCTTGAAAAACATTGTTGGCTTGGGCAATTTTTTCTTTTAAAGTATGCGGCCGTATTGCTTGTTCACAAGGTTCAGTGTATGGTCTTGCACAATTGCTGTATACTTGGTCAATTTCTTTCGTTAATAACTTTATTGAAAGATTGTTCTGTAATTTTTCCATATCTATAAATATTGTTAACCTCCAAAAGGTTTGAATAAATCTAATCGTTTTTAGCCTTTCATAAAATAAACCTGGGTTTTTATCAAATCTCGTGATTTGATAATTTTCAGAGTGTCCATTTGTTATTGTAACTGCGATGAGTAAGTTCCAAAGCAATAACATCGTCAAGCTTCACCTGCAGAAATCCAAGGTATATAAAATGTTATTTTCGAACATATATAGAAGGTTATATTTTTATTTGGTGTGAAAATGAATGAAGTTGAAGTTTGGTACATGGATTTTATATCAAATGTTTGTTAATTGTACTGAGTTAACATCCATTGTCCTGTGTTCAGTTCAACTAACCATCGGTGTAGTCGATTGTTATTAATATTGAGATTACTCAGCCAAGTCAATGCATTATGCCCGTTCGGTAGTAAAATAAAATTATTTCCCAAAAATTGACTAAATCTTCTTTTTGCGTGGACAATAGCTAAACACACTTTTTCATTTTCTGTGTAATTTTGCTCCGGTTGTTGGAAATGTCGGCTTGATTTTGTTATTAATTTAATTCTGTTCTCCTTATGTTCAGCGAGGACAGTTCGAAGTTTTCTTTTTAGTATTTGAAAATATAAAATTAGTTGTCCAGAATATAATGGATATGGAATGAATCCTTGATTTTCAAGATTTAACTCATCATTTAAAAAGTCAAGTGCGTCAATTTTGTTTAAGAAAAATTTGCATCGAGATGCTTGAATAGTAATACCATGAATTCCAAAAGCGTGGAATATCGTTGACAGATTATCTGAATGTTCCTTTAAGCTTTTGCTTGTTACTATAATACCCTTTTGATAGAATGTTATATCTTTATTCTTTTCCGCGTTAGGTAATATGATTCTTAAAATTCTTAAAAAGGTCAAGTCAGAACCTTTGATGCTTGATGTTAGACGATTAAATTTATATCTTCCAACGGGAGTTATGAATGAGGTTTTATCTCTATCGTTTAGCTGTATTTCTATTCGCGAATATAGATCCATCAAGTCGAAAATAGATATTTTATTAGCTTGGTCGATTTTGGCTCTGATTTCTTCAATAGTATTAAATTGTGATGGCCAAACAATAATTATTGAGTTTAAATATTTAAAATCAAGTGTGACCTTCCACATAAATTGTTGTGAAGATGGTGTCCATCTTAATGTTGTTGTTATTTGATTATTATATTTTGAGTTCGAGAGATTCAAAATTCCTGCAGATTTTAGCTGAGTCATTTGGAGGAATATATTTCGTCTTTGTTCTCTAGAATAAGTTCCTGATGTTTTATATTTGGCTTTAAAAGGAAGATGTTTTGTTGTAACAATATGGTGTTGTAGTTGTGGAAAAGGGTCAAATGAACATAGAGTAAATAGAGGGAAATATTTCCACATCAGTTCTGTTACAACCTTAACTTCTTCTGTATCCATCTGCTCTGTTTCTAATTCTTCGAAGGTTCGTATATATTCTTCAGATGATATTACTGGATTTTCTTCCATATTTACCTATAATTGTAATGATTCAATTCAAGATTTGGAAAATAAAAAAAAATAATAAAAGTGTATTAGTTTAGATGTTATAAAAAAGATTCCCCTTATTTTTAAATTTTATCAGAAGCTAAATAGGTCCAGTTTAATTTTTCTACGGTTAATAACCAGTGCATGAACTTAAATCCTTTTGCTAGTGTTTGTAACCATTCGATGCCAGTTCTTCCATCGTAGAACAAGATGTGGTTATTGCCAATTAATTTTTCAAAGTTTTTAATACTGTGTATAATAGCAAAACATGTCTGCTCATGTAGATTGTAAGCCATTTCAGGTCCGAAAAATTTTCGAGAGCAATTCCCAATCACTGTATTCTCTTTTGTATCGGTTTCAGAAAGGATTGTGTTAAATCCTATTTCTACAATTACTATCGTAAGTAACAGCTCTTTTGAGTAGTTTGGGGATTGATTAGTATTAAATGTGGTACCTGAAATTTCGCTTATATACCTTAGACAGTCGAAGTTTGATCTAAAAAGTCTCAAATTAGTCGGCTCAAAAGGTATAACATAAAATAGGCACGTGTTAAAAATACTTGCTAAAGCTCTTTTGTGTGCTTCAAAAGTAAGGGTTGCTATCATTATTCCGGTGGGGAGAAAAGTTATAAGATTTTCTTCTTCGTTTGGGAAAATTTGACGTAGTAATTTAAGAAATGAAGTCGCAGATCCTTTTATAAATGGCGATAGTGTGGTAAATTGATATTTTCCGACCGGAGTGGTAAAAGCGGTTTTATTTGCATCGTTTTGATTTATTTGAATACGATGGTACAGATCCTTCATTTCTATAATCGAAAAGTAAATATTTTTATTTATAATATCTCTGATTTCTTTAGCGGGTTTGTAATCTGGTGGTGAAGAGATGATTTGTCGGTTTAATGTTTGGAAGGGGACTTTTATTCGCCATACTGATATGTTGCCTTCTATTGAATTTTCTCGGGAAACTCTTATTTCATTATTGTACTTAGAATCTGATGCTACAATGATGTTGTGAGATATAAGTGCGTTAATTTGAGCGAGTATATCTGTTTGTTGTTCTGCTGTGAATTCAGTTACCCTTTTATAGTGTTTTCTGAAAACTTTTCCTTGTGCTGTTATTATCTTGTGTTCCATTAAGGGTGCTGACATCGTACATGAACCAAATAGGAAAGGATACTTTTCGATTAAATGAATGACAAATATTGCTTCTTCTGTTTCAAGTCCTTCAATGTGTAATTTCTCATATAGTTCAAAATATTTAGGACTTAATCCATCCTCAGGTTCCTCCTTGTTCATGGTGATATAGGCTAAAAATAGAAAATAAAATATTTCTCTTTTTCTAATTTTTCATCAGAAGGTATTGGAAAGTAGTGTTTTAGTTTGTTAAGAAGGTAATAACAAAACATGTTTTGCATACCCAATCCAAATGCGAATAAAGGTTGTTTATTACTCCTAGACTATCTGAACATTGACTGCTATAAGAAATTTTATTTACTTTCTTAATATCAGCAACGCTCAATCAGACCAGCAGCATTGGTCTCATTCATAGGCTATTTTAATTTTATCCATGTGTTTCTGGAATCGTTGTCCTTCATCACCTTCAAGAATGACGTTGTGCTTATCTGTTATATCGATAATTTTATATGGGCCGTGGTATCTTTTTTCAAATTTATTAGTTCTGGGTTCTTTTAAAACGTATGCTAGTCCACCAACTTTTCCTTGAAATTCTTTACAACTTTTATCATAATTTATTTTAGAACGGTTTTGTGCTTGAATTAAATTTTTAGCAGCTAAAATTTTTATCTCATTGAGTCGTGTTATTAATTCTCGCAAATAGGTGCCGTAGGTCATTAGTTTTTCATCTGCTGGGAAAGCTGTTGGGGCCCTAGCAATTTTTCCGAAAACAATTTCATAAGGGGTGAAATTTGTTCCCTCATGAACGGAAGTGTTATAAGAAAACATGGCGAATGGGATAAGGCGATCCCAATCGTCGAAGTGTTTCGCATAGTGTTTTATAAATTCCATCAGAACAGTGTGGCTTCGTTCTAATGATCCGTTCGTTTGTGGTCGATAACCGGATGTTGTCAATTGCTTAACTCCAAATATTCGACATAAGTGGTTCATAAGCTTACTAACAAAACTCCCTCCTCTGTCGGTTAGTATTGCTCGCGGAGCGCCGAACTGAGCAAAAAGGTTTTTAGCTATGGCATGAGCTATTGTAGCGGTTGAAATATCAGGCACAGGTACTGCAATACAGTACTTAGACAAATTATCTTGGATGGTTAGAATATACCTATTACCATCTGGGGTGGTGGGAAGTTTTCCAACCGTGTCAAGGGAAACTTTATCGAAGGTGTCTATCGGGGTATCGGTGATTAGCATGGGTTCTCGTATCCTGGATCTAACAACCTTCTGTTCCTGACAAGGTTTACAATGTCTGATGAATTCTATAATATCATTTTTCATTCCTGTCCAAACAAAACGTTCTCTGATTCTACGGTATGTTTTAGTCATACCTTTGTGACCTCCTATAAGACTCTCGTGCATTTCGGAAATTATTTTAAGGCGTTTTTCTGTGGGTGGATTCTGTGCTGTACCATAACATAATGTTATATTTAACGTGTCTTCATAAAATATATCTGTTAGTATTTCAGCTAAATGGTTTGCTTTTATGTTTTCTAAATAATTTCCTAACAAAGAAAGTCGCAATGTCTTAATTTTTGCATTCATAATTAAGTTTTGTAAATTTTCAAGAGCAATTCTTAAATTAGCTTTGTTTAAGTCATCGCTGTGTTTACACTTAATTATCACTGAGAAGACTTTGTAGCTTCCGCGAGGTGTTATCAGTATTTGTCCTAATTTTGGGTTTTGTAGTTTTATTTGTTCTGGGTCTATAATGCCTAAATCGATAAATAATTTATCTATTGGCGTTAAGAATTCGCACTGAGCTGACGTAAAGTGAACGTAATTATCTCGGATATATGTGAGATTCTCTCTACATCCTTGAATGGACATATTCCTCATATATAATCCTTTCGCTAGATTTTCTAATTCATTGGTTTTAGGAATAGACTGGGTCGATTTATCTTTAACATTTGGGACCATAGTAGGGTTTGATAATATTTGTTCGGATTCCTCTACATCCTTTGCATTAATAGGAGGTAAATTTGTTTCAATATTTACATCCGTGTGCAACTTTCGTGGTAGTTTTTCTTTTAGTTTTGTGGTTAAATTCCCTTCATCTTCTTCCTGAATGGTTGGATATAACGTAGGTCCATGTGGAAATGGCGTAGATCTTGCCCTAGGCTTGGATGAAGTGAGAGGGGTAGTAACTCCTTGAGATGTTAAAGGTGTTCCAGGGTCGAGTGAAATTTGTTCTTCAATATCTTCGCCTATTATGTTAGTTGAATCCTGTCGGTTTTCCTCTTTATTCATTTCATTGTCACTGGACTTAGTTGTATTAGAATCGCGTTGGTGCATTTCACTTTCGTCGTCGAAATTTTGGGGTTGGACCGTTTCCGTCGTTAGGCCGGTTAGATTTTCGGTATTTCGAATTAGTTTTTCAATTCTTTCATTTAATTCGGCATCTTCATTATCTGTATCGTATGGGTCAAGATTTTCTAGAGTCTTTAGTAGCTCTTGGTCTTCCTCTCCTTCTGATACGGCAGTGGGGAGTGGATCTTCGTCAGATTCATCGATTTCTTCCTCTGACTCGAGGTTCGACTGATGTTTTAATAAAGATTTATTAAAAATTTCTATGGAATTCCGGATTTGGTCTTTCAAATTTTTGCTTAACAACGATGTATTAGTAGTTTGGTTGCAGATTTCATCTTCTGTGTCTGATTCACTTTGTGCAGGTTCCTCTAGTGGAATTGCGACAAGTGATGGATCAGTCACTGGATCACTTTGTTCTATTTCGAATTCTTTGTCGAAAATTGGTTCTGTGGTGTTAATAATTGGAGCACTCTTTAATGGAGTAGGAAATTTAGCAGAATCTGAAGTTATGTCGAGGCTTGGGAGTACGCTTGACCTTCTCTTCCAAATCGGAATCTGAACATTTTCCATAGATTCTTCTTCTGAGTCAGATTCATCTGATTTTTCTTCACTGTCTTCTTCTGGGATTTTAATTGGTATCTTTTCCTTTGCTTTTCGTGGATGAGATCTTCCTCCAATTGTGCTCGCATTCGGATCCTCTGGGGGTTTTGCAGTAAATTTTGGGCGAGGTTTTAATATCCTTCCGGGTAGTTTCCTTGTTTTATCCTGAGGAAGTGGAAACTCCAGGGTAGAGCTGGTAGACCTTGATTTTGGAATCACTTTAGGTTTCTTGATTGATTTTGTTGATTCAGATGCTGTAACCTTAGTTTTAGGTTTCGTACTAGTCGGATTTTTACTGGAGGTTGATGGTTCTTCCATCTTTTTCCTGCTACTTCGTGTGATCATAAATATTTGAGGTTGGAATCCGTCGCTGACGTCAGTTGGGTTTCTTGATAATACGTCTGCGTTACAATTTAACTTTCCAGGTTTATATTTAAAGGTATACTGGTAATCTCGTAGCTTCAAACGCCAACGTACAAGTCTTTGGCCTGGATCTTTTATACTGCCTATCCAGCGTAGAGGCTCGTGATCGCTTACTAATAAGAATTCTTTTCCGTATAAATAAGGACGAAAATATCTGACTGCATACAGTACTGCGAGACATTCCTTTTCTGTGGTAAAATAATTTCTTTCTGGGCCAGTCAAAAGTCGAGATAGATATGCTACTGGATGATCAAATCCATCCTTTTCTTGACTTAGTACCGCTCCAATGGCATAATCTGATGCATCAGTTGTTAGAGTAAATTTTTTATTAAAATCCGGATATTGTAAAATAGGTTCCTTGCAAAGAGCATTTCGGAGAATTGTGAATGCTTCTTCGTGTTCAGGGGTCCAAATGAACTTCTTGTCCTTTTTTAATAAATCAGACAACGGTTTTGCCTTTTTGGAGAAATCTTGTATGAACCTGCGGTAATAACCTGCAAGACCGAGAAATTGTCTTATATTACGTACGGTCGTCGGCCTAGGAAAATGTTTTACAGCTTCGATTTTCTTAGGATCAGGTTTTAAACCGTCTTTACTTATTATATGACCTAGATATGTTACCTCTCTTTTCAAAAATTCGCACTTTTCAGGTTGTAGTTTTAAATTAGCTGCACGTAATTTTGAAAATAATCTCATTAATTTTTTCTTATGCTCCTTTAGGTCTTTGGCATACACAACTATGTCATCTAGGTAGACAAATAGTTCTACACCTTGAAGTCCTCTAAGGACTTGATCCATAAGTCTTTGAAAAGTGGCGGGGGCGTTTTTTAGTCCAAATGGCATTCTCACGTATTCATAATGTCCGTTCAGAGTTGAAAATGCAGTTTTCGGACGATCCACTGGGTCTGTTTCTATTTGGTGGAATCCCCAAGCTAAATCAAACGTTGAAAAGTATTTTGCTTCTCCTAAATGATCCAATATATCAGTTATGTTAGGGAGGGGGTAAGCATCACCTATTGTTTTCTCGTTTAATGCACGGAAATCTATTACAAGACGCCATTTTTTATTTCCTTGTGCGTCTGGTTTCTTAGGCACAATCCACAATGGTGAATTGTAAGGCGAGTTGGAAGGAACTATAATTTCTTCCGAAAGCATTTTAGCAATTTGTCGTTCAATTTCTTCTCTTTGAATTGGGGGAAATCGATATTGTCTTGTATTTATTGGTATATCATCTGTTGTAGGAATTCTATGACGAACTAAAGGGGTGGAAGAAAGATTATCACCTGGAAGGTAGAAATCATTATTGAACTCTTGGATTAGTTCTTTTATATGAGATGTTTCTTCAGGGGTAAGATGGTTTAGACTTAATCTTTCTACGATCGCTTTGGTTCGATCTTGTTGTGGAGTGATGTTTTCTGAAGATTCAAAATTTTCAAGATACTCGTCGCCTGGTATATTATAATACTCGAAAGGTATTAGTTCTTGAGGGTCTAGTTCGATAGTGACGTCATCATCAGTCGTGTTTATTGCTAATATATATGCAACTCCATTTCGGTTTGTCACGGCTGCTTCACCTATATAGATTCCTGGGATAGTAGAAACTAAAGGAAGATATCCTTCTTTGATTTCAGGATTTAAAACGTCAACAGGGATGGATTCTCGCATTCTTGCTTGAATTTTAAAGATTTTAGGGGTCCTAATTTTAGTTGGTTCGCTTTCTAATGATTCTTGATCAATAAAGGGTATAGGTTTGGTAGGATCTGAGTGAGTGACGATGGTATTATGCCAGAACGAAATTTCTGTTCTTTCCTGTCTAAGGTAATTTCTTCCTAATATACCATCGGTGGTAATTGGAAAATTTGTCGTAACAACGTGAAATTTGATAGGTGTTTTTCTGATTGTCAATGTAATAGTTCCTAACGTATTAGCTCTAAGTTTTGTTATACCCGAAAGTTCGAGAGCTTCTGTAGGGTCTACTAATAGTTCTGGTTTTAATTGATTTAGTTTAATAATATTCACGTCCGCGCCTGTATCAACCAAAAGTCTAGCTCTAGAATTTCTAAATTCAGGGGCCGAAATTTCAATTACTGGGGACTCGCGGCATTCTCCGATTGCTTGGAATATATTTCGGGGGTTTCCAGAAATTTCACACTTACTTGGCGCTCGGTTTTCGTGTCGCTCGGTGTCGCGCCATTCCATCGAGCGTGGTTTAAGTTTAAATCGTTTCGTTTTTGTGGTGCTGGAGATGTAGAACGAGGTGGGGTTGGAGAATTATAAGGTTTCGGATTATAAGCCCTATTTGTTTGTTCATGAGACGGTGGAAATTGTTGTGGATAAAAGGGGTAGGGGTTTGGGTATGGATAATAAGGATAAGGGAATGGATAGTGTTGATATTGAGGATTTGGAGGTTGAAAATGAGGGTTTTTCAAAATGGTTACTGGGGGTTGTTGGTTTGTAGTTTGATTGAATGGTTGTCTCGGGTTTTGGTTTATAAAAGGCCCAGGGCTTGGACTTCTATCTCGCATAGAGGTTGAAAAGTGTTGGTCGTGTCTTGATACGCGATAAGTAGTAGGGCCACTAAATTGTTCTCTTTGACGGGTTTCTACGTGCAGGGCTACCTGTAATGCTTCTGGTAAATCCTTTGGGTTTCGTACATCCACATTAGTTGACATATCATCTGGAAGTCCACGAATAAAGGCCTCTAAAGCGCAATCTCTCATAGGTGAACACATTGTTTCTGCTTCTGCCCCATATTTTTCCTCTAACGCTGCTTCAGCGCCTGAGCATAACAGAGACAGCCTATCATAGTATTCGTTTACTCCTTCTCCTCTTCTCATCCTAATGGAGGCTATTTCTTGCAAGTACCAGGGGTATGATTTTGAAGGTAAAAATCGTTTCTTTAAGTGCTGTATTAATTCTTTCAAAGAGTCAATTTGGAGGTCTCGTACGCTGTCTCGAGCAGCTCCTTTTAAACGGCCTAAAATCGCTTGCACATATTTCTTTTGGCTTGTTACAGGAACATATGCCGCGCCATTTTGTATGTCTTGTATAAAGTCTCTAACACGCATATTTTTACCATCGAAATATTGAACGTTTAGTATGCCTTGCTGCAACGCAATGCATTCTGCTACGTTCGTAACCATTTCAGTGGTAATGTTATGGTCTATTTCGGTGCCCAATGTTCCATCATTATCACCTTCGGTTTCAGTCCCGGCGTTAGGCATGTTTGTTTGGGTGTATGAATCGACGTATTCTGTAATATACTTATTTCTTTTTCCACGCGGTGACATAAATTAGAAACGCATAAAAATAACCTTTTGTATTGGTAAAAATAGAATTAACTGAAAAATTATTATTTTTTTGACTTGTTAAGGTTCCGTTTGTATTTACGACAAGATGAGAGGTTGTGACCACGAAAAAAGCAAAATTCGCAGCAATTTGTCCACTTGTACAATTTAATTTTTGGTTTGATTGGGTTTTGAGTAAGGGCAGATATCGCGAAAATTTCGGCTGGTTTTTCCGATTTTTCCTCGCTGAAATAGTAAACGTTATTTAAGGATTCTAAAATTTTCCTAGCCGCAGAATGTTCCGAGTGGATAATTCGCCTTTCGCCGTTTCCAATTTCTTCAAAAAAATTATTATCGTAAAAATCTTCGACTACGCACTTTACGAAAAATGTTCTTTCGTGTGCGGGACCAGTTTTGTGGTGTATCGAATAAATTGGTTTTGATAAATCGTATTCCGCGGTCAATTCTTCAAGGGTTGATTTAGGGTATTCTAAAGTTTGAATGTCACCCTTTGGAAAATCAAGATTAGGTACAATCTCTAATTTTGGAAAATATGATTTTATAACAGTTTTATTTAGAAACATATGGTAAAAAAAAATATATGTATTATTTAGAAGCTTATTTTGCCTTAAAATACAGTATATTTCTGGAATTATTCAAAAATTATTCTTGTTCGAAAGTATTTTTTTTTAAAAATTATGAATTCAGCAAGATGATTTCTAGGGCAAGGAACTAAAGTTCAAAATTAAAACAATTGATAAAAAGTTTTTTTTTTTTATTTATTCTGTAATTTTAATTTTTGTGTGTGTTCTTTTAATTCTTGTTCTAATTCGGCAATTAAAGTATTTAACTCTTGTTCTCTACTGGCTACTTTTGTTGGGTCCGATTCGGGAAGAATTTCTGAACAGTCTGGAAATAATTCCCGTTTAATTCCTTTCCATTTTCGTTCAATAGCTCTTTTCTTGCTAGTTTCACTATATCTTTTCCTTTTGTTTATTTCCATGTACTTCAATTTCGGCCTGTTCCCTTTCTATGGGATGGCTCAAAAATGAGTAAAGAAAATAAAAAGACAACAAGTTTAATTGAAAATAAATATATTTATTGCTTGGTTTTCATCACTCTCAAACATTCAATAATAAAATTAAGACACAAGCGTAGTTCGGCTCAAATGTCTTACAAAAAAAATAAATTAAAAACTTATTCAATCATACAACTTATAAACTAAGACATAAGTGATTGCCGTACTTAAATGTCTTAAACAAAAATAAAAGCGTATTTTTCACACATACAACTTATAAATTAAATTAAAATCTATTATTTAAAACTAATGATTTAAAAAGAACTAAGACACAAGTGTAGTTCAACTCAAATGTCTTAGCAAAAGAAAATAAAAGTAAGACACAAGCGTAGTTCGGCTCAAATGTCTTACAAAAAAATTAAAAACTTATTTAATTATACGACTTATAAACTAATTAAAATTAATACACAAACATTCAAAATATCTTAATCTTTGTCACTGATCAATTAGATTAGTGTAAGATTCTTTGATATTTTCAATCATACAACTTAAAAACTAAGACATAAGTGATTGCCGTACTTAAATGTCTTAAACAAAAATAAAAGCGTATTTTTCACACATACAACTTATAAATTAAATTAAAATCTATTATTTAAAACTAATGATTTAAAAAGAACTAAGACACAAGTGTAGTTCAACTCAAATGTCTTAGCAAAAGAAAATAAAAGTAAGACACAAGCGTAGTTCGGCTCAAATGTCTTACAAAAAAATTAAAAACTTATTTAATTATACGACTTATAAACTAATTAAAATTAATACACAAACATTCAAAATATCTTAATCTTTGTCACTGATCAATTAGATTAGTGTAAGATTCTTTGATATTTTCAATCATACAACTTAAAAACTAAGACATAAGTGATTGCCGTACTTAAATGTCTTAAACAAAAATAAAAGCGTATTTTTCACACATACAACTTGTAAATTAATTTAAAATCTATTATTTAAAACTAATGATTTAAAAAGAACTAAGACACAAGTGTAGTTCAACTCAAATGTCTTAGCAAAAGAAAATAAAAGTAAGACACAAGCGTAGTTCGGCTCAAAAGTCTTACAAAAAAAATTAAAAACTTATTTAATTATACGAATTATAAACTAATTAAAATAATACACAAACATTCAAAATATCTTAATCTTTGTCACTGATCAATTAGATTGGTGTAAGATTCTTTGATATTTCACGCACACAAGTGCACTGACCAATCACCAAGCAATAAAAATTAATATAGCTTGAAAAATTATTATAAAATCGCGTATATATAATTTTTAATTGGTTTTAATAAATTGCATAAGGATTTAAATAAGAGTTTAATATTGTATGGCTGAAATGACGAATTTCACTGCATGAACAACACCTTATATAATAATGATAAATAATAATAATGGTAAATAAATTTCAAACAGGCGTATGAATAATTAGTCCTCTAACAATTACACATACATCAGTAGGAATTTTAGAAGATAGGAATAATCGAGATCGAATCTTTTTGGTGTTTAGTCTTGTTAGAGGGGAAAAGCCTGAAAGATTGTTGATTAAAACAATATCAAAATTTGGCAACTATCCCACCGCTGCCACCAGAAAATTTACTAACTGTTACGTTTATAACAAAAGACGTTATATACTTCGCGTGATCGATAAAATTTAATATAAATTTCGGAGGTCGTTAGTAAATGTTCACACGAGGTGGTAAGTCTCGTGTATAATTTTTATTTGTAGGATCGTTGTTGTTTTTCTATTCTATGGGAATAGTTATGATATTGTTTTATCGGAAATATAAATAAAGAGAGATTATCTAAAGAGAAATGGTTTATTAAGATGTAATAAGATATATAAGAATAAAAATACAAGAATATAAAGAATACAAGAGTATAGATGTTTTAACAGAGTAATATAGTAATAGTAGTATTAATAATATTAATAATTCTTACCAAATACTAACTTTTCTTTGGTTTTTTTGAATTTTTTGGTTTCGTTGTTCACTTATAATTTAGATTTTTGTGTGGTTGGAAGTCTTAACGAGTAGGATTTTGTAAGTTATCGCTTGACGAAATTTAACAAATCAAATATCGTATTTTGACCAAAGCTTTACATCAATACCAAATGTCTCAATCTGAGTACTTTGGATCCGTTTGACTTTGTCTAAATTCGATATTTGTTACAATACTTATTAGACTTTTAAAAATCAGAACCCGGTTTCAGAAATTGATACAAAAGGCTTACACTGATGGGACAACTTAACTACTTGCAATGTATTAAACAAAACTAGAACTGAAGAAAAGTGACGCTGCGGCATAGAGTTCCGGAGCTTTTATAGAGTTGTAAGATGATGCTATTGGTCATAGAAGATAGGGCGTTGACAGTTTTTCCAATTTCATGTAAATAGGTCATCTAATAGCCAATCAGCATAATTTAGGTAGGCGGAGCTCATCTTATTCGATGCTTCGTGGGGGCTAATGATGTCATAATTTCATCTCAGGAGACTTGCATTGTCGATCAAAAATATTACATAATATTGCAAATTATAATATTATAATTATAAATAATACGCAGTATTATAATTGTAATTATATAATTATAATTATAATTAGGACTATAATTATTATTATATAACTATAAATTAATAATAAAAATTAATGCAAATTATAATGCATTCGATGACATTTTCGATAAGTTTTACAATAAGAATATAATATTAATAATCTTTTAAAATCCAATTATACTTATATGCGTACAAATACACTTTTGTATACTCGCATACTTACATACATATATATACATATATATATATATATGTATATTTACATAGGTATTTATAATGTAATAAAAATATTTATAGTTTTAATAATGTCTACATCTCAATGTGTTGAATTGTGATAATTTACAATTGATTATCAAATTTAAAAGACGTGTACTGTAATTAAGAGTTGTAGGCATTATCAGTATGTTTCATACGTATTCTCTTGTTCCTTTTATTTCTTTTACTCTCGATCGGTGTCATCTGGGTCAGCAATGCGCTTGACATTAGATCACCGAGCATAGATTTACAATCTTAATACAGTTTAAATCTATGTGTTTTTTCATAAAAATATAAATAATAATATATCGATGTGTGTATATTAATGTATTCATTAATAATATGTACTCATAGAAAACATAAATTTTGATGCTTAATAATGGGTCGAAAGTTGAAAAACATAGAAAATTGCAATAGTCTTTATTTCCTTTTCTCCTTCGTCTTTGCGTTTTCTTTCTTTCTCTTTATTTGCGCAAAAGAGTCAAGCATGCGCAATTAGACGTAGTGAGACGCACGACATATGCTATAGCGTGTAAGCTATTCTTTCTTACTCTTTCTTTCTCCTTATTTCTCTCGCTCGCTCTCTCTCTTTCATTTCTTCTTTCTCAACTTGTACTGAATGCTTAGATTAAACTTGCATCAATTATAAAATAATGAAATATTGCGTTCAATAATTTTTATGCAATTCAACATTAATATTATAATTAACATTAATAAAAATAAATTATTATGCAATAATAATATATTAATATTGACAACAATTAATTATTATGCAATAATCATTATAAATAATATATTAATATGGACAACATTTAATTATTATGCAATAATCATTATAAATAATAATAATATTTAAAACAATTAATTATTATGCAAAAATTATTATAAATAACAATAATAATCATATAAATTACGCAATATAAATTATTTTAATAATAATAAAAAAAAATTAGTTGTAGTGTAAACGTAACATTCCATCTTATTAGAATGTGATTAGAATTTTCTTGTTTAAATTGATAATTTTTTTCAGAAATAATTTTTTTTATTGATTATATTATTCCTTAAGGGTTCTTTTTAAAGGTTCATAATTGTTGTTATCAATTGGAAAATGTAGTGGTCATATTCCTGAGTATTTTTAATCTTATAAGAACATGATTACAATTTTATTTTATAATGTGATAAATTCTTTCAGATTTTTTTTTATTATTTTCCTTAAAGGTTGTTTTTAGGGGTTGATAATTTTTGGTATTGATTTGGAAAAGTAGGGGACATATTTCTGAGTATGTTCTATCTTATTAGATACAGATTAAAATTTGGTTGTTTAAATTGATAATTTATTTTCAGGGCGCGAACTGAAGGACATGTTTAAAAATACGGATTTTACTGACCAAAAAGTAAAAATTACTGACCATTTACTGACTTAATGGATATAACCATTTTTATTTCAAATTTTAATTTAAATCAAGTACTTGGAATAGATATACAGTAGGGTATTTCAAAAAATCAAAATTTTCGAATTTCGTTTAAAAATCATCGGCAATGAATTAAAAATAAAAAAATGTACCTCTATATTCTGTTTTTTTGACCTGACAATATTAAAATTGTTTAAAATCAACTTTTCATGAAATCCAGATAGTATTATGTGGTTTTTTGTCATTTTCATTGAGGAACTATAAAGAAGTTATTTATTCATAATTTGCAATATATATTCAATTGTTTAAACAGTTTAATTTTCTAATGTTTTCGAATTTAAGTAATTTTTCTAATAGCTGTCGATTCTTTAGTAACAATTGACAGAAAACTTTTTTTTTAAATATTTAGTTTATTTGATTAAACAATTTAAATTGTCCAAAATATGACTTTTCATTAAATTCTGCTTGAAGCATTTTGTTTTTTGCTGTCTTCATTAAAGAATTATCATGAATTTTTCCGTCTGCAATTTTGAAGATCTTCTAATTGTTTAAACAATTTATATTTGTGGAAACAATTTACTTTTCCCATATTTTAGATGTTTACAAATGTCAGAGAAGTTAGCAAAGACATTTTTTTAAAAAAAAAAAACCAAAATTGTGCTGAATTGTAAAAAAAAATTGTAAAAATCTTCCTCTATGAGTTTAAAAAAAAATTAGTAAATCTCTAAAATATGAAGAAAATAATTGTTAAAACAAATATAAATTGTTTAAACAATTAAAAAAACTTGAAAATTGTAGACAGATAATTCTTTGATGAAGAAAGCAAAAAACGAAATACTTCTATGAGAATATAATGAAAAGTTATTTTAAACAATTTAAATTGTTTAAACAAATAAACAGAATATTCAATGAACAAATTTTCTGTCAATTATTACTAAAGAATCGACAGCTATTAAAAAAATTACTTATATTCGAAAACATTGGAAAAATAAATTGTTAAAACAATAGAATGTTTATTGCGAATTATGAATAAATAATTTTTTTATAGTTGAAAAGTTAGTTTTACAATTACATCGTTTTTATTGTTTTAAAAATCAATTAAATTAAATCAATTAAATTGTTCTTCCCTTCGTTATTTAAAAAATTGTAAGTTTTTAAGATATTTAATTAAAAAAGACAATATGAAAAAAAGTTTTAAACCATTAAAAATTTAAAATAATAATTTAAAAATGTAGCGAGCCTTGTATTTTGTTAAATAAAAAAATTTATAAAAGAAGCTACGTAAAAAAATAATATTTTAGATCTGTATACTTTTAAATGCTAAATTTACGTTTAGGGGAGGTTCTTTAAGGCACCCCTAAAGAGGGACAGTTTGAAAAAAATTAATAATAATCGACAGCTTCTTCAACTTTGAACATTTATCGTGGTCTTATAAACTTCTGAGTCTTTTTTGAAGTTCTGCTGATAGTGGAGGGACAGTAAAAAATTATTCAAAATTAGACTTAATTCAGAATTTACGGACTTTACAGACTAATAATGTAAAATTTATGGAGTTTACGGAAATCATACAAAATTACGGACTTTTACAGACTTCGGGCAAAATTACGGACTTTTACGGAAAATACAGACCTAGTTCGCGCCCTGTATTTTACATTTTTTTAAAATTATTTTCCTCAGGGGTTGTTTTTAGGGGTTCATAATTCTTTAATAAATTAACTACATTTGGGGCCTATTCCTGAGTATATTCCATCATATGATGGCCTATTTACACCTTCGAAAAAAAATTTTTTTTGCTTGAGAGTAAAGAGGACAGATACACAGTCTGTCCTTTTCCCTCCAATGCGAAAATTTTTTTTATTCGAAGGTGTAAACAGGCCATTAGAATATGATATGAATTTTTTTTAAAAAAAATTTTCTGAATGTTTTTTCTTTTTGGCGACCATATTTGGTGCGACATTTTGAATTTTAGAAACTGGATGCCAGATTCGTATTCAACATCCTTCAAATAAATTATTAAATATCGTTAATTATTGAAACATATGTGGTAAAAAAAAAAACCAATTTATAGGAAAATTTAAGAGTACTTCACACATTCAGAACTAGCTTATTAATAATTGACAGGTTTTATAATGTAAACATCAATACAAACCACTTTTTCAAAAAATCTTCTTTTCTTTAATTTATTTTCTATAATATCCCCCTAATAGCACCGACTAGGCCGGGAACGTTCCTGGAATGGGCTGCTGGCCCCTTGGGTACGTTCCCTTGGACCGCTCCAATATACCTGACAAATCCGTTCCGGATTTCACTAGGCTAGGAACGTTCCCGCGGAACGTTCATGGAATGTTCCGAGGAACTTTGAATACACATTCAAAAAATCGCAGAACGGGTTGCGAAAAAAGTATGCGGAAAAAGCTGAAAATTTTTCTATTAATATTATTTAATGTTTTTAATATGATTGCTTATATAGAACAGTGGTCACTAAAATCAACTGCGCAGCTCTAGGTGCGATAGAAAACTACTGCGCAAGATATTAACATTAATTATTTTTCAATGTGTATTTAAAGTTCCTCGGAACATTCCAGGAACGTTCCGCGGAACGTTCCTAGCCTAGTGAAATCCGGAACGTATTTGTCAGGTATATTGGAACGGTCCATGTGAACGTACCCTAGGGACCGGCGGACCATTCCAGGAACGTTCCCGGCACAGTCGGTGCTATTAGGGCCATATCAGAAATACTTTTGGCAGGAAAAATACTTAAAGCATCGTCTTTATTTTTGAAATTTGGTGGTGGAGGCGTGTTTCCTCCATTTGAGCAGAAAGACGTTACCATGGTCTTTATACTTTTTATTTCTCGAAATAATTTTCTTGATGTATTGTCCACTGTAATATAATTATTAGTCGAATTAATAATACATGAAATTTATTATAAAATATTTCAAAAATATAAAGATTTAACAAAAATTGTCGACCGAGTGATCATTCTTAATGCGGCGATGACATTTCGTTATTTGCAGAGAGCTTGCTGCAAACTTGCACTAACCTTGCGCGGAAAGCTTGCAATAAACTTTCTGCAAGCTTGCGTGTCAACTTGGCAGTAAAAATTTATAGAAAAACTGCGTTGCGCTGCTTCGGGTTTCAAGCTTTTTGCGCAACCTTAAGGTATTTCTCCGATTGGCAGTCCCTGTCAAAAATTAGTATTGCAGTTAATAGCAATTATTAATTAAAATAATTTATTTCTTGATTTATTATTTACTGTTAATAGTTAATCGGCCATCGGCAAATAGTTTTTTCATGAAAATGTTTAAAAAATGAACAAAGGTTGTTAAATTTTTAACGTTTTTCAAAGATACCTTTTTTACAAGTCCATATTTTCTTACCATTTTTTTAAAAATGGTTTAATTTAAGTAGCTCATTTTTTTCAGAAAAACGAACTCTAAAACTTCGCCTCGTCAGATTTTTGAAAAAGTGGAACATTTTTTAAATATAGTAATTTATTTAAAAACATATTTCTTAATATTTATAAACAAACTGCTTTATTTAAATAATGATCCATCTTTTCAAAAATCCGACGAAGTGAAGTTGTAGAGTTTGTTTTTCAGAAGAAAATAAGCTATTATTTACTTAAATTGAATCATTTTTAAAAAAATGGTAAGAAAAGATAGACTTGTAAAAAAGGTATCTTTGAAAAACGTTAAAAATTTAACAACACTTATTCATTTTTGAAACATTTTCATTAAGAAACTATTCGCCGATTAACTATTAACAGTAAATAATAAGTCAAGAAATTAATTATTTTAATTAATAATTGCTATTAACTGCAATACTAACTTTTGACAGGGACTGCCCATCGGAGAAATACCTTAAAAATGTTACTTTCATTGGAATTAAGAACGTAACGTTATAAAATTAACTATTTCTTTTTATAGATTACTTTTTTTTATAAAAAATTACCAAAAAAAACATAAACAGAAATTAAAAGAAACATAATAACAGTTAATGCTATTAATCTAAAAAGACTGCATTTTCCGGGATTTCTAAACTTTAATGATTAAATTTCTCACTGAAAACTTCACTTTCGCCACTTGTCACTTATGGCACTTTAAATAGCATAAAAAATGTTGTAAGAAAAGCAATAAAATTAAAAATCAACCACGGAGTTAGCTCAGTTGGTTAAAGTCCTCAACTCTGCGGTCGTGCCAAGTCAAGCTTGATTGGTTCGCGCCCCGGGGAGCGAACCCGGGGAGCGCCCCCCTCTCGTGCTCCCTTTCCACATTCTTTGACTTGCGCAGACAGAAGAAGATGGCGACACACGGTTGGCCTGAACCAAATTTTAATCAACATTTCAGTAACTATAAATATTTTTGTAAATTCTGAATCTATATTTGTTCAAATTTATTTTAAAATAAAAAAGAAAATCATCGGCGGAGGGCTTTTTGAAAAAAATCAATTTTTTTCTTTAATTTATTAAAAATCGAGATTTGCAGTTATGTACCCCTGATGAGGCTCATTTTCTTCCTGAATTATGCACTTTCTTAACAATGGAGTATAGTATAAGGGTTTTCTAAGCAGCTAGTAGGATTTAATAGCTGTAAAAGGTTTTAAATTTTTCAAACAGTGTACCGTTATAAAAAAATATTTTATCAAACTAAATATTTGACCTGTAATTTCTAACATATCTGTAATAAATATTAAAATATTTTTTAAATATATTTTAATGACTTATGAATTATGTTAAGTTATAAAAATGTTTATGCAAAATATATAAACATGTAGCTTCAGATATGTGAACTATTATACTGACACACTGCACGTAAAAGTGTTTTAGAATAATTCGGATGATTTTCAGAAACCTTATTAAATTGCCCAAGTAGATTGGAAATCAAAGTGAACAGATTCCATGGCTTATTCACTGAAAAATCTTAATCATCCGGATTATTCTTAAACACTTTTATATTTTTTATTCATAATTTAACATAATTCATAAGTCATTAAAATATATTTAAAAAATATTTTAATATTTATTACAGATATGTTACAAATTACAGGTCAAATATTTAGTTTGATAAAATATTTTTTTATAACGGTACACTGTTTGACAAATTAAAAACATTTTACAGCTATTAAATCCTACTGGCTCCTTAGAAAACCCTTATACTATACTCCATTGTTAAGAAAGTGCATAAAACAGGAAGAAAATGAGCCTCATCAGGGGTACATAACTGCAAATCTCGATTTTTAATAAATTAAAGAAAAAAATTGATTTTTTTCAAAAAGCCCTCCGCCGATGATTTTCTTTTTTATTTTAAAATAAATTTGAACAAATATAGATTCAGAATCCACAAAAATATTTAGAGTTACTGAAATGTTGATTAAAATTTGGTTCCTTGCACGGCAATTCTCTCTTAAGTTAATCCCCCACCAAAATAAACTTATGGGAAGTTCGACTGTATAGTAATATGCACTGTCGGTAATTGACCTGTGCAGATCACTAGAATTCGACTGTCGATAAACCGGTTGTACTCAGGAGAGGTTTTTCTACAGTTTCCCCTCTCCACTGGCGAGCAAACCGAATAATGGGTGGTCCAGGAAAATTCGAGTACTCCTAATTTCAAGTCGTTCTGTAGACGCACACTTGAGTTTAATCTTTAAATTAATTGCACGGGGAACCTTTGTGACTGGCTATAGGCAAAAAGACAATCGTATTATTAAAAAAAAAAAATCGTTTTTGCGGAAGGGGGTCGTAGAGACAAAAAAATGGAATTTTCGGAATTGCTATACTTTAACGATTAAATTTCTCATTGAAAACTTCATTTTCGCCACTTGTCACTTATGTTAGTTTAAAAGGCATAAAAATAGAAAGGGGTTGTAGGGGATTTTCGCATCTTGTGACAATGTCTTGTCAAAATCGATTTTTCATTTTTTGCTTGTCTTGGTACCTTTTTTTTACTTTTGAAGTGTCCCAAGTGATAAGTGGCGAAAATAAATTTTTCTGTGGAAAATTTAATCGTTAAAATCTAAAATTTGCGAAAAATGCAATTTTTTGTCTCTATAAACCCTTTCCGCAATATCGATTTTTAATTTTATTGCTTGCCTTAGTACCTTCTTTATGCCTTTTGAGGTTTAGCAAGTGACAAGTGGCGAAAATTTATTCTTCTGTAGGAAATGTCATTGTTAAAGTCTAGAAAATTCGAAAAATGCATTTTTTTTAGATTAATAGCATTTTCTGACTAGTTTTCCATAGTGATTATGTTTTATTTTATTTTTGGTACATTTTTTTAAAAAACAACTAATGTATAGAAATAAAAAATTTGTTAATTTTTGAACGTTATGTTTTTCAATCCAATGTTTTACTTTCTTTTTTAGTTATCATATTTTTCTAAAACCGCCCCTTAGAAACCATGACGCCCTCTAAAACTTCCCTCAAGCCGGTCTTTAAGAACGATTAATGGACAAATCCGACAATGTTTGTCAAAGACTTTCCTCTCCTTTGGTAAAAATTCGAAATTTGACAATTCATTTTAAAAAAAACCAAATACTCTTTCCACGAAATCGCTCTGGTTGACAAAATTGTAGGTAATAATAAGGAATTTAAAAATTATAAGCTTTCCGCGATTGGATGTTTCCACGAGCAGAAAAACGAAAAACGGTAATAAAACAGACAGACTTGCTGCAGAAAATGTCCGCGACACGTTACATGTGTCTCTTAAGATATACATGTGACGTATAGCGGACATTTTTTGCAGTAAGTTTGTCAGTTTTATTCTCGTTTTTCGTTTTTCTGCTCGTGACAGCTATACGTCACACGTATATCTGAAGAGACACATGTGACGTTTCACGGCCATTTTCTGCTGCAAATCTGTCAGTTTTATTCCCGTTTTTCGTGTTTCTGCTCATGGAAACATCAAATCGCGGTAAACTTATAATTTTTAAATTCCCTATTAACTACGATTTCGTCAACCAGAGCGATTTCGTGGAAAAAGTGTTTGGTTCTTTTAAAAAAAATTGTTAAAGTGAAAATTTTCACTAAAAGGGGGGGGGGGATTTCTTTGACAAACACTGTCGAATTTGTCCATCAATCGTCCTTAAAATCGAACGGAATACTTCATTGTTATAAAACTTTCTGTTACTATTAAACATTTTTTTAAACATACCATTTTCTATTGGTTTTTGTCCGTTTGATGCACCATCAACTGATTCTGAAGAAGGTTGAACTCTTGTAACGTCTATAAAAATGGAAAATTATTAAATATGTTTAGATTGTCGATAAATAACAGTATATTGAAGAATTAATTGAAAATCGAAAAATAAAAGAAATTAAAATTAAACAAAATAATTACAAACTATAACGAAGTAAATTAAAGATTACATAATGAAATTGAAATTTTAAAAAAATAATTGATAGTTGAAAGAAAAATGTCAAAATTACGAAAGTAATACAATATTAAAGATTATAGTTTTGCCGTGCAAAGTAAAAAGGGACATATGTGCAATATTGGTCAAACGGAGAAAATCAAGAAAAACTGTTTCATTTCAGAACTTTAGTATAGAATATAAATTCTATTAATCCAAAATCATTTTCTGCGTAAATCAGATGTACTCTTTCATATTTTGCAAAAACACAGTTATTAGGGTAACTGCCCCAGTCGTTGGCACCTTTCTTAGTTTTCTGTAAATAACAAGAAAAATAAAATTTATAGCTTGTTTTGCTTACATTTATTAGATTCTGCAACATTTTTTACACAAATTAAGTATATAACTTATTAAATGCATTGATATACTTAGGTTTAAAAAATTAAATTGAATATCATTCTCAGAGTGTCAAGAATTTTACAGCTTTCCTAAAAAAAATCTTAAGAAAACTAGAACTTTAAAACTCAATTTACCATTATTATAAATTACTAAATTCACTTCTTCCTTCGCGAATATGAAACAGGAATATTTAAATATTGATAATATAAGACGTCAAGTCATGCAAATTATTTATTTATGTATTTTAGGGGGGGGGGGGGGTGCAAATGAAATTGTACACAAAAGACAATTTCACTTGTCATTTTTAATCACGTCCCAGTCGTTGACACTCCTTGTTTCCAATTGTTAGAAAAATATATTTCAATATTAATGGAAACTATTTATGTATTTATTTATTATATTTATGGAAACAATAACACTGAAAAAATATAATCCATTCAATGAAACATAAGTGAATTTAATGTTTAAATGAAATATTTATGTCATTAACTTTTGCCTGTTAGTATGCACCAACCTTAAAAAGGTAAAATATTTACATTAAAAAGTACTTTTTATTGATTCCAAAATAGATGAATGTCATTACAATAAGCATTTATCAATTCTATTTTTAAAAAAAATGCATAGAATTTTCGAGTCATGTAAAATTAATTTTATTAACAGACATAAATAAACTGCAGGGTCGCATGCATTTCCTCCAAAACCCAATTGACCAAATCTGTAATTGCCAGAAATTTAATTGTACGAATTTGTAATTCTCCAAACTTGCGTTTGTCAGAATTCGCAATTCCCCGAACTGGTGTTTGTCCGAACTATTAACTTTCTGAATTTGCATTTGTCATAACTTTAAAATCACCAAATTCGCATTTGCTAAAACATTTAAATCGACGTAATTGCATTTGTTAACATTTTTAACTCCTCGAACTCGTATTTGTCTGAACTTCTAAATCCCCGAACTTGCATTTGCCCGAACATTAAAATCCCCGAATTTACTTTTGTCAAAAAAATTCAATTACCAGAAATTGCATTTGTTTTAACTTTGAAATCGCCAAATTGGCATTTTTCCGAACTTTGAAATCACCGAACTGGCATTTAGCAGAATATTCAACTCTCTAAATTTGCAACTGTCAGAACTTCTAAATCCCTAAATTTCCATTTGTCCAAACTTTAAAATCACCGAACATACATTCATCCAAATTTTGAAATCACCGAATTCGCATTTGTCAGAACTGTGAAATCATCGAACTCACATTTGGCTGAACTCTTAAATCCCCGAATTTGCATTTGGCCAAACTTTTAAAGTACAGAACTTGCATTTGTCAAACTCCTTAGGTCACCGACCACGCGAGTCCCCGAATTTGCATTTGTCCGACCATCGGAAAGTAGGTTTTCCAAAGGAGCCTTCTAATTGGCTGGTAATGTTACCGAGAAATTTACCACCCAATCAGAAGACTCCTTTGGAAAACCTACTTTCCGATGGTCGGACAAATGCAAATTCGGGGACTCGCGTTGTCGGTGACTTTTGGAGTTTGACAAATGCAGGTTCGGTGATTTCAAAGTTCAGTGCTTTAAAAGTTCGGCCAAATGCAAATTCAGGGATTTAAGAGTTCGGCCAAATATGAGTTCGATGATTTCACAGTTCTGAAAAATGCAAATTCGGTGTTTTCAAAATTCGGACGAATGTATGTTAGGTGATTTTAAAGTTTGGACAAATGCAAATTCAGGGATTTAGAAGTTCTGACAGTTGCAAATTTGGAGAGTTGAATAGTCTGCTAAAAGCGAGTTCGGTGATTTCAAAGTTTTGAAAAATGCCAATTTAGTGATTTAGAAGTTGGAGCAAATGAAATTTCTGGTAATTGAATTTTTTGGCAAATGTAAATTCGGAGATTTGAATGTTCGGGCAAATGCAAGTTCGGGGATTTACAAGTTCAGACAAATAAGAGTTCGAGGAGTTAAAAATTTTAGCAAATGCAATTTTGTCGATTTTAATGTTTTGGCAAATACGAGTTTGATGATTTTAAAGTTATGACAAATGCAAATTCAGAAAGTTAATAGTTCGACAAACACTAGTTCGGGGAATTGCAAATTCTGACAAATGCAAGTTTGGAGAATTACAAATTCGTACAATTAAATTTCGGGCAATTACAAATTTGGTCAATTGGGTTTTGGAGGAAATGCATGCGACCCAAACTGCAGAGCCCTACTGAAAAATCCTATATAGGATCCTACATAGGATCCTATATAGAATCCATATGGATTCCTATGAGAATCCACGTAGGATCCTATATAGGATCCTATATAGGTATTGTCCTATAGGAATCCATGTAGATTCTCATAGGAATCTATGTGGATTCCTATAGGTCGCCTATAGGACACGTCCTATAGGTCGCCTATAGGACACGTCCTATATAGGATCCTATGTGGACTCTCCTATAGGAATACATGTAGGATCTCATATAGGATCCTACATAGGCGTCCCAAAAAAAATTTTGTACACCCCCCTACATAGGATCCTACGTAGGTTCCCATATAGGATCCTATATAGGATCTTTTATGGGCGCCCAAAAAAAAAT
Organism: Ganaspis brasiliensis; assembly: GCA_037103525.1. NCBI lineage: Eukaryota > Metazoa > Arthropoda > Insecta > Hymenoptera > Figitidae > Ganaspis > Ganaspis brasiliensis. Next base: position 1,664,811 of record JAZKLR010000093.1, on the reverse strand, counting down.
TATGCACACAGAATTAATTGTTTTTTTTAACAACTTTATTCAAATATACATTAAGCACCATTGTAAGGACGAAAAATATTTACTGCGCAGGCGTAAGTATTGTAGAATACGTAAAAGACGACTGCGCATCAGGAAGGGGTACAAAAAACTTTTTTGGGGGTACCCATGTAGGATCTTATATGGATTCCCATATAGGATCCTATATGGGAACCTACGTAGGATCATATGTAGGAGGGTGTACAAAAAATTTTTTGGACGCCTATGCAGGATCCTATATGAGATCCTACATGTATTCCTATAGGAGAGTCCACATAGGATCCTATATAGGACTTGTCCTATAGGCGACCTATAGGAATCCACATAGATTCCTATGAGAATCCACATGGATTCCTATAGGACAATACCTATATAGGATCCTATATAGGATCCTACGTGGATTCTCATAGGAATCCATATGGATTCTATATAGGATCCTATGTAGGATCCTATATAGGATTTTTCAGTAGGGAGGCAGCGTTTAAAAATTTCATTTTTCAAGAATGGCTGCCCTGAACCGGCTGTGGTTATTGGTCGAAATACACGCGGGTATTTGAAATACTTTTTAAACATTTATTACTCCATAAGACCACATGTTAACTTTAAACATTTTTTAAATAAAAAACAATCTTTTAAGGCATAATAAAACTTTAGAAGAGCATTTCTGTTGATTTACAAAATTTGAGCAAAATCCACTCATTTTCATTTTGAGATCTTGAAGGTTATATATGGGGTGCCAACGACTGGGTCCTAGGTGCCAAATGACTAGTGCTGCAAAATGGCTGCAGTGCCAACGACTGGTGCTTTGTGTTTGCACACAATTATTTGATAATTTCGAAGTCTTCGTGTTTTTTCATTAAAAAATAGTAATTTTATTGTATTCTGCATTAAATTTTGAATACATATATCATTATGTGTATTTTATTATATTATTTTTCCTATATTAACTTAATTCGTGAAGTCCAAATTTGGCTTAAGGTGCCAACGACTTGGGCAGTTACCCTATCTATCACAACTTTGTCAACCCGCAAACTATTGTATGTATCTTCTTACATTGCATTTTGATACTTTTTTGACTTTACTCATTTTTAAACAATCTCAGGGATCACAGTGGTTTCTTCGTTCAATTTTAGGTGAAAAAGGGGATTTCGATTTTCAAAAAAGGGGATTTTCTTTAATAAAAAGAGTTATATTAATAATTCAAGTTTTCTTTTACAAAATTTTATTGTTTCTTTTTCTTCAAAACAGTTTTATTAATTAATTTAGTCTTTCTTTGTTCAATTTGTTTATGAAAATTTTAAAAGAAAGAGCACTTTTGGAAATACAAAAATTTATTTTTTAATAGGCTGTCTGTTCAATGACGAGAAGATGGTTGTTGCAATTAAATATTTTAAAATATTTTTTAACTTCAAATGGTTTTTTAAATTATTTATTTAATAATTAGATTTTAAACAGGAAACATAAAAATCTGTGATGTAAAATGTTCTGATATAATGTTAAAGAAATTAAATTAAAAATATTTCAGCGAAATATGACAAAATCAATTCAAATTATTTTGATTAATCTCTTTTATTGTATTTTGGATTTTCTAATTCAAAACAATTAATTTTTGTTTGAAATAAGTAAATATATTTCATAAACAATTTTTTTTCATCTAATAAAATAAATTTGATGTATTTCAGCAAGAATACATGGTTTTATTTTATGATGCAAAACTAGTAATATTTATTTAAAACGAGTAAAAAATATTTAATAAAAAAATTTTTTATCCAATAAATTAATTTGCTTTAATTAATTAAGAATACATGGTAATAAAAAAATTATATAACTTTTTAAAATAATTTCATTTTATTTATGTTTTTTTTCATGTTTCCTGTTTAAAATTTAAATAAATTCAATAAATAATAATAAAAAACCATTTTAAGATGAAATTTTTTTTAAACATTTAAATTCAATAACTAATTTTTCATCATTGTACAGACACCCTAAAAAAGGATAAACTTTTGCATTTCCAAAAGTGGAAAAATAGAAACTTTTTGAAAAAAAGAAGGTCAATGAAGAGAAAAATGTTAATTTTAGGTGTTTTAGGTGATAAACTTTTAATTTTAGGTGTTTTAGGTGATTTTTCTAAAAAAAGGGGAAAATAAGGGGAAAAGGGGAAAAAAGGAGATTAGGTGAAAAAGGGGAGAAACTGTGATCCCTGCAATGTATTTTTACAATAAATAATTCAAATTGTTAATTTTTTTCGAGGGAGTATATACTCGCGTATTAGAGTATACACCTCACATGTAATAGCGCGTAATACCTTCGATTTTTACATGTAAATACATGTTATTACGCGTAATAATCCTTATTAAATCCTTATTATTTAATGATACGGAGATACTCAGAAAAATTATTATTTTTAAACATACCGCGATCTTTTAGTTTCTCTTCGTTTGAGGGACCAGCAACAGGCTCTTGAGTAGATTCATTTCCTTCAAAATCTATAAACAAAGTTATAAGATATTTATTATATTAATTATATCGAAGAAAAGTAAAATATTTTAGGTAACTTATGGCTACAGGGATAGAATTTTATTTTGAAACTATCCATTTCTTAAAGCATTTCTTCTAATTGTTAAAATTTTCGATCTAAAATAAAGTGTCCCCAAAATAGACACCTTCTTAAATACAAATCACTGAAAAATATCGACGCCTCCCATTAATAAAATGCTTATTAAATCTTTTTAATTATCAAAAATATATAATTTTAACTCGAAGATCAGTTCAATATTAAGCTAGTTCGTTATCCCTTAAATGTAATTCCTATTCAATATTCAGAATAATATATAATGCTAACTGAACATTGCGAATACTTTCAAATAATTTAAATTACGCAATGAAGGATAAAAGACAATATAAATTATGATTTAATGTAATGCTTTTTTATCTCTAAGTCTAAAAGTAATTAAATTTTTCCTGTTACATAATGATTATGAATAATTTAATTCATACAATTTCTAGTTTATAAACAAATAATATAAAATTCAGATTTTAAATACTATAATTAAAGATTTTAAAAAAACTAACAAAGTTTTGAGTCTTTTAATTAAAAGAATTAACATTTTACAGAAATCTGAGCATAAATATTATACAGTATGGTCTATTGGCAACCGGTCATAGGGAAGCGTGAGTGCGAGTGAGACGCAAATAGCTTTACGCATAAGAGTGTCCTTGTCGCACTCGTGGGCTGACTGCTTGCCAATTGACCTTACTGTATTATCTTGTAATTATAAGTATTGTAAATTTTTAGTATTTAAAAAATATAATTTCTAATAATCAGAAGCTTACGCAGAAAATATTGTTGTAGAGGGTTTAAAAAATTTAAAAAAGTATGTAAAAAATGATGAAAATAATTGAAAATTGAATACTAAAATCGAAAAATGACAAGATTAATAAACAACTAAACTAAATAATTGAAAAAATAAAACAATAAATATCAAATTTAAATGAAATAATTGAAAATTGAGAAAAGAAGAAAATTATAACCCCATTGGGGGTTATTTCTACGTGGGGGGAAGGGTGACTTGCACCCACGTCAAAATTAATATCAAAAAATTAAAAACTTATTTTTGTCAACAAATATAACGCCTCAGAATGACCCACGGGGAATCATTTCTATGTGGCGGGGGGGTGACTGCACCTACGTGAAAATTAACATCAAAAATTGAAAACTTAGTTTTGTTAACAAATATATCGTGTCAGCATTACCTACCGTGGCTCATTTTTTGGGGGCGACCTACCCACACATAGAAATGCCCCCGCTATCCCTTCCACCCGATTGAGAAAAATAAGTTTTTAATTTTTTGATTTTAATTTTCACATGGGTGCAGGTCACTCCACGCATTGAAATGACCCCCGGTGCGTCATCCTGAGAGGACATATATGTTGACAAAAATAAGTTTTTAATTATTTGATATTAATTTTCACGTGGGTATAAGTGCCCCCCCCCCCATAGAAATGACCCCCGATGGGTCATCCTAAGACCATATATTTGTTGACAAAAGTAAGTTTTTTAAAGAAACTGAACCGAAAATAAGGATAATAACTGAATAAACGAATGACGCCATTCGCGAAAATTATTGAAAATCGTCGATGTTCGCTTGCTAAAAAACAATGAAATCCTCAAAACATTAAATTTTTTGTATTATATTCGTGATCACCGAACCCTAAAATATTAAAATACTATGTTTACATAACATAAAAAATTACAATAGACATTAATAATTGAGAAATAGTCATTACGTCATTTTTCTCATTTTTACCGCTCTGGGGGCCACTTCACGCATGACGCCAATTTTGGGGTCATACCGCCGAAGTGGTTAAGCGGGCATTTTAACTATTTACGACATATTTATGCAAAAGAGAACAGAAAAAGTTTTATTACAAAAAAATTTTTACGCATAAAATTTGTTTTTTCTAACATACCTTGATCTGTTAATTTTTTTTCATTTGAGGGACCAGCAACAACCTCTACAGTACATTCAATCCTTTCAGCGCCTATAAACAAAGTTATAAGATATTATATTTATTATGTGATATAACCATTAGCAGGGTTACCACTATACTAATTTTCCTTGACATATGCTCTTTTTCAGAACTGAAAGCTTTGTCCTATCAATTTTTTTTTAATATAAGAATTTTTCGAGGGGCTTTTCACTTAGGAAATCAACGTAAAATCTTGTGAGGTTCTTCGTCAACGCACAGCGGACTCTGACTGCAATTCGTGAGATTCCCCGTCAAGTTCTGTTAAAGTCACGTCGAAGTCCCGTTAAAATCACGTCAGAGTTCGCAGAATTCAACGCATTGCGTTGTCAGAATCTGTCATGCAACGATCAAATGAATTTTACGAAATTCGAAGTGAGAAACCCCTCGAAATTTTTAAATTTTTCTTTTTATATATATGTATATATATATATGTGCAGATTGTCACTGGAAAAAAATCACAAAGTGATAATATTCAATACCTTTAAAAAATCAATCTCATCCTTTTTAACCATCCTTGACTTTGAATCAGTAATATTAAATTTGAAAAAATAAATGCATCTCATTTTTATTCCAAATCTTCTATCAAATCATACTGATATATTTTTTTAAAAATAGTTTTTAGTTGTCTGATAAGAAAAGAATGATACTGATAATAATCAACTAATAGGAAGAAAGCAACCACACAATGCTTTCTATTTCTTATCACGTGAGGAAAAATAAAATACAAAAGAAAATTAATTCAGATTCCCCATTTTTTAACGAATTCTTTTCATTATTTCTCTTTGCGAAATATGTAGTTTAATCTGGGGGGGGGGGGGATAGAATTTAAAGTGTATGTTGAAGTAATATCTTCCAGAAAGAAGGGGAAAGCTTCTAAGAATTATCAACAAGTCAATCTTTTTAACACCCTACGACATGAGCCAGTTTAATCTTTGGCCTGTTTAGCGCTATTCTAAATTGGGTTTTCACTTAAAATGTAAAAATTTTTTTGTCTTAAAGTTCTACGCCTTTAAGGAATACATTCTCATCACGTCACTCGCGCTTCGCGCTCGATACTAATATTTTCCGGAATATTTGCGATATACTGAAGCGAAAAGAAAAATCTCAGTTACTTAACCCTCTGCCTTCGCTAACTTCTCCCTACTCTAGCGCCTCACTATGTGTTTCCTATACTCCCCACCAGGCGTCCAAATAGACGATTTTAGACGATAACGGTCATTTGAGTAGGCAGAGGGTTAAATCATCAAAGCAAAGGGTTGTTGCACCTAAATGTCATTAAAAAACACTAAAATTCCTGTTTGAACTTATTGATATTAGTTATACAATTCCATGATTGAGTAAGACTAGTCTTCAAATCAATATAGTATTAAACTCAAATTTAGAATACAATTAAGGACAATGTCTAACAAACAGAAATTGCACGTTAACAGGATATATCAGTAAGTATTAATACTTTAAACACGCTTTTTTTCCTCAAAGTATTACTATTTATTTTCTTTATTTTTAAAATAATATAGACACTTTATTTGCGTGCAGTATAATAAATTACAAAATTACACAAAAAAAGTGTCATGGGCAAGACTCTACACTAGTGTATTCCTATGTAATTTTTCGCACTAATACCGAATGTGGAGTTAGAATTGTCAGATTGGCTTGATTTTTTGAGTTTAGATTCAACAAGAGCTCAAGAACACGAATATAAGCAAAAATAGGAAAATGAAATCGCCGAGATAGTACACTGCCGTACTGAGGAAGAACTTAGGCAAACGAAATTTTGGTCAAACTGAGAAAATCAAGAAAAACTGTTAGCTTTAAGTACCCGGATAAAAATTAAAAAATTGTTGAATTTAACATCACATACTGTATAAACTGATAATGTTCTATTTAATTATGAAATCAAAAGTCCATTGTTTAAACAAATTGTATAAAAAAATGGAAATGCGAATTTTTCTAAATGCAAATACGAAGGAATAAGTTAGGTAAAGGCGATTGCGTAGTTTCTGCCAAACAGGTAGGCGAGCGCAGACCCTTGATCAGATGGCAAAACTTAGGCAAACACAATGGGTTTACAAGCATGGCGTTTGCGTAGTTTTTATTTCGTATACAGCGCTCAGCTTCGACCACGTTTTTGATACAAATAACACGCGAGTGACTTTGCCTAGGTTTTTTCTGCTTATTTTATACTCGAGCTCGAAGCCTCGTACGATTTTTGGACTACGCAAAGAACTTTGCTTAAGTTTTTATCAAGTATTCTTTCATTTTCTGGAGTTTCTAAAATTTTCACAATAATTTTTTACAACAAACACCGAAAAAAAATTATCTCGTAAGCAGAAGAATATTCCTCTTCTATTATTACTCTATTTGTAAGAGGATTTTGCGATAGGAAAAGGATTTTTGACACATAGCCACTCTTTTCTTTAACTTCAACCTAATTTAAGGGGGTCTTCTACTCTCGGGGTTTCAAAAAAAAAAAAATTTTTTTTCTTTTTTATTTCAATCTATATGTATCTGAGAATACGCCACAGAAAGGATTTCGTGAGAATCACGTTCTATTGCATGTTGCTGGGAACCGGAAAAACCCACGAATTTTTGTTCATTTGTAACATTTGTTTATTTATAATGATTCCATTATCAACAAATTACCAATTTATAATTTTTTTATCTTTGCTGATGTCCAAAGACCCCTATAAAAATAAAAAACCTTGTTCGGACCCGATATCAGCAGATTAACTCATAAGTTACTACACTCAAGTTATACACCATGTGTTAACTTTAAACTCGTTTCCCCGAAAGTAGTGTTTTTTAAGCTGCTGAGTCACGCTTTTTATAGTAAAAATGGTCCGATTTTAATTTTCTTTTTTTTAAATTACTCAGAAATGATGTAGCTATTTTTCTCCGTGTACGATTTTTGAAATTATTTTTCGTTTTTTTTTATAGTCCCTTAAAGTCAAAAAACAAAGAAAAAAATGAAAATTTTTGCGAATTTTTGCATAATTTTGACAAATCAAAAAATAAAAAAAATCTGCCACGGGAAAAAATGGTCAACGCAACTATACACATGAAAAAAATTCGTTTTTTGATTTTGGATTGTCCCAGTGCCAAAACCGTGACTTAAGCGGGACCTCTGCATTTCTGAAACGCGTTTACGCAAGGGCGTTTCAAGATCACCACCATTTTTATTTTTCATCATGAATAAGAAAATTTCAAAGTTAAAGGATGTATCTTGAAAATAAAAAAAAATTTGTCAAAAAATATTCAGTAGTTTCTTCACAATTAATTCCCAAAAAAACCACTGAATTTCGGGCCTGGAGAGTAGAAGACCCCCTTAATAGTACCAAGAATTGAAAAATAATAAAAAATTCTGATACTTGACATATATTCGGGAAATTATATACTCTAATTTTAAAACGGATAAATTTTTTATGTAAAAAAATATCAAGTTTGTGACAAATTATGAATTTTACAATAATATGTGAAATTTGTAAATTTGACAGAAGAGGATAGAAGAGGAAAATCCTCTCAAATAGAAAGGGATACGAAAACTTCTGACTTCAAATTCGAATTCAGCACCGAAAATCAAACAGAAATACACTATTGTCGTGTCTAGGCGAATTTTTTTTTAAATATGCCTCTAATTCGTGTTTTTCAAGTTTTTAAGTTTAACTCAAAAAATTTTGCCAATCTAAAACATCTGACTTCAGATTCGTATTCAGCACAAAAAATCAGATAGTAATACACTAGTGTGTATTTCTATTGTGTGCCTGTGTCATCATTCCTTTTATGCCAAAAATGTTAATTTCAAATATTCAGTACTTAAAATTTATTCTTATTATATAACTAATCACGACATAATTATACTTATTCACAAATGTTTTAAATTTAAAACAACTTTAATTTTCTCGAAGATTTAAATTTCAAAATATTAATAATGTTTGTGAAGGCTGAGAGGCGAATTTCAAATTTTCTATTAAAGCAAGACGCATGTAGCACTTATATACTTAAAAAAAAAACATTTTATTGAAATCTGGAGGTCTAAAAACGTCGAGAAATGTGGGTTTTAGGAAAAGCCAAAAATCGCACAAATTTAAGACCTTCTCATTTAGGATGAGAATGTAAAAATGAAGTTTTTCAAAATTTCCAAACATTTCTAGAAAAGTCAATATTTTTGTATGCAATATTATTAGGTGTGATGCATTAAAGTAAATAGGAAGATAAAACCGAAAGTTTTTTCATTTTTTTGAAAAATAATAGAGTTTTTGTATAGGATTTTCCCACTTGCAGTTCACTTTTTTGCACGTTTAAATTTAAAAATTTCATATCTTTGTGGGGTTGCATTATATTGGAAACTTTTAGAAACAAAATTTGTTCGATTTTACTTGTTCTTTAAGAAAAAAATTGGACAAAATTTTTTTTTGAATTTTGAAAATATTCTATTTGTGATAATTTTGGACGAAAATTCCTAACTAAAGAACTCGATCTGTATTTTTGGTAACTTAAAACGGATACTAAATTTCAAATTGATAGATGAATTTTTACTCAAGGATATGGATTTTAAAAATTTGTACACAGACAGACAGACAGACAGACTATTTGTAAAACCCATTTTTTGGGAATCTGGAGGTCTCAAAACATCGAGAAATGTGGGTTTTAGCAAAAGTCCAAAACCGCACAAATTGAAGACCTTCTCATTTACGATGAGAATGTAAAAATGAAGTTTTTCAAAATTTCCAAAAATTTCTAGAAAAATCAATATTTTTTTATGTAGCTTTATTAGGTGTGATGCATTAATGTAAATAGAAAGAAAAAACCGGAAGTTTATTAATTTTTTTGAAAAATAATAGAGTTTCTGTATAGGATTTACCCACTTACAGTTCACTTTTTGGCACGTGTAAACTTAAAAATTTCATATCTTTGTGGGGTTGCATTATATCGGAAACTTTTATAAACAAAATTTGTTTGATTTTACTTGTACTTTAAGAAAAAAATTAGAGAAATTTTTTTTTTTTAATTTTTTTTTTTTAATTTTGAAAATATTCTATTTTTGATAATTTTGGACGAAAATTGCTGGCTAACGAATTCGATCTGTATTTTTGGTCACTTAAAACGGCTACCAAATTTCAAATTTATAAATGAATTTTTACTCAAGTTAATGGATTTCAAATATTTTTACACAGACAGACAGACATACAGACAGACACTTTCGTAAAACCCATTTTTTCGGAATCTGGAGGTCTCAAAACGTCGAAAAATGTGGGTTTTCGCAAAAGTCCAAAATCGCACAAATTTAAGACCTTCTCATTTAGGATGAGATTGTAAAAATTATTTAAAAAAAAATTTTCTTCCTTTCATGCACAAAAACTTACGTCTTTGTACGCGTGAACCATGGTTGAAAATCAAAGTTTTAAGGTTAGGTGACGTCAGAAGGGAAAAAAGTCTCAAGATAGTGAAAAAAAATGGTGCGCAGCCGCTTCGCGTATGCGCATCATCTTTTTTTCACTGCCCTGAGTCTTTTTTCCTCTCTGACGTCATCTCACCTAAAACTTTGACTTCAACCATGCTTCACCCGCACAAACGTGAGTTTTGCGCATTTTTGAAAGAAACTAACGTATGAACCGCGGGTTGACCTCGTTTATTGACTCACACAATGTTCTCCGAACTCGTCTTCGCACTCGTTTCACTCGTGCTTCGACTCGTTCATCGAACATTGTGGTCGTCAAAAAACTCGGGTTTTCCACCTTTGGTGCATAATATACTATTTTACTCATAAAATTTTTTTTTAACATACCATGATCTGTTATTTTTTCTTTGTTTGAGGGAACAGCAACAACCTCTACAATAGTGTCAATCCCTTCATCGCCTATAAACAAAGTTTTAAGATATTATATTTATTATGAAATATAACCATTATCAGGTTTACAACCATAGTAATTTTCTTTTATGCAATTGAACTGTTCGACTTTTTTATTCAATATATTGTTCTACTTTTTACTTATTTCTCAACATTTTCTTTTATAAAAAAGTTACTTATTTATAATATAAAAATTAAAGTTTCTTCTGGGGGTCAATTATGTAATTTGATTTGATTCCGAAATGATTTGATTTAGCCTGACTTCACTTTTTTTCACTTTTAAGGAGGTTCTATGGTATGACGGTACTAGTCAAAACAGAGACCATTATTTTGAGGTTAGGTTTGAATTTAATTTTACGAATATATAATTAAAAAATTGTATTTATTAACTTTATTTACATTATTTACTTTTTAAATGCCCTGTCGAAAGAAAACCACTGAAAAATCACTGAGCCAGAACCACTGAAATCCCAGTTGTTTTTCAGTGGTTTCTCAGTTGTGATTTGGGACAATTCGCCACTGAAAATATCTATTGTGAGGGTTGATTTATGACAGTTGGCGTGGAAGTCCTAAACCGTTTTATGGCCTTTACCCTCATAAAATGGAAGGATAACATTCCTTTTTACAATTTTAAATAATTTAAATTATTTATTCCAATATTATATTTGTTGTTTAAGAATTTAGCCACTTATATAAATATATGTTATTACTATTAACATAATACATACTTCTATTCAAAAATCTAAAAATGACATCAGTTTTTTAATATCTGCTACCGTTTATGAGATACGATATTATTCATTTCAATTTAGGATTTTTGGGGAAATTTTTATATGTACGTAATTGTTAGAACTTACAGATTCTAAATTTAAAAGAAACAATTTTCTATCATTAAAATTTAAACAATTTTATTTGTTAAGAAACAAATTTTTCACAGGTCAATTTTTAATATATTCAAGGCCTTGTAGAAGGGTCCAGAGAGGTCATAAAACTTGAATACTCCTGAATTTAATTAAAAATTGGGAACAAAAATTTCTCTAATTTCGCATTAATAAATTTAAAAATTAAATATTAATATTCTACGTGTTCTAACGATAAAGAATATCTAAAAATTTCCTCAAAAAAGTTATTTTTCATAATAATAAAAATAGCTTTGAAAATTTACTTTCCTTCAATTTTAATAGTTTTTAGAATTTTTTTTTATATTCCTAATCGTGAAAATAAATAGATTTCATATTTTTATTTTTGAAATTTTAATTTTTGAAATTGCAAAAGTTTTTAATCATAAAAATTTTGGGTTACGGGAACCATAAAAGGAAAAAAAAATACAATCAGGAATCGGTGTTCGACCTGAATTTCCAGGTCAAATTACTTGTAAATTTTTTTCGTTAAAGAGTCGAAGTTTACTCCCCTACAAAACAACTTGGCATTTAAAACTATTGTACTATTGTTACCCCAACTCCAAAAAAATTCTATCTGAAGATATGCAGGTCAGACCACTGAAAAATCACTGGGCCAGTGGTTTTTTCAGTGGATTTTGAGTGGTTTACTTTCGACAGGGTGTGACTATTTTTCATGTGTGATTAAAATCATCATTTTAAATGTCAGAACGTCTGAACTGTATCGTGTAAAAAGTGAAATATTTGTACAATTTAATTTATTGCAACTTTCACAGGTACATAATGACACTTTTTTCATCAGATATTTAATCCTTATACATCTGGGATGTATTAAAAAAAGTTTTATTAATTTGGTAATGCTAAATACTTTGTGTCAAATAAATATGTATGAAAAACTACTGATGTCTCATAAGACTTAATGCTAAATGTTCAAAAATATTAAAAAACAAAAACACTTATAACTTTTTTCACAAGTACATTGAAGTCTCAAAATTTTAACTGCATCATTATAAAACCTTTGTCTATCAGTGAACCAAATTTGATGAAAATGGTAATGTTAATTCTCTTTACGATAGAACCTCCTTAACTGTTAGAATTTTCGAAAACAAAAGTCAGTAAAAGTGAAAAAAAGTGAAGTCGGGCGAAATCAAATCATTTCGAAATGAAATCAAATTACATAATCGACCCCCTGAACTAATGAACATTTTTTATGTTTTTAGGATCATTCTAAAGATAGTTTTTTACGAAATTGATATTACTCATAGCCATTAAGGTGTAATTTGTTTCTTAAAAAATGCAAGCTGTCTAATTTGAACAAAAAAAGTTGAAAACTTTGATAACATTTTCTTTATAAAAAAATAATTTATAAAATTTGAACAAATATAATATTCAAATTTTTTTTTCAATTTCTACATAGTAATAATGTATTTGACAAAACTCTTTTCAGTATCAAAAATTTTCAGTATCGAGGTGTATATAACCCAATAATAACAATTAAGGGGTTATATACACCTCGATATACACTTAAGAGACCCAAAAAAGTCGATTTTTCAATCATTTTTCTTGAGAAAATCTGAGAAAATACCTAATCAAAATTTTTTAGCACCCTTTTTCGTCGAAAAAAACCGTTTTTTGTCAATTTTTTTTCCATACTAGAAATACAACTTAATGAATACAAAACTCATTTTCCCTATCTCAAAACGAATCGATTGACCAGTATAACTTTTATAATTGATCAAAAATTCGTAAAATAACTCATGTTTCTTCATTTTTTTGCATTTAAAATACTATTTTCTAATAAATTCTCCCATTAACTTTTATATTTTTTTTACTTACTTGGAAGCGATAAGCCCATAAAATGGACATAATTTTCACCTATTTTTTAGAGTGTACTAATTAAAATTTGAATTCAAGTTGTTTAAATAATTTGAATTTGTAATAATGAAATGAAGTTAAAAATTTTTAATTTCATTTAATTTATAAAAGTCAAAGATTAAAATAAAATAAAATGAACTAATTTTTATTTCCATTACTATAATGGTGGGAACAAAAATTATTTCAATCTTTCACTTTTCCAATTTGTCCTTTGTTTTGCAATTTTGATTATAATTAAAGTTTGCAATAATTTAAATTTGAATTAATAGAAGTTGGGAATATTTTAATTTGGATAAATTAAAATTTTTATTGATAAAAATTTTTAGAAGTGTTTTTTTAAAATTAAATTTCGTATTTTTTAAAGAAAATTTGTAAATAATGAATTCGTATGAATAGAAGTTTGGAAGAAATGAAATTTGTATAGAAGTACAATTAATTGTATTAATAGTAATATTTTGTTCAAAATGTATTAAAAAAAATATTCTAACTTTTTGTGACGTACTATAAAAACTTTTTATTTTCAACTGAGGAAGAAGATCTGAGTTATTTTTTAGAATGTCTGTAAGTTCAATGACGTTTAGTGCTATTAACTGTAACAAAATTGCAATAAATATTAACTGCAGATACTTACATGTCTTTGACATTATTCTTTCAGATTTAAAGGCCTGCTTTTTTAAACTGTCTAGATTTCCATTCCATATAGTGTTAGAAATAATGCCCACTAAAAACATATGTTACATTTTAAAATCGAATTCATAAAATTAAAATCAAGGGTTTATCCTGAGTTCCAACACTTTTTAAATAAAATCATTTAGAATATTATTTACCTAGTGGCCTACGCTTAGTAGTTGTCTCATTTGTTTCCGTAAGAACATCATCTGCTTTGCGTTTTAAATGCCTCGAGTGGCGACTTCTTTTTAACTTTTCCAGATTGTTATTGTCATCGCTTGAAACTTCTGACAATTCAATGTGTAAATCCTCCATTTTTTCGGCGGCTTCTAAAGTCGCTGTGAAACACAATATAACATTAAAATTTCAAAATTTTCTCAATGACAATTTCTTTCAGTTGATTAAGCGAAAAAAAAGGTTTCAAAAGACTATACAAGGCGAATATCGTAAATTTAAAAGAAAAAGCTGTCAATCCATAAAATATATTATGTATTTGAATTTCTTAGTTGGAATTTTCTGATTACCAAGCTCTAAATATTAGCCCAAATATAAAGTCGAAAATTTATGTTGAGATTTGAAACAATCTGTACGTAAAAAGGGTGGTCACAAAATTTATTTAGTTTTGCTTCCTCATAGAGAAACACAAACAAATTTTCTAACAACATTTTCCAGATAATTGAATGATTTTCTTTAAATATATTTATAAAAAAAAAAAAATAAATTAAAGATATTAAAAAATAATTTTTGATGCCCAAGATGTTAAATATTTGATTTTTTTATTAATGAAGTTCATATTTAAACAGTTGTTAACAGTGGTTATAATCTCATGTAAAAGCATAGAAAAACCCCTCTTACAGCCTGATTCTCAAAGACAGTCGCCATCCTCCTTAATTATTAATTTTCCTGACTTTAAAATTTAAATTAATTAACAAATTTATATTTTATTTTTATTAATAGGGAATTAAAATATAAACGTGTCTTACTTAAATTTACTTTACAGGTTATTTTAAAAATGATCTTTAAATATAATATGTAGGTTAATGAAAAAATATGAATAAATAATTTAATGTTACTAATATTTCGAGGTTTTAATAAATTTTATAAAGTACAACATACATAAAAATAAAAAATAACAAAACATAAAAATAAATTGAAAAGGCGAACACGTTTTCTAACATTTTTTAAGGCTTTTTATTGCCTTTCTTGTAATTTCTGCCTTTTTTTAATAATTTCCCTTTTTTTATAATTTAAAACTTTCTTTAACTGTTTTAAATAAAATACCTGAAAAATTATATTTTTTCAAAAAATTGTATTTTTTATCTCAAATTTTATCTCTAATAATCAGCTTAAGGGGTAAGGCCACTGTAAACGCGAAAAAAAACACGTTTTTTAATGGAAGGAAAGGGAATACAATTATAATGATTTGGGAAGTTTTTATCTACATACAGGGCTCGAACCGGTAAAAGTACTTAAAAATACGGACTTTACGGACCAAAAATTCAAAATTACGGACTTTTACGGACTAGTTACGAATAAACATTTTGTATCCCGAAAGACTATTTTGAGTGTGATAGAATTAAAATACAGTACAAAAGTAAAAGAAATTGTATTTTTTATGTTTAAAATAATTTATTTCTTTGAAAATTATAGACAATTTTATTAATATTAAATAGAAAAATATTAATGAGTCTGAGGCAAATAAAAGAACAATTATTGTAGGTATATACTTATAACATAGGCACAAAAAAAAGCTTTCTGTGCATTTAAATAGATCTATAAGTCTTATTATAGTACTAGCAACATTAACGCGCGCCAGAAACTTTGCATTGTTATTTGTTATTAAAAACTATAAATTTTTGCAACTTACAATAATAAAAATTAGAAGAATAATTACAAAATTAAAGAAACTAACTGAAAAATAACGAAAATAATTGACAATTGAAAACAAAACTCGAAAAATGTCTAGATAATTATACAATTTAAAAAGAATAATTTAAATAATTGAACAATAAATATTCAAATTAAGCAAGAAAATTAAAAAATAAACTGTTGGAAATAATTGCAAATTGAAAAACTGAATTGAAAATCGACAAAATAATGGAAATTGAAGAAAATAATTGAAAACTGAAGAAAATAATACCAATTTCGAGAAATAAATTGAAAATTTAAGAACTGAATTGAAATTGGAAAAATAATTAGTAATTTAAAAAAAATTACAAAAGGTCTGAAAAAAAATTAAAAATCAAAAAATTAAAGAAGTATTATAAACTATTTAGAGAATAATTGAAAAAAGTGTGCAAACAATTGAAAATTGGGTAAAATAAATAATAATTGCAAGAAATAGTTGAAAATATATTAATTGACAATTGGAAAAAATACTTTAAAAATATGAAAATTATAAGAACACTTGTTGGAAATAATTAAACATTGAACAACTAGATTGAAAATTAAAAGCAATAATTACAAAAAAAAGGGGGAAAAAATTGAAAAATTAAGAAAAGAATTACAAATTGCAAAAAGGAATTGAATTTCAAAGAATAAACTTAAAATTGAAAAAAGAAGATAATTATTGAATATAAGATAACATAATTAAACAACTGATTTTAAAATTAAAAAAATTAATTGCGATACTCGAAAAAAAAAAAATTTAAAAAAGCCGAGAATTTTTTAATATTAAAGACAATAATTTAAAATTGAAAAATGAAATTTGAAGAAAATAGTTGTAGAATTAAACAATTGTATTGAAATTTTGAAACAATTTTTATGAGTGAAAAAATAATTGCAAATTGAATTAAACAACTGAAAAGTTAAAAATTTAATTCAAATTTGAATAAAAAATGTAAAATTGAAAAAATATTCAAGAGTTTAAGAAAATAGTTGTAGAATTGAAAAACTGAATTTAAATTTAAAACAATTTTTATAATTGAAAAAAATGATTGAAAGAAGCCGAGAATTAAAGAAAAATTATAAACAAAAAAATAAACTGGAAAAATTATTTAAATTTTTTAAAAATAATTGAAAATTAAAGAATTAAATCAAATTTTGAAGAAGACAGTATAGATAATTAAAAGGAAAATAACAAAATACAAAATTATCAAATATTAAAGAAAATAATAGACAAATGAAAAAAATTCGAAAACTGTCAAGAATAATCAACAAGAGAACAAAATAATTTAAAAAGTTACAGAATAATTATAAAACTTCAAGAGAATGAATGAAAATTGAAAAAATTGTTGAAATTAATTTAAAGTTGCGGAAAATGAATAATAATTTAAAGAAACAGTTTATGACGAGAATAATTAAAGAATTGAAAAAAATATCTGAAAAATAACGAAAATAATTGACAACTGATAAGAAACTTCGACAAATCGCTAAATTAAAACAATTTTATAATTCAAAAAATCATTTAAAAATGAAAAAAATGACTATAAGTTGAAAAATGAAATTAAAATTTATATAATTTAATTGAAAATTCAAAAAAGTAATTTATAAATGCTGTGATTTATTAAATGTAGCAGAAAATAATTAAAAACTGAAAAATAGAATTGAAATTTGAAAAAAAATTCAGAATTGCAGAAACTAATTGAACATGTGAATTATAGTCATTGAAACTTATTGATAATAAAAAAAATGGACAAAAGGCAAGAATTTTTAATAAGAAAGAAAAAAATTGAAAAATGCAATTGAAATTTGAAGGAAATAATGGAGAATTGAAGGAGATAGTTTTAGAATCGAACAATTGAGCTTAAATTTTAAAAATTTATAAGTGAAAAAAATAATTGGAAAAATCAGAGAATTTTTAAATGTAAAGGAATTAAATTGAAGTTTTAAGATAATAATTGATAATTGAAGGAAAAATTACAAATTGACGAAAATAATTGACAGTTGAAAAAAATTCGAAACGTGTCGAGAATAATCGTTATTAGAACATAGTAATTTTAAAAATTAAAGAGTAGTTATAAATTGATAATTGATAATTGATAATGTGAACTAAAGAGAATTCTAGGAAAAATTTTAGGAAATAAATGAAAATTGAAAAAATTAATTGGAACTTGAAGAACATATTTGATTTTCAAGAAAACAACTGATAATTGAAAAAAGGCGAGTATTATTGAATATTAAATAAAATAATTAAAAATTGAAAAAAGGAATTGAAAAATTGAAACTCAACCGTTTTTACACTGCTTAGGGCCTCTTATCTTAGAATTTACGGAATTTGCGGACTTTTCTAAACAAATTACGGACTTTACGGACCTTTTTTTAAAAAAACGGACTTTTACGGACCATAAGTAAATTTACGGACTTTTACGGGATTTACGGAGCTAGTTCAAGCCCTGTACATATTGAAGTAAAAAATGACAAATTTTAAATAAAAAATATTTCAAAATGGCGGCACTGGAGCCATTTTTGTAATACATTTGAAAAAAAAACTCATTTTTGGACCAAAAAGAACCGCACTTGATTGTTTATAACAATTGTTTAAGTTAAGTTATCGAAAATCCCGTACGTCATTCTCTTTGAAATGTTATTATAAAGATGTAGGAAAAAACCAGATTAAAAATATTGAAAATTGTTTGAGTTGTGCTGCTTGCCAATTTCAAAAGTCGTGTTTTGAGAAAAACGCGTTGGTGTTACACCACTAAAGACGGATACAATTGTTAGCACATTTTTCGATTTTTTTTTTTTTTTTTTTTTTTGAAAGAAAATTGAGAGAATAATAATATTATAGAATATTATTCAGTATATGTTAAAGTGAAAAAAATCAATAATTTTGATTGAAAAACATTTCAAAATGGCGGCGATGGAGACATTCTCTTAAAGCATATTTTGCACGAGGCGCTTCGTGCACCTAAAATAGTTGTTGAAAAGTTTAATGTGAAACAAAAACAGGTTCCAAACTTTTTTCCTTGTGTTCTAGAAGGTTCAAAGAATTTTTTTAGCTAATAAAAAAATTAATTTTTTGAAGCATTGACAGTGGCTTTACCCCTTAATTGGATTACAAAAAATAAGTTTGACTGAAATGTAATTTTCACTATATAACAGAATTGTCAAGCTCATCAGGCTAGAAATTCATTAAAATCAAGGGTCCCAAAATTTTCAGAAAAATACACTCATCACAAAAACAACATACTCAAAATAACGACATAAAATATTTAAAATTAATTTATTTATTTACTTAATATTTATTTATGTTGAAAAAAAAATTAAAAATAAAAAAGAATAACTATAAAAGAATAATTTTTTTATACACTAAAATTTTGGTACATTACAATTATTTAATGGGGATCCTCACAGCCAAACTATGTCACTAGAGAGCAGCATCAACGCAAGATTTTACGGCGCAAAATTTTAAATAATATTTATTGCAAAATAAAAATTTTAAAAATTTAGAAAGTACAATAAATATATTAATTCGTAACAAATGATGAAATATCATACAATTTTCAAAATAATCGATCCTTTCTAATATAATTATTTGTTTAAAAATGTTGCAATTTTGAGGTTATGTATGAGAGTTTCAGTGTCTGCAAGAAAAGATCTAAAAAATGTGGTGCAAGAGTTGTAAATGCATTAATAGGATTTTACCTAATTAATTTGATCAATAAGTCCTTTAATTTTTCTATAGTCAAAAGAATTTACAAATAACTAATTTTTGATATTAAAAATAGTGCGCCAAAAAATCTTGCGATTTTGGTGCCCTCTTAGCTGAGCTTTACATATAATGATCCCCATTCAATTGATATAAAAATTCCGTAATAGTTTATGCGTAGAAATATTAATTGATTGATATTTAGATTTTTGCAAATTAAGATCTAAAACTGTTTGATATAATTCTTTATTAATAGAAGTCTGAGTCACTAAAGAATTTAAGAACAATAAACTTAAGTCTTATAATTGATTAAAGTTTGAATCGATTTGAAATGTCCAAATTTCTTTAAATTAAAAATAATAGTTTTCCAAGTCTTAAGTGATTTCAAGTTCTATTAATTACAATTATCATTGACACAAATTTTAGTCAAAATTTTAATACATAGTTAGGTTGCAGTTTGAAATACCTATAAATATATTTATTGTTAAAATTTAAAAATATTTAAAACTTCTAGTAAATTGAACATGAGTTGACTAAAATTTAAAACATTAAAGGTTTTAAATAATAATTGAAGTTTATTATTTTATTATAGTTATCATAATTTTATATTTATTGATTTTCGTATTGTTTAAAAAAATTTTTAAATCATATCACTATAAGTTTGGAATAAATGAAATTAGTATAGAAGTTTAAATATATTTTACTCAAAAAATTATTTGAAAAAATATTCTAACTTATTGTAACGTAACTATAAATTTTTTTTGCAACTTAGAAAGAAAATCTAATTTATACTCTCAAATTTTTTTGTATTTATTAATTTTTAACAACTTTTATAATAAAAAAAAATCAATTCACAAAATTTAATTTTATAGCAACTAATTCAATCTATAAATAAGTTCAAAATTTATTTTTTGTATTTAAACTATACTAGCCAATGAAAAACGTAATTCTATCATGCTTTAGCGTGCGTATTATTCTGCTATTTAATTTAATTTTAAAAGTGAAAGATTGAAATAATTTGTTTTTCTAACATTAGGAATTAACATTAAAATGAGTTATTAATCTGAAAACTTTGGTTGTATTGAAATTTTGATTAATTTAAACTTAAAGGAATTTTAAGAATAAGGAATTCTTATCAATAGAAGTTTGGAATAAATGAAGTTTGTATGGAAGTTTAAATATATTTTGTTCAAAAATATAAAAAGTTTGGTAAGTTACTATAAAAATTTATATTTTTAACTCAAATGAAAAGTCTGATTTCCCTGGTAGAAAAATTTCGTGGCGCTAGCTAGCAGCGCTAGACTGCATGCAAATTTACATTGTATCTAGCACTGCTAGCTAGCGCCACGAAATTTTTCTACTAGGGTTATTCTCTAAAATTTCTTTCAATTTATTAATTTGTAACAAATTTTAATAAATAACAATTAATTCACAAAATTTAATCTGATAATAATTATATGAATCTAAATAAGTTAATAGTTTATTTTTTATATTTAAACTATACTATAACCAATGAAAATATTAGAAACACTCACCTGTTGTGCCAAAAACCTTTTGTACAGGAAATGGTTTGCCATCAGCGGATGACCATACTTTTTTATCAAACTTTCCTTCGTTATCGGTTAATAGACATTTTTTTAATTCCAAGTATGTAGCATTCGCTGGAAAGTAGCTTGCTGTAATTTCTCCGTCTTTAAGCACAGCCCACTCTTTTTTTATGATTCCAATCCCATCGTCAAACAATACCACAGCATAAACAGGGTCACCTGCATTTTTAGAAATCGCCATTTCCTGAAAAAAAGTTTTCTTCATCAATTCCCGATTTTTGCCGGTTAATTGTTTGCTTTCACCTGTCACCAATTTTCGAAAAATTAAAACAATATTTTTTATTTTGTAAAGTTCGTCTTTAAATTTTGAATATAACTTTACGCTTAAATACAAAATTTACACATTCTTATAATTTTATTAATTACATGGAAAAAAATTAAATGTCTGCAGTTGCTAACTGCTGTTTGCTATTAAATCCAATCAAATTAGTAACCTTAGCACATTATTTGCTACGACAATGAACAAAGTGTACTGTGATAAACAATATCGGCCAGATATTTAAAAATTTAATCTCACAGCAAACTTTTTTACTCTTGCAGCAAATTTATTCGCTGTCCCTACATTAGCAAATATACTTTAACGTGGCAGCGAATGCTTTACTGACACAGCAAACTTCTTCTGTGCGTGTATGTTTAAAGCTTTAAAAGTGTCATTGTCACAAAATGTTAGAAACAAAACTTTTGGAAACTGACATTTTTGGACAATATATGAAATATATATTATATATTTCAATATATGAAATTAGGAAAACATAAATTTTTGTAAATTGAAATAATGAAAATTACAAGAATATTTAAAAAAATTCAAGGAAATATCTGAATAATGACGAAAATAATTGACAGGTGGAAACAAAATTCGAAAAACTAGTCGAAAAACTGTCAAAGAATAAACAACTGACAAAAAATAATTTACAAAAATTAAACAATAAATGTTAAATTTAAACAAACAAAATTAAAAAATTGAGATGATCATAGCAATAATTAAAGAAACTTATTGTTAACCAAAAAAATAATTGAAAATAGCTGAGAATTTTTTACTATTAAAGAAAATAATTGAAAGACAAATGGAATTGAAATTTGAAGAAAATAATTTAAAATTAATGAAATAAATGGAAAATTAAAGAATCAAATGAAAATTTTAAGAAAATAATTAAAAATTTAAGAAAAATTAAAAAATGACGATAACTATGAAATATTTAAAAAATAAGGTAATTATGCAGTTAAGCGGCTCCTGTAGTTGAATCTAATGCAACAGAAAGCAACTAAAAAAACCCGTCAAAAAAGTTTCAGTTTTCAAATAGGCCAGGAGAGATTTAACTGCACAATTACCGAAAATAATTTAGAAATGAGAAAATTAATTTACAATGAAAAAAAGAATTCGAAAACTGTTGAGAATATATCAAGAATAAAATGAAATAATCAAAAAGTTAATAATAATTGTAAAAATTTTAAACAATATATAAAAATTTACAAAATTGTTGAAAATAGTTTAAAGTTGAACAAAATAATTAGTAACTACAAAAACATAAATTAAAAATAATAAGAATAATTGAAATATTGAAGAAAATATCTGAAAAATAACGTAAATTGACAATAATTAAAAACAGAAATGGCTATATATATACAATTGGCCATTTGACAAAATTCCCTGACTCTTCCAGGTTTACCCTGACTACGAAAAAAATTTTATTATAATTCCAGGTTTCCCAGCTTTTCCAAAACACTGATATTACAATAGATCAAATTTCCCATGAAAAACTTTATGAAATCAAAATTATACACTTTCTTTTATAAGTTGAAATAAAAAAATTCCATTATAATTCCAGGTTTCCTAGGTTTTCCAAAACACTGACATTACGATAGATCACTTTTCACATGAAAAATTGTATTTAAATCAAAATTCTACACTTTCTTTTTTAAAGTCGAAATAATAAGTGATATAAAATGGAATTTTTGTTTTGAATTAATTATATATTATTCATTAATATTTATGCATTATATTTTAGAGACAAAAAAATTAATTTTTCTACATACAGTTTCACCTGGTCACGAAAGGATAATTTTTTTTTCATTTGCAAAAAGTTTCAGTTTTACAAGAATTCATAGTTTAGCTATATTTTCAAAACAAATTTTGAGGAACAAAATTTGAAATAAATTTTTCATTTGTTCTAAAATATTAAACTAGATTTAAAAAATATGATAGATTTAGAAAACTATTTTGAAACTTTAAATATTATCTAGAACAAAATTGGAAAAAAATCTGTTCTAAACAAATCCTCTGTTTATTGATTTTTCAATGATACATTCAACAATAATGTGTTAAAGGCAGTCATTTGTTTATGCTAATGTTTGTATACGAGCGACAGTCGCGAGGGTTCGCTTTGTTCGTCCTCGACTATCATTCGTACACACAACCAATGTAAACAAATTGGACAAAAATATAAGAATTCGTGTGAAACAGAAATTTCTTTCTAAATTTCTTTATAGATAATATTAAAAGTTCACAAATAATTTAGTTACATCTGTATTCTTTATAAAATTCAGCTTGATATATTTGAGAAAGTAACAATCTTTAAAACAAAATTTTATAAAATTCTCTGACTTTTCCAGATATTCCAAGTTTTCTGTTAGTAAAAAAAATACGACAAAAAAAATTTTAATTGTCATCGCTACAAAATATTTTAGTATTTTAAGTGAAATATACAGGTATCACAGTGTCTTTTATCTTCTAAGAAGGTGAGAAGGTGACAAAAAATATAAGAAAATAATTGAAAAAAGGCAAGAATTTTTTTATAAAAAATTAAGAAATTAGTCGAAGAAAGGAATTTGAATTTGAAGAAAATAATTTAGAATTTAAGAAAGAATTGAAACATTGAATCTGAATTTTATAAACATACTAGAAATATTTACAAAGAAATTATACATTTTGGACCCCAAAGAAGGAGAAAAGGGTGACAGAATTGAAAGAAGGTGACTGTCTGTGATGCTTGGAAATATAATATTTTTATTTATTTTACTTACCTCAATTTTCGGTGAAATCGTCAATTTCTTCAAGAGTTCCAATTTCCAGGTTCAATCTGACTAACCTAAATGCGTCACTGTCACTACACTCACAAAGCCATAATAGACCCGCGCATGCTCAGTCTGCCATGACACGTGATGAAAATGGAAATTATTGAAATGTAAGTTTTGAATTGTTTGGAGAAAAAAGTATTGAAGATAAGAAAAGGTATATGAAATCTGTTGCTAACTGATTTTTATTTTTTTGCACAAATGCGGCGCGTCTTCTTTCCAGGTTCTCTTTCTTCCGCTAAAGCCCCAAGCACAACGAATACGGTTACGGGAGCAGGGCATGAGATAATAAAGGACAGAGACTGTTTCTGTCCTTTTCTATCTCACGCAGCTTACGGCAACGTCATTCCTTGTGCGAGAGCCTTTAAGCCTCTCACACATGAAACGACGCCGTCCTGTTTTGCGTGAGATAGAAAAGGATGCAATTATATCTCTGTCCTTTTTTATCTCACGTAAAACCAACCATGTGCTCTCGCACATGGCTTGAGGGTAAAATCCCATGTGGGCAGAAAGCGTTGAACCGAAAGCAGAAATCATGAGAGTAAGAGAGGTAGGTAGATATCACTATCTCTCTCACTCTCATGATTTTCTGCTTTCGGTTTTGCGCTTTCTGCTCACTTAGGATTTTACCCTGAGTCCTTCAGTTCGGCCAAGTTCGGCACAGTTCGGCACGAGAGCCATACAACAGCTTAGTGCGTCACAGTGCGTCAGCAGTCTTTCGTCCTGGAGGACACGTTTGGTAAAATATATACAGATTCCATGTTGGAACCTTGTAGTGTTCGTTTGTTTTTAATGTCGGTCGTGGAAATTCCACGATTAAAAAGAAATTGTGCTCTTGGTTAACCTTTTTAAAGTTAAGATTAAAATTATGAATGGTCTAAGATGTGTTAACTGCGATATTAGGATTGGACAATTGGTTTATATGAAGGTTACTTCATTTGTGTTGAGCATAACCTCACTTTGTTAAAGCTGGTTATTCAGAAATTAATTTATTGAAAGAATAATCTTTGAACATCCTCAGGTACAATAAAGTAGGAAAGCTGCAATTAAGAGATAAGCTTTAAAATGCTCCTTTTTTTAATGAATGGCTTCTAGTTTTGAGTTTGCACTTTTGGTTCGCACGTGCAATGTGCTGATGTACTGCTATAGCAATTTACCTAATTTTTCTTAACTATAAAGGTGAATTTGATTTGTGTAAGAAGTGTTTACTTAATGGGTGGATCAGTAAAATGATTCTACAAGCCTTGGAAATGATAATATGGCTTGTTTAAGGTTTGAAACAAAAAGTTTAAGTCGATTTCCTTAACTCAAAAGTGTGCAAGTTCGTTTCTATACCTTGGGAATATTATGAGGGAAACCTCATCACAGTGTAATTGAACGGTTCTAGCTGGTTTATAAGCAATAACAATACCCATTCTCCGCTTTATGATAAAAGCTTGGTAAAAGTGACTTGATGTGTAACATAACCTCCAAGATTCTAAGGTATAGTCGATTGACAACTGCTTGGGATTTTCTTTTCCCTTTTTGCTTCAAGGTGTGATTTGGCTCGCTTACGGTGAGTGCCTTCTTTTATTAAAAGTTTTCTCTGGTGTGAAGAAAAAAAAAAAATAAATAAATAAATAAATAAATAAAATAAAATGATTAAATAAGTAAAATAAAATAAATAAATGAATAAACAAAGGCGAATTCACCTGTTAGAATGCTTGTGAACAAGAGTGTTTTTTTTCCTTAAGATTATTAACTTCAAGTTGCCATTTATTTTGCTTATTAATGGTTTTTGGAAAAGTTTTAGTAGAATAATAATTGTATTAATGCATTGTAGTTTTATTGGTTAGTCTCCTTTTGATAATATGATTTGGGTCTAATTGGATTTGTTGCAAGAATTCTGACAGCTCTTATATCAGATAAATATCTTTGAGTTTATTTTATTTTTTTCCCTGGATTTAGGTTCATGGGTGCTATTTGCTCTGTTCTTTACTAGGTTGTTTTATAGTTGTACTCTAAATTTGATGGGTATGAGTTTTCTCGCTCATAGTACATTGGTTGCTAATGTATTAGAGTAAATTTTTAGGGGACTGGCAAATGTATTTTTAAGGTGTTTCTCTTTATGTTACCACTGATAGCATTCCGTTCATCTGTGTCGAACGGTTTTTGGTGGTAATTTTTGATTTATTTGTTTATATAAACTTATGCTGCTGTGCACTATGGGTGTAATATTGTAAAAAAAAAATTTTTTTTTTCTTTGGAGTTTAAACGCATTTGACCTTGTCTGGATGGCTACTGTAAATTTTTATTAATTGTAATTTTTTGAAAAAACCAGACAAACAATTGATTAATAAAAATAAATAAATAAACAGTAAATAAATTATTTATAAAAAAAAAAAAAAAAAAAAAGGATAATAGAATAAAATTAAAAATAAATTAATTAAGCCATCTGAATTGTATATAACCTTAAAATTTTGTTTTTGGTTAACATTTTGGTAATTCTGATGGGAGATAGAGGCAGAGGGGGATCTAACGTCAGAGGGTGGGTCCATAGAGGTAGAGGTAGAGGTGATCCGAACAAGGCGACCCAGGAACCTTCTCAGGGCTCATCGGCTCCCTCATCATCCTCTTCCTCGAATATTTTAGTCAAGCACAAATACCTTAAGGACCCTAAGAAGAGAGAGAGATCCTTTGGAAATATCCAATTTGATTCCCTAAGTCGCTTGACAGTTAAGAAGGTTAAAGATTTTTCTCCAGCAGCTAGTGGGTCTACTGGAGGCAATATTCCTCAAATGGCTGATTCTCTTCAAACTCCCGCTGTTGATTCTGCAAGTCCTGGGATGGACTTATCTACTGAAAGTTCCGACCCTGCATTTTCCAAGCAGGTATCGGACCCCTCTCGGAATCCCAAGTCGACTCCTCTCTCCGCTGAGTCTGAGGGGCGAATTTCTCCCGTCCCCTTAGATCTTGTGTGGTCAAGGAGGGATCTCGAGGAGGGGAAGCTGTTCTCGGAATGCTCCCCCCCACCATTTATAGTGCTGATTGAATCATCAGGGGACAACAATGTTGGGAAAATGAATAAACTAGCCATTGGCATTTTATTAGGAAAGGTCATTACTGGTAAACGAAGGGTTACTCCTAATGGAGTGAACCAATTAAAGGTGTTCTGTGAGGAATGGAAGGACGGCAATCTTCTGGTGGGGTCTACCTTACTGAAGGAGAAGGGATACAGAGCTTTTATACCTAAATCTTTATTTAAAAGGAAGATCCTGGTTAGGGAGGTGGATGTTGGTCTTAGTGCTTCGGAGATATATGATCTTCTGGATTTAGATTTTAGAGATAATGTAATCGAGATACGTAGGCGAACTACTGAAATCACTATTTCGGGTTCTGATCTGCCCACCACAGTTCCCTCGGAAAATGTCGAAATGACAATTGCGTCCAAAGATATACCTATATCTGTTTTTATTGCAGATGTCACATTTGCGGCAACCCCCATACTGTCTCTCCCAATTCGTTGCTACAAGTGTCAAAGATTTAGGCACATGGGGAAGCAGTGCAGAAGTGCTAAATCTGTCTGTGAACATTGCGCCGAATATCACGATACAAAAAGTTGTATGAACGCACTTAGAACGGCCCTGTGTTCCAATTGTGGAGGCTCACACAGTGCCTCCTCTAGAGAGTGCCCAACATACATTTTTGAGTTAGATATCATGAGAATAAGAAGTGAAAACTTTTGTGGATACGACGAAGCAGAGGAATTTTTGAAGGCAGGGGGATACCTGAAGCCGTTTTTTCCTGCTTCTAGCATCAGGGCGCCGAGGCGCCAGTTAGGTGAGCTAGGAGGCTCCAATACGGCTCCTGGAACTTCTACTAGTACAGGGGGTGCTGCTGATCCGGGCTCTTCAGCCAGTACATCGGGACGATCTGGATCAGAATTTTTGCGGAATTTATTTTCGGGGGCGTCATCGAATTTCCAGAGGAGGGAAAAGGGCCCGCAGGTGGAGATAGAACAGTAGTCAAAACTGCGGATTACGAATGCTGTGCATCTATCTTTCAGGATTTATTGTTTGCCGGTCCCCTTTTAACTATGGTTCTTTTGTTTTGTCTTTTTGTTGTTTTGAAGTTAAAAAAAAAATATGACTAGGAATCTGAAATTTGGTCTGTGGAACGCTCATAGCGTTTGTAATAAGAAGAATGAAATCGAAGCTTTATTATTCTTGTACGAGCTGGACATATTATGTATAACGGAGACTTGGTTGACTAGTGATCTCCAATTTAAGGTATGGGGGTACTCTGTTTTTAGAAAGGATCGGGGGGACGGTAGAGGGGGAGGAACTTTGTTTTTGGTTAGAGACAATCTTAGAACGGAGGTAAGACCCCTTCCTCCTTATCTTCCCATGGAGATCGATGCAGTGGCAATTGCTGTTGAAACAGCTAGAGGATGGCTAACTTTTATAGGGGTCTATGTGCACCCCGGCCTCGAGTTGGTCTTGGATGACTGGTCGAAAATACTTGGCCGGGCTCGAGAGGATGACTTTCCTATAGTATTGGGAGACTTTAATGCCCATCACGAAAGTTGGGGGGCGTCACGAGCTGACGCCAGAGGCAGAGGATTGTCCGCAGTCTCTGGAGAAATGGGTAGGGTCGTTCTCAATGATCATGTCTCTACTTTCCGTCCGTTAGATGATCGTACTCAGTCTAATATCGACCTTATCTTGGTGCCCGCGGTGGCCACTCATTTGTTTGACACCAAAGTGACTGATCACAATTTTTGCTCGGATCACGTTTTGATAGAGGTGGAGATGTTCCGGGAAGTCAAATTCTGCAGACCTTCGGCAATTAGATTTAACGTAGAAGGTGTGGATTGGATAGCTTTTCGTTCCGCTATTGAGTCCGGCTCTAGGGATCTGCTGGATGCTTTGGATAGAGGGTCTACAGGATTGGAGACCTACGACTCTTTTATAGAACTTATTCACTCGACAATTCAGAGGTGTGGTGCGTTTTTGCCTGCTAATAAATCTACAGTCAGTAGAGTGAAACCGTTGTGGTGGTCTCTCGAATGTGAGGAGGCAATCAGGAAAAGAAGAGATGCAAGTAAAACATTCTGGCTCGATATGACGGCGGAAAATGAAATTTATGCGAGAAGGGTGGATCAAGAAGTGAAATGGTTTCTTAGAAATAAAAAAAGAGACTCTTTCCGACAAATGTGTGAGCAGCTCAACCCAGCAACCGGGCTTGCGAGGGCTTGGTCCTTGATAAGATCTATGGCTGGTTCTGCTCAGAGTAGTAGACCCAATTCGACACATATTCCTTCGGATACTGAGGCTCGATTGCAGGGGGATCTACTCAGGCGAGATATTCCCCATACTATTATTGACATGTTACCCGTTTCACATAATGAGGAAGGATTGAATGATTCGATTTCGATACAAGAGTACTGGGCTGCCCTAGGGAGAGGGAAACCCAATTCCGCCCCGGGCATGGATTATGTAACACTGGACTGGGTGAGGAGACTGCCAGAAGTGGCCCATAGGCTCCTTCTCAGGATTTTTAACTTGTTTTTTTCACTGTCTAGTTACCCTCAGGCATGGAGATCGACCAGAGTAATTTTCATCCTGAAACCAGGAGGTAGGGGATTCAGACCCATTTCACTGACTTCATGTGTCTCCAAGCTAATGGAAAGGATTGTACATCGCAGGCTGGAGCACTTTGTGGAGTCTAACAATTTGATTCCGGCTTTCCAGTATGGCTTCAGGAAGTCCAGATCGTCTCTGGACTGCGTTGCTTCGGTCAATGTGGACATTCTTCAGGGTTTCAGCCAGGGAAAGATCACTCTTTCGCTGGCTCTTGATATTAAGGGGGCCTTTAATAATGTTCGTCCCAAGATCCTTAACGAGACTTTGATCCGACTCAATGTACCCAGTCAAATTATAAATTTTGTTACCTTTTTAACGGAGTACCGATTATTGTTTTTCTCTGACCTGACGGAGGGACAGATGAGCTGTGTGGGAGTTCCTCAGGGAGGAGTTCTATCTCCTCTGCTCTTCAGTATATATCTTGTTGGAATCAATAACCTCTTGGCTCCTGAGGTTCGCATTACACAATTTGCTGATGACATTTTTATATATTCTCGAGGTAATGAGCTAGAGGAGGCTAGGGACAGATTACAGGCTAGTGTGGTTCCGTTGTCTGGTTGGCTGAGGGATAAGGGACTATTAATTGAACCTTCGAAATGTGTCTTCTCATACTTCTCTCCTAAAAGCATAGATGTTAGTTTGCTTCAAATTAGAGTTGATGACCAGATGGTTGCTTGCTCGGCCGAAGTTAGATACCTTGGAGTGATTCTGGACAGCAGACTAACTTGGATCCCGCATATTAAGATGGTTGCCTCCAGGGCTAGCAGAGCGACAAATGTTTTGAAAGTAATTTCGAAAGTCAGCTGGGGATCTGGACCCGAATTTGCACTAATTGTTTACCGCGGATTGGTCAGAGCTCATCTAGAATGGGGGTGCCAGCTATTTGGATCAGCTTCGGTTAGTGCACTGGGTATTTTGGATAGAGAACAAAATGCAGCCCTCAGAGTTGCGCTCGGAGTCATGAGAACCACGCCTATCGCGGTCATGCTATCTGAGGCCGGCGAGCCTCCTCTCTCCTATAGGAGAAGGTTGCTCACGGAAAGATTTGTCACTCGAAATTATGGTTATACTGGTAGTCCACTTGTTCCTAGACTGAAATATTTGTCCGAAAAAGCTCAGACGGGGCTAAGAAGGAAATCTATTTCTG
The DNA here is from genome assembly GCA_037103525.1 of Ganaspis brasiliensis. NCBI lineage: Eukaryota > Metazoa > Arthropoda > Insecta > Hymenoptera > Figitidae > Ganaspis > Ganaspis brasiliensis. The sequence goes on along the minus strand of JAZKLR010000093.1, from coordinate 1,633,914 downwards.
ATACTTTTTTGTTGCGATCATTTAGAGAGCTCGAGGTCACCTTGAGGTCAGTGCGTCGGAAGATTAGACCCTTAGATTTTGACTATCCTTGGAATTTTATTCTGTGGAATGTGCCTACATTTGGCCGACTATTTCATGAAGAGGCCACTCCACTGGAGCATGCTGAACGAGTACTTGAGAGAGTGTTGGCTAAGAGGTTCCCGGATCATTCGATTTTGTTTACGGACGGATCAGTGCATCTCAACAGACCAGATAGGGCTGGATGTGCCTTTTTCTCTCCAGGGGAAAATCTCAGATTTGGACTGGGTCTGGAGAAGTTCACGTCAGCCTTCTCAGCAGAGGCATTTGGAATTATTTCAGCAGTGAAACATGTAATCTCCAGAAGGTTGGCTAAAGTTGTTATTCTTACGGACTCAAAACAGGTTTTGGATTCCTTGGATCGATCTCTGGCTGACCCGCCTGAATCGCACCTAATCCAGGATATCAAGGCACAGATAAAGCGTGCAGAGTCAGAAGGGCTATCTATCAAATTGATGTGGATCCCAGCGCATAGGGGCATTAGAGGGAACATGGTGGCAGATACAGTGGCTAAATATGCAGCACGTTCTCCCTTTAGAGTTACTTATGGTATCCCAGTTGAGGATGTACGAAGGATGTCCAATGGGGAGTTCTTAAATAGAGTCAAGATGGACTGGCCACACTTTGGAAAGCCACCGAAGGGGGGAAGGTACTTTGAGAAGCTCCCTATGAATGGTAAGAGACCCTGGTTCCTCCACTTGGATCTTGTTAGATCATCGGTGGTTCGAATCACGCGAATGAGAACGGGCCATATTGTTACAAAGGATCACTTTGAGCGAATGAACTGGATGACGGATCTTGCTTGCCCCTGTGGGGAAGAATATCGAACATGGAGACATTTGATCGCTGAGTGCCCCATGTTATCGCCAGGTCGCCCTGAGTTTTTTGGATTCCTGTGTCACTCCATGGGTGTTGAAGACCCGGAAATATTGGAGCCAATGGACTACGTGTTTGATCCTAGGCTGGATTTTGTGAAGGCACTGGCATCGTTCTTTGGCCAGGCCCTTTTTAAATTTATAATTTGAATCTCCTGTCTTGGAAGGTTTTCTTCTGCCCCTATGTGGTTTTGTAGTGGTAGGATAGGTGTTTTACTAGAAAGTAGAGTATATTATATTATTAGTATGTAACTTAGTTGTAGGGTTGCATTTTTGGACCTTGGTTACTGCTTATTTTTAAGTTAATTTTAAGTCATTTTTATTAATAGATGTTTATATGTTTGCATTTGGATGCACGAATCCTGTTTTGAGTATGTAAGTGTGGGTGGTTGGATAGGTTACCTCATCTTCTCTCGCCTGGCTCGTCTGGTCGCCCTCCCCCTGGGTGAACTTAGTAGCCTGGGTCTAAAGCGATCGAGTGGGGGGTCTGGTGAGGGCTGATGAGAGGAATTTGATAATTATTTTTTTGGTTTGTTAATTGAGGTTTTGTTTACGCTTGGGTTAATATTTGTTTTTAATTACGATTAATGAGAATATTTTTTTTTTTCATTTGCTTTCTTGACGCTTTTGAATTTCCCGCTCTAAGCTCTAAAGTTACGTTTTAGTACAGAGAGGCGAAAGTAAGTAAGTTTTCTCACTTGCCCATCCTTGATTTTCAGTGCAGTTAACACAGACCAGATAATACCAAGCGGGTTACGACATTAAGAGTTCACCAAAAAGTTATGGCTGTCTGCTTTGCAAAAGGCCACTAAAAAGAAGAAGAAGAAGAAGAAAATATATACACCAAAGTAGCATTGCTGTTATTCAGACGTAATAATACTGTTGCTGTAAGGAATTTAAAATTTTGAAAGATTTCCTAACCTCTCTTTAGTGCACGCTTGTGCGACTTATTAAGTGTTCGTTGTTTCAAACTTGTGTTAATAAGTATGAATAAATTGAAGAAACATGAGGCCAAACGCGTGTGTGGGTATTCAGAGCGTCATCTAAGACGAATAATTAAGAAGTTGACAGAGGAAGATATTCAGAATTTATTAAAAGATTCAACAAAGAAGAGCTCTACACACACATTTCCAAGGTAAGATTTTTTAAATACATCCAGAAAAAAGTAATGTAAGTTTTAAAATGTGTTTTGTGGTTTAATTTGAAATTTAAAAATGAAATTATTTAATAAGAAAATAAATATTCGTATTCTTTCTAGTGAAAACATGATTAAAAAGCACTAATAAATAATTATGGTAATTTTCCTTGAATGTGAAAGTGCAACTCAAATTGTATCGAATCAAAATAAAGTTTAGAAATAGAATGTTTTGAATTTCTAATACAAGTTTCTCGGGACGATAAGCCTGCCTTTGTTATTGTTATGATAAGCTTATCTTTCATGGTTAATATCACAAAGACTAATAGACATAAACAAAATTTAATTTCTGTATGTGAATGAGCAACTCAAATGTTATCGATTTATAATAAAAATTCCAAATCCAATGTTTTGCAGCTAAGGTCCCTTTCACCCTGCATAGTGGGATTTTTTTACAATTTAATGTTTACAAATGTCTACAGCTTACAATTTTTAACCAATTTGAGTCTTGACTAAATTCTTAAGAGATTCCTTGAGGCCGATTTTCGAATTCTCACATGTTTATAATTATTTTGTTTAATCATAGTTAACAAATTAACACGTTTCTTAAAAAAAGGAGGATTAATTTCTTATTCCATTACTGCGCATGACCAGAATCAGTTCAAAATAATCTAATATTATCTCTAGACGAATAATAAAAAATAATTTTTTTTTTTATTATAAACAATATTATTTAACAAATAGTTAACTTTGGCTCCTCTGCGCCAAAATTTTTTTTTCACATTTATATTTTAATTCATGCACATTTAAAGAATGTCTGACTTTTTTGTTTGATAAATAATTTATTTCATTTGTAATAAACAATATTAGTTAACAAATAGGTATCTTTGGTTCCTATGCGCCAAAAAACAATTTTTTTTCACATTTATATTTTAATTTAGGTTTATGTAAAGAATATATGTACTTTTTTTTATAAATAATTTATTTAAATTGTTATAAACATTTGTTTCAAAAAATAAATATTTTCCAAAAACAAATTTTTATAATTCCGCTCTCTGCCAAACGTAGAGTCACAAACAGGGACGTGACAAAAATAATTTTTTAACAAAATATAAATATTTTTATGTCCAATACCACTAATCTTAAATATAAGTCTAAGAAAAATAAATCTTTTTAAAAAAAAGAATCTAAATCAAAATTTATTAAACAAACATGACATATATTCTTTAAACGTACCTTAATTAAAATATAAATGTAAAAAAATTAATTTTTTTGGCGCAGAGGAGCCAAAGTTAACTATTTGTCAACTAATATTGTTTACAAAAATTGAAATAAATTATTCATCAAATAAAAAGGACATATGATCCCTAAATAAACTTAAATTAAAATATAAATGTAAAAAAAAATTATTTCTTATTATTCGTCTACAGATTATATTAGATTATTTGGAACTGATTCTGGTCATGTGCAGTAGTGGAATAAGACATTAATCGTTCTTCTTTTAAAAAACGTCTTAATTTGTTAACTTTGATAAAAAAAATAATTATAAACAATTGAAAATTCAAAAATCGGCCTCATGGGATCTCTGAAGAATTTAGTCTTCTTTAATTTAAAAAAAGAACACTCAAATCGGTTAAAAATTGTAAGCTGTAGACATTTTCGAAAAGTGAATTGTAAAAAAATCCCACTGTGTCCTGGAGCGTCATATAGAATAGGTTTTAATATTTTTTAAAATATGTCAGCGTCCACCTTTGGTCGAAAGTCAGTGGTTTGACTCTCTCCTTTTTCAAAAAAGAAAAATTATAGTCAAAAGTAAGTTATACTTCAAGTCATTATTTTGCTTTTTAAAGAAAGAAAAACAAACGTTTTACGTAATTTAAAAAAAACGAAATGTGACAAACTTAATTAAAAAAAAAGAATAAACCATTAAAACTTATAATAAGATAAAAATTAAAAATTATTCAATTCTAAAAACAAATTGGCAGTTTTTTCAGAAACGTTTAAACAATTGATCAATTTTTAATTTTTATAATATTACGGGTCGTCCATATAATAACTTCATAAGGTACGTAGTAAGTTTAAAGAAAGGAACAGTTTTCGATTTTTTTTCAATGATCAATTATTGTTTAAAATTACAATACAATTTTTCAATTATCTTTTTTAATTTTCATTTGATTACTTTAATTTCCATTTATTCCCTACAATTTTTTTTAATAATTTTCTTCACTTTGAAATTGAAAATTTAATATTCTCCTTACATTTTATAATTGTTCTTTAATTTTTTTATAATTTTTGTTTTATTGTCCATTATTCTTACCATTTTTAGAATTTTCATTTCAATTTTCTAGTATGTATTTTCCTCAATATTTGATTATATTCGTCATTTTATAAGTTTTCCTTCAATTATCAATTCTTACTTTAAAACTTCAATTCAATTCATCAATTTGCAATTTATTTCTTCATTTTTTAATTATTTTCTTTAATTTTCAATTTTAATCCTTAATTTTCTATTCTTTTGTTCTAACATAAAAATAGGTTTAATAATTCAATTTAAGTCTACAACGAAATTATTTACTTAAAATTTCAATTTCATTTCTCAATTTTCAATTATTTATTTAAATAGTCAAACATTCTCGCATTTTATCAATTACCGTCAGTGGGGCTATTTTTTGCGCTGTGGGACTGTTTTGTGCACGCGAGGTTTGTAATGAATAATATCTTTATATTCAGTTGTTTAAGTTAGCTACTTGTTATAAATATTCTCTAATATCGATAATACACGGAGAAAAAAGAATTGTTGGATTTACAAGCGGATTGTTAACATAGAACTGACAAATCCGATTTGTTGTTACAGCAAATTTTGTGTTATCTTAGCAATTGGGGATTGTTGTAGTAACAAAACATTTGTTACTAGAACAATCCCAATGTTACTACAACAATCCCAAATTGCTAAGATAACAAAAAATTTGCTGTAACAACAAATTGAATTTGTCAGTTCTATATTAACAATCCGCTTGCAAATCCAACAATTCCTTTTTCTCCGTATACAAAGAGTGCTAAATAAAATTACTTTATTCTTTATCAGAAATAAAAAAAAATCTTAAAGTCGTGAAACTCAAGCTGAAAGTTTTCAAATTTCTGAAAATTCTGTTTAGATCCTCGGAAGTTTAAAAACCTAAAAGTAACTTCAATAACACAGCCACACAAAAAAAATAAAGTTCCCTGTCCTGAGTATGAGACCGATATTTTCCTATGTATTTTGATGCGCTGAATCCGAATCAACCATCAGAATTGGTCGAATTGGTCCAGCGGGTCTCATTTTAGACCTAACCTTAAAATCAATAAAATAAACTTTTTGTTCGATAGAATCTGAACCCGACCTAAAATTTATACATGCCTAGGATTCATAGAAAGCTTGATTTATTCTTCTTTATTATTCTTAAATTTGCAATTTATTTTCTCCATTTTTAATTATTTTCTTTAATTCTCAATTATTATAATCAATTTTATTCAATGTTCAATAATTCTTGTCTTTTTTTAATTGTCAATTATTTTTTTGAACTTTCAATATAATTCTTTAATTGTCTTCTTCAATTTTCAATTTATTTCATAAATTTTGATTTATTTTCTAAAATTTTTACTATAATTTTCTTCAGTTTTTAATTGACAACTTAATATTCTTCTTCAATTTTGTACCTAATTATTTTTTAAATTTTTTTAATTACATATTTTATTCTGCTGTCCATTATTCTCGACAGCTTTCGAATTTTTTTACATTTTTTTCAATTTTCAAGTATTTTTCTTAATATTTAATTAATTTAGTAATTCAGTAATTTTTCTTTTAATTATCAATTATTTTCTTATAAATTTAATGTAATTCTTTAATCTTCAATTTTTAATATTTTATCCAATTATAATTCTCCTCATTTTTCAATTACTTCTTTCAATTATTAATTAGTTTCCACAATTTATAATTATTTCCTACAATTTTTTCAATTGTTCTCTTAACATTTTAAAATTATTCTTTTTTTTCCAACTTTTTTTGTCTTGATATCTATTACTTTAGCTATTTTTCGATTTTCGTTTTCAATTGTCTATTATTTTCGTCATATTTCCGATATTTTCTTCAATTTTTAAATTATTCTCGTCATTTTTCAATTATTTTTTACAAATTTTTTAATTTACAATTATTATTCTTGAAGTTTATAATTATTTTTTTAATATTTTGTTCTGTTAACAATTATTCTCGACAGTTTTCTAATTTTTTTTCAATAGTCAATTACTTTCTTAAAATTTTAATTTAATTCGTTAATCTTTAATTTATTTCTTCAATTCTTTATTATTTTGTTTCCTCAATTATTATTTTTAATTTGATATCCCAGTCTTTAATTTTCAATTATTTTATTCAATATTCAGTAATTCTTATCTTTCTTCAATTATCAATTATTTTTTTCAAATTTAAATTTAAATCTTAAATTTTCAATTTATTTCTAAATTTTTTTTATTATTTTCTTCAAATTTTAATTTTTCAGTTTTTAAATATTTTCTTCTATATTCTACAATTTTCATCTGTTTTAATTACTTATTTCAATTTTTAATTCTAATCTTTAAATTTCAATTTCATTTTTCAAATTTCATTTTCTTTTTATTTTCAATCCAGTTGTTTAATTTGTAATTCTGTGACTGAAAGGCATAACATCATAACTGACATTTTATCAAATTTGAGATAACATCAGATTTGTATTCATTCAGTAACGCTTCTTAATGTTTCGTAACTATAAAATGATTTTAATGTTTATTTTCATAGAAAATGTTAAATAACACAACTACATAACTGCATTTTTGTCGTTGATAGAATGGCATAATTGCATATCTACATTCAGGCTGCGAAAAACAATTGAACTTTTTAAAAACTCAAAGTTAAGACAAAAAACTTTTTTAGATTATAATATTTAATTCGGTTTATTATTATAATATAAATTTATTATAGTACATTTAAAAAATATATACATATAAATTTGTCTTTTTAGTAAAAGATTAAAAAGAAAATAAGTAAAAGAACGTTCATAAATTGCATTTATTTGTAACGATTTTTTAAAAATATTTGTATGTTAAACATTCTATTTTTTATACTTACAAATTTCAATTTCTATTTATTTTGTAATAATATATTCGTAATGTAGAATGATAATTAAAATAAAACAATTTTGTGATGATTTTTTAATAATACTTTGATGTAAAAGATTTTATTTACGTTTAGAATTATTTTGCCTGATTTTGCCTGAAAAGATTTTATTTACGTTTAGAATTATTTGCCTGAAAGGCATAATATCATTGACTGAGCTAGTCTTTTTATAATGCTTTAATATTTTTAGTTCACATGCAAACGGATTATCGAACATCACTGATGATACTGAGTGCTATGCTAAGCAAGAGTTTGATTCAAGTGACGAAAGTATAGCACATGATGAATTCAAGGAGGAAAATTTGCAAGGTTCTGCTTCTAGTGATGAAAGTATAGCACATGATGAATTCAAGGCGGAAAATTTGCAAGGTTCTGCTTCTAGTAATGAAAGTATAACACCGGATGAATGTAATATGGAGGGATTGGTGGATGATGGAATTAAAAGCTGCAGGTTAGTGCGTTATGTTAATACACACAATTACAGTGCAATCTCTATTTTCCGAACTAATTCGGACAATATCTCAAGCAAGATTATAACCTACAACTGTAAAAATTTAAAAATGTATATCTTTTTAAGTTTGCGTTATATTGAAAACATTTGTAGGGAAAATTTGTTTGATTTTACATGTATTTAAAAAAAAATACAGAATTTTTTTTTTAAATTTAAATATCTGGGGCTTTTTTGATTTTTGAAAATGTTTTATTTTTGACACTTTTGGTCCAGAATGTCTAGCTAACGAACTCGATCTGTATTTTTGGGAACCCAAAACGTATACCAAATGTTAGTTTGATAGATGAATTTTAACTCAAGTTATTAGATATCAAAATTTTTTACACTGACAGACAGACAGACATGCAGACACTTTCCTAAAACCAATTTTTTTGGAATCAGGATGTCTGAAAACGTCGAGAAATTTGGGCATAGCAAATGCTTAAAATCGCACAAATTTAAGACCTCATTTCAGATGAGAATGTAAAAATAAATATATTAAAAATTTCCAAATATTTCAAGAAAAGTCAATATTTTTCAGTGCAATTTTATTAGTGGTGTTGAATTAAAGTTAACAGGAAGAACAAGGTTTTTACAGTTAAGATGTTAGTTTCTAATTAATTTCTGCTCGAATCACGTAAAATGAAAATGCGTCATCATCCTCCTGACCGATTTTTAACCCCTCCTCTCCCTTCTTTAACTTCAAGCAAGATTATAATGGGGTCGTTTATAACTCACGTAGCCCTGTTTTTTAAAAATTTTAATCCCCCCTCCCCCATGTAGCACACTGTTCCATACATTAGAGCCATTTTTTCCCCTTAGTGTAGCCTACTGCTTGAAAATTTATTATTTCTTAGGTTCGCGTTATATCGAAAACATTTTAAAAACATTTTTAGAAAAATTTTGTTTAGTTTAACTTGTATTCTAATAAAAAAATTACAGAAAATTTTGTTTTGAAAAAATTTAAACAACTGGAGCTTTTTGATTTTTGAAAATGTCAGGGTGTCTACTAACCGGGAAATAACCGGGAATGTAAACTGACCGGGAAAAACCAGGAATTAACCGGGAATTTTCCGTCAAACAGGGAATTTTTTTCTGGGATAATAAATTCTTTTCAATTTTCAATTATTTTTTTCAATTGACAATTATTTTCTTCAATTTTCAGTTATTTTCATCAATTTCTAATTCTTTTATTTAATTCTGAAATATTTTCTACGATTTTCAATTATTTTAATCAATTTTTAATTATTTTCCTTAACTATAAATTATTTTTTTTGAATTGCCAATTATTTTATTCAAATTTCAATTATTTTCTTCAATTTTTAATTAATTTCTTCATATCTCAACTATTTCCTTCAATTTTTAATTATTTAATTTAATATTCGATAATTCTGGACTTTTCTCAACTATTTTTTTCAATTATCATTTATTTATTTCACATCTCAATAACTCCTCCATTTTTCAATTATTTTCTTCTATAATCAATAATTCTCGTCTTTTTTCAATATTTTTTTTCAATTATCAATTATGTTTTTGAAACTTGAATTCAATTCATTAATTATTATTCAACAATTTTCATAAAATCACATTTTCTTCAATTTCAAATTATTTTCTACAATTTTTAATTAATTTCTTGAAATTACAATTACATTCATCATTTTTTATTGTTTTTTTCAAATTCTATAATTCCTGGGTTGTTCAATTTCTTTTTTCTTCAATTATCACTTATTTTCTTCTACTTTCAATCCCATTGTTCAATTCTTGAATTATTTTCTTTAATTCTCAATTATAATTTTCGACATTCAATTCCATTCTTTAATTTTCAATTTTCTTTTTTTAATATTCAATAACTCTGGGCTTCTTAAAATGGTTTTTTTTTTAATTCTCAATTATTTTCTTCAAATTTCAATTTTTTTCTTAAATTTCAATTATTTTCTTCAATTTCCAATAATTTTTTTATATTTCTTTCAGTTTCTCAATTTCTTTCTATTTTTAATTTCTTCTCAATTTTCTTTAATATTTAACAATTCTCAACTTTTTTAAATTATGTTTTTCTTTTAATTTTTATTTAAATTGAGAATTTTAAAATTATTTTCATCAATTCGCAATTATTTCCGTCGATTTCTAAATTTTTCTGCTGTTTCCAAATATTGTTTTTAATTTTTAAGTACTTTCTTCAATTTTTAATTATTTTTTTCAATTTTCAATTGTTTGTTTCAATATTCAGTAATCTCAACTTTTTTTAATTATTTTTTTTCAATTATCAGTTTTTTATTTCATCTTTCAAAACCTCTTTCAATTTCTAATAATTTTCTTTTAGTTTCAATTTAATTGTTCAATTATTTTTTTCAATTCTCAATTAATTTCTTTAAATAACAATTCTATTCTTCAATTTCTAATGTTTTCTTCAATATTAAATAATTCCTGTCATTTTCCATTTTTTTAAATTATATTTTCTTCTTTTTTCAATCCAATTGTTCAGTAATTTTCTTTAATTCTCAATTATTGTATTTAAATTTCAATTTTATTTCTCAATTTTCGATTGTTTTTTTTTAATGTTCAATAATTCTGTGTTTTTCTGATTTTAATTTGATTATTTAATTTTCAATTTATTTCTTAAATTTTAAATTATTAACTTAAATTTTAAATTATTTTTTTGGATTTTCTATCTAATTGACCAATTTTCAATTATATTCTTTGCATTTAATAACCATTATTCAATGTTTTTAATTATTGTTTAATTGTAGATTAATATTTACTTTTTTTTTAATTTTGTTTGTAATTGTCAAATATCTTTGTCATTGTTCAATCATTTCTTTCCATTATTAATTATTTCTTTTCATCATTAATTGTTTCTTTTAATTCTTAATTATTATTTTTTTTAAATTTTAATATTTAATTCTTCAATTCTCAATTATTTTCTTCAATTATTAACTGTTATACAAGCCATTTGTAGGTCTATTTATACTTCAAATAAATTTTAAGTTAACAAGAGAAAAAACCGGGAAAATAGGAACGAAAACTGGGAAAAGCCGGGAAATGACCGGGAATTTTGGGAGACGAAATTAGTAGACACCCTGTTAAACACGCTTTTTTTCCTTAAAGTATTACTATGTATTTTTTTTTATTTTAAAAATAATAAGGTAAATGTCACAAGTAGTGCACTACTAAGAATTTTACTAAAATAAATAAAGAAAAAATTAGTTTTTAATTCTTCTATGAAAATAATTTTTTGCATTAAAATGAAGCCAATCCTTTTTTGAATTGAAAATGATTCTGACTCAGGTTTTATTATTAAAATATAATAAATTATTGTGTTTTAATGAAATAATGTTGTTGTACCAATTTGTGAATATACATGAAAAATGCATGGCGATTGCATATTTTTCTTGATCTGTCAAAACGAACGACACGGTCAAAGTTTATATTTAATTTTTCGTTTTCTACTCTCTAAATCTGAATTAGTAGTTTTCTACTATGAATTAGTCAAATTCATGGTTCATTTTTCTCTAATTCATATAGTAGAAAACTATTAATTCTCAGTAGAAAACTACTAATTCTTAGTAAAAAACTACTATTTCTTAGTAGAAAACTACTAATTGAAATAGTAAAACTTTACTTTTTAAAAAAGTAGATTTTTTTACTAATTTAATTAATAGTTTTCTACTACAAAATTATTAATTTTCTACTAAAAATTAGTAAAATTCCTACTATTTTAATAGTAGCTCACTTTTCGCTAATTCATTAGTAGAAAACCACTAATTCAGATTTAGAGAGTAAGTAAACAAGAATCATGAAACATAAATCAAGACGAAGTATATAAAAGGTAAAATTAAAAACATTTGTTTTTTATATTATTTTTATATTGTGTGGTATTTATTTTAAACATTTAAACTCAGTTGTGCACAAATTGGTACGTGTTTACAAATAGGGACATTTACCTTATAGACACTTTAATTGCGTGCAGTATAATAAATTACAAAGGCACCCAAAAAAAGTGTAATGGCCAAGACACTATACTTAGTGTATTCCTATGTAATTTTTCGCTTTATGTTATACCGAATGTGGAGTTAGAATTGTCAGATTGGCTTGATTTGTTGAGTTTACATTCAACAAGTGCTCAAGAACAGGAATATAAGCAAAAATAGGAAAATGTAATCGCCGAGATACTGCAGTGCTCTACTCAGGAAAAACTTAGGCAAACGACATTTTCGTCGAACTGAGAAAATCAAGAAAAACTGTTGGCATTAAGAACCCTGATAAAAACTAAAAAATTGTTAAATATAACTTCACATACCGTATAAAATGATAATGTTCTATTTAATTATGAAATCAAAAGTTCATTGTTTAAACAAATTATATGAAAAAAATGGATATGCTAGTTTTTCTAAATGCAAATACAAAGGAATAAGTTAGGCAAAGTCGTTTGCGTAGTTTCTCCCAAACAAGTAGGCGAGCTCGGACCCTTGATCAGATGGAAGAACTTAGGCAAAACTTAGGCATAGTTTTTATTTCGTATCAGCGCTCAGCTTCAGCCACGTTTTTGATACAAATAACACGCGAGTGAATTTGACTAAGTTTCTTCTTATTTTATACACGGAAAAAATTATTTCAGTATATTTTACACAACTAATTTTGGAACAGCCGACGCAGAGAAGAAGTTAGTATTATTTAAATCAGACTCATTTATAAAACCTGAAGGGGAGTTTCAGGAAAATGTAAAGAAAATATCCGTATAATTTAAAAATATGGTTAATTTAAATTTTGCTTTATCTGGTCAGACGTGTTACTACAAGAGTTCTGTAATATGTGTTGCCTAAAGCATCCTTGACCGTGCGGCTCTACCTATACATCAAATCAATTTCTCTTAAATAAAAAAAAATTTTTAAAGTTTGGATAATAAAATTTCAATAATTATACCTATAGGTTGAGTATTGTCAATAATTGTTTTTTTTCTTTTTTTTATAAAAATTCAATTAACTGCCCTGTTCTGTGCAACCACGCGACCTACAAGTATCACGTGACATTATACAACGTGACATAGAATATTACAGAACTCTTATGGAACGGTTACGGCAGAAACCATAGAGCAAATTCAAACAGTCTCAAACATAGTTTGTACTACATATTTTCAACATTTTGTCATAAATTGTTCTGTATGAAATACAAAACGCTTTAACACTAACATCTATTTCAAAAATTACAGAACTATTTACAGTTACTCCTAAAATGTTCCGCTTTAAATAATGAAAGTTTATGAGATTATAAAAAACTTCGTTCTAGAATCTTGTATATCCGCAACTCCTATATTAGTTCTGCAAAATATACTCAAATAATTTTTTCCGTGTTCTCGAGCTCGAAGCCACGTACAATTTTTGGACTACGCAAAGAACTTTACTTAAGTTTTTAACAAGTATTCTTTCATTTTCTGGAGTTTCTAAAATTTTAATATTAATTTTTTACAACAAACACCGAAAAAAAATTATTTCGTAAACAGAAGAATATTCCTCTTCTATTATTACTCTATTTGTAAGAGGATTTTGCGAGAGGAAAAGGATTTTTGACACATAGCCACTCATTTGTTTAACTTCAACCTAATTTAATATTATAAAGAATTGAAAAATAATAAAAAAAATTCTGATAATTAAGATATATTTGAGAAATTATGTAGTTTAATTTTAAAAAAGGTAAATTTTTTATGTAAAAAAATATCAAGGTTGTGACAAATTATTAATTTTAAAATCATATGTAAAATTTGTAAATTTGACAGAAGAGGAAAGAAGAGGAAAATCCTCTCAAATAGAAAGGGATACTTTAGTGACCATATAGAAAAGGTCAAAATTCATCAAAATGAGGGGAATCCGTTACTATTAGGAATTTTTTTTGTGACTAATTTAAAAAAATGATTTAAAGCATAACTACCAGATGCAGTTATTTCAACGAATCAATAGATACCAAAATGGAGACAATCTTACAATTCTTTAGATTAAGATGCAGAAGGAAAAAATACATTGGAATAATTCAATTTTTTTATTTCCATTTAATTTAATCAAATTCGTTTTTTGAGCAGATTTTTCAGGTATTTTCAAAAATTTTAGCCAATCTGAAACATCTGACTCTCAGTTCAAATTCAGTATCCGAAATCAAAAAGAAATACACTATTGTAGTGTCTAGGCGATTTTTTTTTAATTTGCCTCTAATTAGTGCTTTTCAACAGTTTTTAAGTTTAACTCAAAAACTTTAGCCAAACTAAAACTTTTGACTTCAGATTCGGATTCAGCACAAAAAATCACTAGTGCAATAGTGTGTATTTCTATTCTGTGCATGTGTCATTATTCCTTTTATGCCAAAATTGATAATTTCACATATTCACTAGATAAAATTTCTTCTTATTATATTACTAATAACGACATAATAATATTCATTCACAAATGTTTTCAATTTGAAAAAACATCAATTTTCTCGAAAATTTAAATTTCAAAATATCAGGGATCACAGTTTCTCCCCTTTTTCACCTAATCCCCTTTTTTCCCCTTTTCCCTTTATTTTCCCCTTTTTTTTTTTTGAAAAATCACATAAAACACCTAAAATCAACATTTTTCTCTTCTTTGACCTTCTTTTTTTCAAAAAGTTTCTATTTTTCCTTTCGGGAATGCAAAAATTTATTCCTTTTTAGGGTGTCTGTACAATGAGGAGAAATTAGTTATTGAATTTAAATGTTAAAAAATAATTTTTAACTTAAAATGGTTTATTATTATTATTTATTGAATTTATTTAGATTTTAAACAGGAAACATGAAAGAAACACAATTAAAGTAAAATTATTTTAAAAAGTTATATAATTTTCTTATTACTATATATTCTTAATTAATTAAAGCAAATTAATTTATTGAATAAAAAAATTTTTTATTAAATATTTTTTACATATTTTTCGCTGAAAGATTTTTAATTAAATTTCTTTAATATTATATCAGAACATTTTACATCACAGATTTTTATGTTTCCTGTTTAAAATCTAATTATTAAATAGATAAATTAAAAAACCATTTGAAGAAAAAAATTATTTTTAAAAATATTTAATTCTTTTGAAATTTTCATAAACAAATTGAACAAAAAAAGACTAAATTAATTAATAAAACTGTTTTGAAAAAAAGAAACAATAAAATTTTGTAAAAAAAAACTTGAAATAATAATATAACTCTTGTTTCTTAATTTTCAAAATCCCCTTTTTATTAAAGAAAATCCCCTTTTTTGAAAATCAGATTTCCCTTTTTTAACCTAAAATTAAACGAAGTAACCACTGTGATCCCTAAAATATTAAAAATGTTTTTGAAAGTAATTAATTAAAGCAAATTAATTTATTGAATAAAAAAATTTTTTATTAAATATTTTTTACATATTTTTCGCTGAAAGATTTTTAATTAAATTTCTTTAATATTATATCAGAACATTTTACATCACAGATTTTTATGTTTCCTGTTTAAAATCTAATTATTAAATAGATAAATTAAAAAACCATTTGAAGAAAAAAATTATTTTTAAAAATATTTAATTCTTTTGAAATTTTCATAAACAAATTGAACAAAAAAAGACTAAATTAATTAATAAAACTGTTTTGAAAAAAAGAAACAATAAAATTTTGTAAAAAAAAACTTGAAATAATAATATAACTCTTGTTTCTTAATTTTCAAAATCCCCTTTTTATTAAAGAAAATCCCCTTTTTTGAAAATCAGATTTCCCTTTTTTAACCTAAAATTAAACGAAGTAACCACTGTGATCCCTAAAATATTAAAAATGTTTTTGAAAGCTGAGGGCGAATTTCAAATTTTTCCTTTAAAGCAAAACGCATGTGGCACTTACAAAAAAAAAAAAAAAGCCCATTTTTTTGGATTTTTGGAGGTCTTAAAACGTCGAGAAAAGTCAATATTTTTTTATTTAGTTTTACTAAAGCTGATGCATTAAAGTAAATAGGAAGAAAAAACCGGAAGTTTTTTCATTTTTTTTAGAAATAATAGAGTTTCTGTATAAGATTTATCCACTTACAATTCACTTTTTTGCACGTGTAAACTCAAAAAATTCATATCTTTCTGGGTTTGCTTTAAATCGAAAACTTTAATCAACAAAATATGTTTAATTTTCCTTGTACTTTAAGAAAAAAATTTGAGAAAATTAAACAAAAAATTTGTTTGAAAATTGAAATTTTTTTGAATTTTGAAAATTTCCTATTTTTGATAATTTTGGACGGAAATAGCTGGCTAACAAACTTAACCTGTATTTTTGTACCTAAAAAAAGTGTACCAAAGTTGAAGTTGATACGACAATTTCTACTCAAGTTATCCGATCCCAAAATCTTGATACATACAGACAGACATACAGACAGACAGACATTTTCGTAAAACCCATTTTTTCCGAATCAGCAGGTCTCAAAACGTCGAGAAATGCAGGAATTAGCAAAAGTCCAAAATCGCACAATTTGAAGACCTTCTCATTTAGGATGAGAATGTAAAAATGAATTTATTAAAAATTTCTAAAAAATTTTAAAAAAGTCAATATTTTTTTATGCAGTTTTACTAGGGGTGATGCATTAAAGTAAATAGGAAGAAAAAACCGGAAGTTTTTTCATTTTTTTTTAGAAATAATAGAGTTTTTGTATAGGATTTATCCACTTTCAGTACCCATTTTTGCACGTGTAAACTTAAAAAATTCATATCTTTGTGGGGTTGCTTTATATCGGAAACTTTTATAAACAAAATTTGTTCAATTTTACTTGTAGTTTAAGAAAAAAATTACAGAAAATTTTTTTTTGAAAAAAAAATTTTTTTTGAATTTTGAAAATATTCTATTCTTGATAATTTTAGACGAAAATTGCTGGCTAACGAACTCGACCTGTATTTTTGTATCTTAAAAAAGTGTACAAAAGTTGAAGTTGATACGACAATTTCTACTCAAGTTATACGATTCCAAAATTTTGCGTATACAGACAGACAGACAGACAGACAGACAGACCTTTTCGTAAAACCCATTTTTTCGGAATTAGGAGGTCTCAAAACGTCGAGAATTGCAGGAATTAGCAAAAGTCCAAAATCGCACAATTTGAAGACCTCATTTAGGATGAGAATGTAAAAATGAATTTATTAAAAATTTCCAAAAAATTTTAAAAAAAGTCAATATTTTTTGATGCAGTTTTACTAGGGGTGATGCATTAAAGTAAATAGGAAGAAAAAACCGGAAGTTTTTTCATTTTTTTTTAGAAATAATAGAATTTTTGTACCTATAGGATTTATCCACTTTCAGTACCCATTTTTGCACGTGTAAACTTAAAAAATTCATATCTTTGTGGGGCTGCTTTATATCGGAAACTTTTATAAACAAAATTTGTTCAATTTTACTTGTAGTTTAAGAAAAAAATTACAGAAAATTTTTTTTTGAAAAAAATTTTTTTTTTGAATTTTGAAAATATTCTATTCTTGATAATTTTGGACGAAAATTGCTGGCTAACGAACTCGACCTGTATTTTTGTACCTAAAAAAAGTGTACCAAAGTTGAAGTTGATACGACAATTTTTACTCAAGTTATCCGATCCCGAAATTTTGCGTATACAGACAGACAGTCAGACAGACAGACCTTTTCGTAAAACCCATTTTTTCGAAATCAAGAGGTCTCAAAACGTCGAGAATTGCAGGAATTAGCAAAAGTCCAAAATCGCACAATTTGAAGACCTCATTTAGGATGAGAATGTAAAAATGAATTTATTAAAAATTTCCAAAAAATTTTAAAAAAGTCAATATTTTTTGATGCAGTTTTACTAGGGGTGATGCATTAAAGTAAATAGGAAGAAAAAACCGAAAGTTTCTTCATTTTTTTTTAGAAATAATAGAATTTTTGTACCTATAGGATTTATCCACTTTCAGTACCCATTTTTGCACGTGTAAACTTAAAAAATTCATATCTTTGTGGGGCTGCTTTATATCGGAAACTTTTATAAACAAAATTTGTTCAATTTTACTTGTAGTTTAAGAAAAAAATTAGAGAAAATTTTTTTTTGAAAAAAATTTTTTTTTTGAATTTTGAAAATATTCTATTCTTGATAATTTTGGACGAAAATTGCTGGCTAACGAACTCGACCTGTATTTTTGTACCTAAAAAAAGTGTACCAAAGTTGAAGTTGATACGACAATTTTTACTCAAGTTATCCGATCCCGAAATTTTGCGTATACAGACAGACAGACAGACAGACAGACAGACAGACCTTTTCGTAAAACCCATTTTTTCGGAATTAGGAGGTCTCAAAACGTCGAGAATTGCAGGAATTAGCAAAAGTCCAAAATCGCACAATTTGAAGACCTCATTTAGGATGAGAATGTAAAAATGAATTTATTAAAAATTTCCAAAAAATTTTAAAAAGGTCAATATTTTTTGATGCAGTTTTACTAGGGGTGATGCATTAAAGTAAATAGGAAGAAAAAACCGGAAGTTTTTTCATTTTTTTTTAGAAATAATAGAGTTTTTGTACCTATAGGATTTATCCACTTTCAGTACCCATTTTTGCACGTGTAAACTTAAAAAATTCATATCTTTGTGGGGCTGCTTTATATCGGAAACTTTTATAACCAAAATTTGTTCAATTTTACTTGTAGTTTAAGAAAAAAATTACAGAAAATTTTTTTTTGAAAAAAATTTTTTTTTTGAATTTTGAAAATATTCTATTCTTGATAATTTTAGACGAAAATTGCTGGCTAACGAACTCGACCTGTATTTTTGTACCTAAAAAAAGTGTACAAAAGTTGAAGTTGATACGACAATTTCTACTCAAGTTATACGATCCCGAAATTTTGCGTATACAGACAGACAGACAGACAGACATACGGACAGACCTTTTCGTAAAACCCATTTTTTCGGAATCAGGAGGTCTCAAAACGTCGAGAATTGCAGGAATTAGCAAAAGTCCAAAATCGCACAATTTGAAGAACTCATTTAGGATGAGAATGTAAAAATGAATTTATTAAAAATTTCCAAAAAATTTTTAAAAAGTCAATATTTTTTGATGCAGTTTTACTAGGGGTGATGCATTAAAGTAAATAGGATGAAAAAACTGGAAGTTTTTTCATTTTTTTTAGAAATAATAGAGTTTTTGTATAGGAGTTGTCCACTTTCAGTACCCCTTTTTGCACGTGTAAACTTAAAAAATTCATATCTTTGTGGGGTTGCATTATATCGAAAAATTTTATCAACAAAATTTGTTCTATTTTACTTGTAGTTTAAGAAAAAAATTACAGAAAATTTTTTTTTGAAAAAAAATTTTTTTTTGAATTTTGAAAATATTCTATTCTTGATAATTTTGAACGAAAATTGCTGGCTAACGAACTCGACCTGTATTTTTGTACCTAAAAAAAGTGTACTAAAGTTGAAGTTGATACGACAATTTTTACTCAAGTTATCCGATCCCGAAATTTTGCGTATAAAGACAGACAGACAGACAGGCAGGCAGACAGACATACATACAGACAGACCTTTTCGTAAAACCCATTTTTTTGGAATCAGGAGGTCTCAAAACGTCGAGAAATGCAGGAATTAGCAAAAGTCCAAAATCGCACAATTTGAAGACCTTCTCATTTAGGATGAGAATGTAAAAAGGAAGAAAAGGAAGAAAAAACCGAAATATATTTACTTTTGTTACTTTTTTTTTAAAGTGATAGAGTTTCTGTATAGAATTTATAGTCCATGGGCCCACGCATGAAATTTTTATTGATTACCAACACGGCGAAACTTTGTTGATCTGTATATCTAATAACGAAGAAAATTGAACAAAAATTAATGAACTGCGCGTTACTTTCAACTTTTTAAAAAATGAAAATTCAATCAATTTTTGACTCGCCAGAAAAATTTGGCAAAGTACACAAAAAAAATTTCAGACCAATATTAATTACATTCCATACTTTAAGTTCTATTTTCAAACTATTTCAGCTATTAACGGACCAAATTAAAAAGAAGTTGAGGAACTGCGCGTTACTTTCACCTTTTAAAAAAAAGAAAAAAATTGGTTGAATTTTCATTTTTTGACAAGATGAAAATAACGCTAAGTTCGTCAATTTATGTTCTTTTTTGTTCGTTAGTAGATGAAAAAGTTTGAAATGACATCTAGAAATATGGAAAATAGTTAATACTTGTCTGAAAATTTTTTTGTGCATTTTGCTGAATTTTTCTGGCGAGGCAAAAAGTGATTGAATTTTCATGTTCTGACAAGTTGAAAGTAACGCGCAGTTTTTTAATTTTTGTCTAATTTTGTTCGTTTATAGATAAAAAAGTTTGAAATTAGATCTAGAAATATGGAAAATAATAATAATTACTACTACATTTTAATTTTTGTTATCCTAATATCTCAATTTTATTTTTTGTGTAATTGAAGTTTTATTTTTTTAATTGTTAATTTTGTGGTAGTTAAAAATAACTGAAACTTTAAAACGAAATTAAAAAAAATAACTTGATAATTACGAAAGTAAAAAGAATAATTTAGAAAATTAAACAATAAATATAAAACATTTACAAAAAAATTAAAAAATTAACGCAATTATCAGAATAACTGTTGAAAATAACTGTTAATTAAATAACTGAATTTAGAAGTAAAAAAAATAATTGAAGTTAAAGAACATAATTCGAAATTGATAAAAATAATAATGAATTGCAGAAATACATTGAAAATATAAGCATTAAATTGAAATCTAAAAAAGTATTTAATAAGTAAAAGAACGATTAGAAAATGACAAAAATATAGAAAGCAAAATTCTCACAATGGTTAATTAATACATAACCAAAAAAATTAATTAAAAAAAGACAGGAATTATTGCATATACAGTAAATAAATAAATTAAATAAAAGCAATAACTATTAAATTTGATCAGAATAGTAGAAAATTTAGAAACTACCTAAATAATCGTTGAAAATAATTATTAATGGAACAACTGGATAAAAAAATAAAGAAAAATAATTTAAAATTAAAGAATAAAATTTAAACTCTATTAGTTAAGCTGAAAATTAGAAAAAAGTAATCAAGAATTTAATAAAATAATTGTAAAATTAAATAGTTGCATTAAATTTCTAAACCAATTTTTGTAATTGCAAAAAAATAATTGAAAGTTAAAGAATATAAATACAAATTTTAAAATATATAAGAAAAATGTAGAAAAGAATCAAGAGTTGTAAGAAAATAGTCGTAGAATTGAGTAAAATAGTAGAAATAATTCAAGAATTACGGAAAATTAAAAAAAAAATTTAAATAAAAAAAAATGTTCAATGATTGTAAATTGAAGATTAAAATAAAAATTGTAAAAAAAAAGTTCGATGATTAAAAGAAAAATTACAAGATGTTAAAAATTAATTAACGTTAAAAAAAGTAATTAAGAATAGGAAAAATATTCGCTAAATGGCTAGATAATTACACAATTGGAAACAATAATTAAAAAATACAAAAATAAATATAAAATTTAAACAACATAATTGACAATTTAGAAAAAACACAAACAATTAAAAAATTAAAAAAATTAAAAATAGAACTGGATTAAAAAATGATTAGAAATACTTAAAAATCGAAGAATAAAATTTAAATTTTATGAGTGGATTAAAAATCTGAAAAAGTAATTAAGAAGTTAAGACAATAGTTATAGGATTAAACAATTAAATTCAATTTTAAAAAAATTTTTTATAATTTGGCAAAAAAAAAATTTCAATAATAATTTAAAACTACCTTTTTCACAATATTTTTTTTTTTAGATAAAATATTATGCACGCAAAAATATCATTTTTATTAGAACTAATCCATGAATTTGCGTCAAGTATTTTTTCAATTCAAGTTTGACATTTCATTTAACAAAAACAAAACAATATTTTTGATTTTTCTTTCTAAAAAAAGGATAATTAAATACTTTAAAAATAGGTTACCGGCTGGTCGACTTTTCATGACTGGCCGACTTTACCCCATTTTACGGTAATTGAAAAAAAAGAATTTAATTGTAATTGTAAGAGGATACTTAGATAATTAAAAAAAAATTACAAAACATTGAAAAAATTTTAATATTATAGATAAAAATTACACAATACGAAGAAAACTTTGACAAATAGCTAAATAATTACGTAATTAAAACAAAATTTAGAAAAATGAAACAATAAATATTAAGTTTAAACAAAATAAATTAAAATTTAAAAATTACAGAAATAATTGTTGGACATAATTGAAAATTGAAGAACTGGATTACAAATTAAGAAAAATAATTAGAAATTAAAGAATAAAATTTTAATTTTACTATATAATTAAAATTTTTAAAAAAGTAATTGACAATTTTAGAAAATAGTTGTAGAATTAAATAATTGGATTAAATTTCAAGAACATTTTTTATAATTGAAAAGAATAATTCAAAAAAGCCGAGAATTATAGAAAATTAGAGAAAATAATTTTAAATTGAAAAAAAAAATTAAAAATTTATTTAAACAAATGAAAATTAAAGGAAAATTACCGAACGACGAAAATTATTAAACATTGAAGAAAATAATCAAGAATAAAAAAAAATTCCACAAATGACTAAATATTTACACGATGGAAACAATAATTAAAAAAAAAGTGAATATTCAATTTAAACCAAATAATTAAAAATTTAGATATTGCTGGAAATAGTTGTCAATGGAAACAGTTGATTGAGAAATGAAGAAAAATAATTAAAAATTAAAAAATAAAATTAAAATTTTATTAGAAAACTGCAGAATGGAAATAAGTAATTAAAAATTTATTTATTTATTAAGATAACAAACGGGTTATGGAACCCAATTACATAATGCGTGTACAAATATTTTGCGACAAAATGTTCTATAAGATGCTACTTATAGTAAAAAAGAAAAAGAGAAAATAATTGTAGATTTGATTAATTGCATTGAATTTCTAAAGCAATTTTTATAATAGGAAAAAATATTTAAAAATTTAAGAATATTATCACAATTTTTACAAAATAATTGTGATAAGTCTTGAATCATTAAACATATAAGAAAAGTGTAAAAGAGGATCAAGATTTAATTGGCGGATCCACGGGCGGGGGGGGGGGGGGGGTCATGGTGATTATAACCCCTTCCTAGAGCTCACTTAGATTTGAATAGGAGAAATAAATACAACACTATAGTGTTTCTCATTCTCTCTCATGTATTACCCTCTGCAAAAACCAAGTTTGGATCCGCCACTGCAAGATTTGAAGAAAGAAGTTGTAGAATTGAAAAAAAAATGTTTTTAAAAATCCGAGTATTATAGAAAATTAAACAAAAGAATTTTAAATTGAATAAAAATAATTCAAAATTCAATGTAAAAAAAAAATAAAAATTTAAGACAATAATTAGAAAATTAAAAGAAAATCTACGAAACGACGAAAAATTTTTAATATTAAAGATAATAATTAACAATATGAAAAAAATTACTCTAATGGCTACATAATTACAAACTTGGAAACAATAATTAAAATATAATGTAATTATTAGTAACATATCTAGACACTTTAACATCTTAATAATAATAATTAAAATAAAAGCAATAACAATTAAATTTGATCAGAATAGTAGAAAATTTAGCAACTACCTGAATAATCGTTGAAAATAATTGTTAATGGAACAACTGGATTAAAAAATAAAGAAAAATAATTTAAAATTAAAGAATAAAATTTAAACTCTATTAGTTAAGCTGAAATTTAGAAAAAAGTAATTAAGAATTCAATAAAATAATTGTAAAATTAAATAGTTGCATTAAATTTCTAAACCAATCTTTGTAATTGCAAAAGAAGAATTGAAAGTTGAAGAGTATAAATAAAATTTTTTAAAAATAATTGGGAAAAATCGTGAATCATGAAATATATAAGAAAAATGTAGAAAAGAATCAAGAGTTGTAAGAAAATAGTCGTAGAATTGAGTAAAATAGTAGAAATAATTTAAGTATTACGGAAAATTAAAAAAAAAAATTAAAAAAAAAAATTTCAATGATTGTAAATTGAAGATTAAAATAAAAATTGTAAGAAAATAGTTCGATGGTTAAAAGAAAAATTACAAGATGTTAAAAATTAATTAACGTTAAAAAAAGTAATTAAGAATAGGAAAAATATTTTCGTAAATGGCTAGATAATTACACAATTGGAAACAATAATTAAATAATACATAAATAAATATAAAATTTAAACAACATAATTGACAATTTAGAAAAAACACAAACAATATTTGAATATAATTTAAAATAGAACTGGATTAAAAAATGATTAGAAATACTTAAAAATCGAAGAATAAAATTTAAATTTTATGAGTGGATTAAAAATCTGAAAAAGTAATTGAGAAGTTAAGACAATAGTTATAGGATTAAAGAATTAAATTTAATTTTAAAAACATTTTTTATAATTGGAAAAAAGAATCAAAAAAAAGCCAAGTAATACAGGAAATTTAAGGAATTAATTTTAAACTGAATAAAATAATTAAAAATTTATTATAATAATTGAAAAAAAAGAAGTTAATTGTAATTGTAAGAGAATACTTAGATGATAAAAAGAAAAATTACAAAACATTGAAAAAAAATGTAATATTACAGATAATAATTTACAATATGAAAAAAATGTTGACAAATAGCTTAATAATTACGTAATTGAAACAAAATTTAGAAAAATGAAACAATAAATATTAACCCATTAACGCCCAGACGGACGAAAAATTTCTGTTGACTTTGAGGACCTCCCTTTTAAAAAAAATGCCTACAAAAAAATTAGCACTTATCATTTTTAACGTAAAATTTACTCCTCTTTTAGATTCTGAAGTTAAAATTTGTTTATAACAAATCGTTAAAAAGTTATAAACAATTTTTTGCAAAAAAACACGATTTTTTGAGAAAAAATTTTCATTTTAGACATATTTTCACCGGAAAAAAGCAAGTAGATGCTCTCAAAAGCTCAAAATATCGCGTCCATGGACCCCCAGCTATAAGACCCTGAAGCAAAAAAATTTTTTTTTCAAAATGGCGGACGCCAATATGGCGGCTAAAACTAAAAAAATGGCTCAGATATGAAACAGGGTGCTCCAACTTTTTCATGTGACTGAAATCGCCTAAAACTCTTTATACGGGGGTTTTTGGGGTCGCTGATTACGAATATGATGTCAGTTTTTAAAAATTCAAAATGGCTGATCCAATATGGCGGACGAATTTTTATAAAAATTTTGGATTCACTTGAAACTCTCCACTCAGGGGTTTTTGGGGTCGCTGATTACGAATATGATGTCAGTTTTTAAAAATTCAAAATGGCGGATCCAATATGGCGGACGAATTTTTAAAAAAATTTTGGATTCACTTGAAACTCTCCACTCAGGGGTTTTTGGGGTCGCTGATTACGAATATGATGTCAGTTTTTAAAAATTCAAAATGGCGGATCCAATATGGCGGACGAATTTTTAAAAAAATTTTGGATTCACTTGAAACTCTCCACTCAGGGCTTTTTGGGGTCGCTGATTACGAATATGATGTCAGTTTTTAAAAATTCAAAATGGAGTTGGCAAATTTTTTAAGTCTTATTATTTTTTTTGGTTATTTTTGTTTATTTGACGCTGATTTATTTGCTGTGGTGCTGTATAACTTTTAACTATGCTCACAACTAAGACGGTTTTGCGCTTGTTGTTTCCGCTAAGATCTGGCATTTCGAAGTCGGCGCATTACTAGTTTTGCAGAAAATGCAATGGCATGCAGTTATTACTGCTGTACTGCTTGTTGGCATTGTGCCAGAATTTGCTTGCAGCTCTGGCTATTGTTACTGAGCCAGCATTTGCTTCCACCACTGGTTGTCCTTACTGTGCCAGCGTTGCTTGCAGCTCTGATTATTGTTACTGCGCCAGCATTTGCTTCTACCACTGGTTGTCCCCTTACAAAAAAGGAGTATTAGAATGAGTATTGAATAATGAGTACTGCAGTGAGTATTGCAATGAGTATTGCAATGAGTACTGCATGAGTACTGCAATGAGTACTGCAATGAGTATTGGAAATTCCAGTACTTTTTTCGCCACATGTATTTTTTAAGTACAGTAAACAATTTTTTTTAAAATTATAATGAAATTGTGATTTTGCGTTCCATGTATTTCTGTATATTTAGTTTACAACAAAAAAAGTAGTGCGCAGACGTAGGAGCCGTTGAAACTTAGTGCGCAACATATTATATTTTCAACAATGTTTGGCGAAAAAAGTACTGGAATTTTCAATACTCATTGCAGTACTCATTGCAATACTCATTGCAATACTCACTGCAGTACTCATTATTCAATACTCATTCTAATACTCTTTTTTTGTAAGGGTCGTTACTGTGTCAGCGTTGCTTGCAGCTCTGGTTATTGTTACTGTGTCAGCGTTGCTTGCAGCTCTGATTATTGTTACTGCGCCAGCATTTGCTTCAACCACTGGTTGTCGTTACTGTGTCAGCGTTGCTTGCAGCTCTGGTTATTGTTACTGCCGAAGCATTTGCTTCCACCACTGGTTGTCGTTACTGTGCCAGCGTTGCTTGCAGCTCTTGTTATTGTTACTGCGCTAGCATTTGCTTCTACCACTGGTTGTTGTTACTGTGTCAGCATTTGCGTGCAGCTCAGGTTGTCGTAACTGTGCCAGCATTCGTTTGCAGCACTAGTTGTCGTCATTGTGCCAACATTCACGTGCACCACTGGTTGTCTGCACTGCGCCAGCATTCTTTTATTACTGGGTCGATTTTAAAAATGTCAACAAAGCGTAAGTCGAAACGGCAGAAAGTTGTAAATGACGCCGAGAGTTTCGAAGTTGAAGAACATGACGAACACCTAGATGTGCTAATGCTACCAAACTCGAATGATTCTGGCGAATCTGATTGTGAATCTGATTCAGATGATGATGCTATTCATGAAGAGCTAGAAAATTCGCTTAAGAATGAATGTGCCGATTTACCGCAAAATTCATACCAGACGATTCGAGAAAATTATACTTCAAATCAATCGAAGTTGGAGCCAGATCATATTTTTGAATGGGTTGATGGTGAACAGAAGTATGATCCTCAGTATAAAAATGAAACTTTTATACCTGATAGCGTTGCAAAAAAAATTCGGTCATCCTCGTCAACTGAACTATTTGAATTTTTCTTTTCCAAGGAGCTAAAGGAATTCATATTAGACGCAACACGTCTGAATGATTGTCAAATTTCGTTGACTGAATTAGACAAATTTCTTGGAATAATTATTTTGTCTATTTTCAACGAAAGGAAATCTCAACGAGATTATTGGTCTCAGAATCATCTTCTAGGTTGTGAAGCTGTAGCTGGAGCTATGAGTCGCAACAAGTTTGAAGATATCAAGTCCAAGCTAAAGCTATCCAAACCTGAAGATGAAAATGCTGATGATAGAGCTTGGCGAGTGAGAGGTCCTTTGGAGATTTTTAAGAAAAATGCGAGGCAGTTTGGGTATTTTTCATCAGCTTTGTCAGTTGACGAAATGATGGTAAAGTTTCGGGGAAGAACTATTTTGAAGCAGTTTATAAGAAACAAGCCTGTCCGTTTCGGTATCAAAATGTGGGCTCTTTGTAGTTCCGAAGGATTTTTATTCGATTGTGACATTTATTGTGGCAAGAATTCAAAAAGTTTTTTTTTGGCAATGAAGAAAAGCTAAATAAATGTGCTTTAGGTAGCTGCATTGTCGTTGGTCTTCTCCAAAACCTTCTTTCTTCAGTTGTACCCAGAAATGTAGTGAAATATCACGTATATTTTGACAACTTTTTTACAAGTCCAGATTTACTGGTTCATCTGAAGAAAGTTGGTTTGCGGGCAACAGGGACAGTCAGAGCTAATCGAATTCAAGTAAAAAATCCGATTACGGAAAAGGATCCAAGAGGGACATTTATTGCCAAGCATGACAAATGCAGTGGTGTCAATTATGTCACAGTAAAAGATTCGAAAGTAGTGTCTATACTGTCAACACTGATAGGTGTTACACCAATTAGTTCAGTCAAAAGATATTCTTCGGAGACAAAGAGCAAAGTTGATATAGCATTTCCTAATGCTTTTACAACCTACAACAAGTTTATGGGCGGAGTAGACTTGCACGACGCACATTGCAGCAATTTGATGCCATGCATAAGGTCGAAGAAATGGACTTGGGTTATACTTATGAGACTCGTTCAAGCATCAATTGCAAATGCAACTGTTCTAAGAAACTTAGTTGTCCAAGAAAAAAAAATAGGTACTAAAGACATGGCTCTACAGATTGCAGAAGCATATCTAAAAAAAATCTGAATCCATCAAAAACCACAAAGTTCAAAGAGTTGAACAAAAGAAAAACTGCTCTAATTTCTCCAAGTGCACCTGTAGAACGCAACGAAAGTGCGTGGAGTGTGATGCATATTTATGCGTTTCCTGCTTTCAGGATTTTCACACCTAAAATGTAAAAATGTAAAAAATATTAAAACAAAAAAAAAACAAAAAAAAATAAAATAAAAAACGAAAAAAATAAAATAAAATAAAATAAAAAACGAAAAAAAAAAAGACTCTTTATTGTCCACCTCCTCGCGGTAAGAGTCGGGCAACGGCGAATTATTCGACGGCAAACGGACCAAAAAATTCTTATTCATTGTATAATACTTATTGAAATTCAAACAATTTGACTCTGCTATTTTGTATTTTCAAGAATTGCCATCAGATTTGCAATTAGCGACCCAAAAAACCCCCGAATAGAGAGTTTCAAGTAAATCCAATAATTTTTTACAAAACTCGTCCGCCATATTGGATCCGCCATTTTGAATTTTTAAAAACTGACATCATATTCGTAATCAGCGACCCCAAAAAGCCCTGAGTGGAGAGTTTCAAGTGAATCCAAAATTTTTTTAAAAATTCGTCCGCCATATTGGATCAGCCATTTTGAATTTTTAAAAACTGACATCATATTCGTAATCAGCGACCCCAAAAAGCCCTGAGTGGAGAGTTTCAAGTGAATCCAAAATTTTTTTAAAAATTCGTCCGCCATATTGGATCAGCCATTTTGAATTTTTAAAAACTGACATCATATTCGTAATCAGCGACCCCAAAAACCCCCGTATAAAGAGTTTTAGGCGATTTCAGTCACATGAAAAAGTTGGAGCACCCTGTTTCATATCTGAGCCATTTTTTTAGTTTTAGCCGCCATATTGGCGTCCGCCATTTTGAAAAAAAAATTTTTTTGCTTCAGGGTCTTATAGCTGGGGGTCCATGGACGCGATATTTTGAGCTTTTGAGAGCATCTACTTGCTTTTTTCCGGTGAAAATATGTCTAAAATGAAAATTTTTTCTCAAAAAATCGTGTTTTTTTGCAAAAAATTGTTTATAACTTTTTAACGATTTGTTATAAACAAATTTTAACTTCAGAATCTAAAAGAGGAGTAACTTTTACGTTAAAAATGATAAGTGCTAATTTTTTTGTAGGCATTTTTTTTAAAAGGGAGGTCCTCAAAGTCAACAGAAATTTTTCGTCCGTCTGGGCGTTAATGGGTGTTTAAACACAATAATTTTAAATTTAAAAATTACACAAATAATTGTTGGAAATAATTGTTAATGGAACAACTGGATTAAAAAATAAAGAAAAATAATTAAAAATTAAAGAATAAAATTTAAATTTTATGAATTAATTGAAAAGCTAAAATAAGTAATTGACAATTTAAGAAGATAGTTGTAGAATTAA
Organism: Ganaspis brasiliensis; assembly: GCA_037103525.1. Classification (NCBI taxonomy): domain Eukaryota; kingdom Metazoa; phylum Arthropoda; class Insecta; order Hymenoptera; family Figitidae; genus Ganaspis; species Ganaspis brasiliensis. Next base: position 1,604,443 of record JAZKLR010000093.1, on the reverse strand, counting down.
ATAATTGGATTGAGTTTTAAAAACATTTTTTATAATTGAAAAAAATAATTCAACATTTATTTAAACAATTGAAAATTAAAGGTTTTAATTACTATTGTTAAGGAATGGTTAGATAATTAAAGGAAAATTACAGAACGACGAAAATTATTAAACATTAAAGAAAATAATTGAGAATAGAACAAAAATTCGACAAATGGCTAAATAATTACACAAGTTTAATTGATTCAAATTTTAATTTATCAAAATTTAAATCTTTAAACTTCAGTCGAATTGTATTTACATTTATTAAAAATTCAGTTAATATAACCTTCAAGTAATCTAAATATTGGAATTGGTTCAAAAATTCGATTTGTATTTCAATTAATTTATAGTTGAGTTGTTTAAAATTTATTTCTATTTTAATTTTAATGAACAAAACTATAATTCGATTTAAATTTCAAAGAATCCAAACTTCAATTTATCCGAATTTTAATCGATAGAAACTTCAAATTATATAAGGAATATGATTTTTGTATTCACTAGGTTGTATTTTTTTCAAAAATCCTTGTGTCCAAATTTAGATATTCATGAGCTTAATAATTGAAAAAGCAATTTAACCTAAATATCAATATTTATCCAAAATTAAATATATTCAATTTTCAATTTACACAAATTCATTAAAAAAATCCGTAAATCGAAACTTCTAGTAATCTAAATATTTGAATTGACTTTTACGTTTTCTTATTCTATTAACATTTTCTTATTTCTGCATTTGTAAATTTGTATCTATTATTTGCATAATTTTGCAGTATTTTACTAATTTACATATTATTTTTATTTTTCAGATTCATCATGTGTAATTAGTCCCAAAACCAGCCTCTGACTTCCTTAAAAATAAGTGGATTTACTTTCTTAAGTTGAGCCGCGCGTACTAGTGCACGCAGAAAAATGGAGTCTAAAAAACTGGAACTCTGCTTGAAGTTTAGGAGTCAGTGCAGAAAATAAGATGAATTGATTTCCATTAAGAATTGCCTGGAATTCTTTCATATTATAAATAAGATTAAAAGTAGTGACTTTAACGTATGCTACAAAACTTTTCGTTACTAAATATATTGAATAGTTAAGGCACAGTGCTAAGGCACACTTTAAAGACTTACGGGAGATCGAGGAAGTTGTGCTACGCTCGCAGCAGTGTGCCATGTGCCTTACAGGACTCAGTCCCAAACATCGAACCTTTTTCGCGCAACAAGAAAAAAAAGTTTTTCAGTTCTCTTTCTTAGATATTAATTATCTATTGTCATCACTTTTATTAATTCACAATTTTCATTGTGTTTATTTGTACACACACACACACATACTTAACGATTAAACACATCGGAAAATTTTCTCGGGTATATGGGAATTGAACTTAACTACCTAAAAACGCAAATTTAACGCACGCACGCTGTAACCTCTTGGCTATCCTAGCAATTGAAATTCAAAATGTTTTCAAACGTTGACATTCTTCTGTGTATGAAGGTCAGGGATTAAGACCAGTAACACTGTAATAATACGTGTTTAGGAATGATTCCTTGACTGCGCGAAACTGAACGATGTTCTGCTCGACAATGATTCAAACGTGTTTAGGACTGATTCCATGAATGCGCTAGACTGAACGATGCTTTTAATAATGCCAATACACTTAGCCGTACTTGTAAGATTATATTAAAAGATTGTTCTAATTCTAATATTTACAACTCTTTTTGTAATAAAGTTATATATTAGTAAAATTGCTAAGTTAGATCATTTATATTTGAAAATAATAGTAATTTAAAGCCTCTTTAAATAATCAGACCAAGATTTTTGTAATACAGAACGTTTTTAGATTATTAAACATTTTTTAATAAGTATATGAAGGAGCTTAATGTACTGAGTCCTAAACTTTTTAGCAATTTTACTAGTAATCAAGTAAAAGTTCATTGACACGCAGTATTCTATCATAGAGTAATAGACTCTTTAAATAACTCATTTTTTTATTTTTCTCCGTGTGGGAATTACAATGATTTTTTAATTTCTTTACTCTTTTCTTTTCTAATATTGATAAACTGAAAGATTATTTTGTAAATTTGTAAATTTTTTGAGAATTATATATTGTCTGAAAAACAATATATTTCAATGAGAAATGATTCCACGACTTTAACATACATAGCCTATGTGAATTGAAATGGAAACAACCTAGAAAGAATTTAATATTGTTTTTCTAATTTTTAATTAATTTGAAAGGTTAAGTGAAAAACTGCATTTGTTTAATTTTCTCGAAACAACAAAAAATGGACGTATCAACTTTTGGCCGCTTACTCCTCATTTACTAATCACTATTTCATTATATATTCACTATATAGAATCACTATATATTCCACGCGCAACTCCATTGAGGTTTTAGGGATACTAATTGTTGTCAATAAATATGTATTATTTATAATAAAAATTATACGATTGTTTGAAATTTCTTTCTTTCTTTATACTTTATACAATTATTGAAAATTTAAAATTTTTTGTGAAGAGCATTTATATTTTTTATTTTTGAAATACTTTTAGCTGCAAAAAAAAAGAGTAAGGCGAGTCAATCATACAGCAGCAAGAAAATAACGTTCTTTAGCAAGGTGGCCACGTGTCAGTAAAGTCAGGGAAATAACAGAGAAAAAAATTTTTTTGTCAGGGAACTTAAAAAAAGTTGAGACGAACCATAGTGCGGTCAAATTTACTATTATTTTGTCAAAAATCTTTAAACAACTAAAAAATGAATCGATTCTTTTTATAAATATTTCTACAATAATGCTTTACTACTAAAAAAGCAAGACTCTTATTAGTAACTAAAAAAACGTTAATAACTTTGAAAAATGCAAAAAGTTATTTTTTGAGAAAATAATTTTAAGATTTTTCGAGATCAGAAACTATTTACACCAAAATAAATTATATATTTTATACACAAAACTTATCTAAACTATTTTTAAATAGTTCTAGTTACTAACCAACAATTTGGATTTGTTTAAATAATCTTAAATAAACAAATTCATAACTTCAAAAGCTTTCCTTATTTAGATTTCGTTTATTTTTTTTAATTAATTAATTAATTAATTACTATAATAATTAAGAGATCTTTTGAAGTTATTTATTTGTTAACTAAAATTATTTAAACGATTTAAAAATAGTTGGTAAGTATTCAAAACTACTATGAAACTCTATGCCAATAATAATCAAATAATTTTACAAAAAAAAAAATCTAAGTAATAAAAATTTTCGAAGTTATTTATTTGTTAATTAAGATTGTTAAGACAATCTAAAAATTGTTTGTAAACATTCTAAATTGTATTAGGACTGTAGGCCAATAGTGACGAATTAATTTTGCAAAAGAAACTAATTCTGAGTGAGTAATGAAATCTTTTGAAGTGATTATATCAAAATACCTTGAAATCTCTCTCTAAAAAAATTATTTTTTATATTTTTAAAAGTTATTTAAATTTTTGTAGTTAATATTAAAAGTCTTAATTTTTTAGCACCAACTTAAGCGTTACAGTACAAACATTTATGAGATTTTTAAAAACAATGATTTTAAAATTGGTTCATTTTTGAGTTGTTGACAGATTTTTGTTTTTGCTCTGAATAAAAAATTTTTGTCAGGGAATTTAGTTGTAAAGTCAGTAAAATGTCAGGGAAATGACAAGGAAATTGATAAACTAAATCTTGTGGCTACCCTGTTTAGTGTTTTACTGCTTAATATACTATTTCTTATGCAACTAAGAGTGTAATTATAAAAAAAAATTAATTTTGCCTGCATTTTTTATTATCTAGTTTATAATTTTTTAAAGTAAACAGTTTTTTAAATTACGTAATCTTTATTTGACAATAACTTGCCAGTCTACTTTCCCGGATATCTTTCTATTTATTTTTATATTAGTTTACCTGTTTAATTTTAGTGAAAAATATTCAGTAAATTTCTTTAAAACTATAATTTCGATATTGAAGAAAATTTTCCTCATTCATTTTCAGCAAACTTGCTTCTATAAATTAAGTAAACATAACCTAATTATTTTCACTGAAACTTGCCACTTTATTTTCCGAGAAATTTCATTGTCTCCCTTTATGCTAATTTTCATGGTTAATTCTAAGGAAATATGAAAAGAAAATTTTAATTTAATTATCACTTAAACATTTCTGAAAATTTTATTTCATAATTTGCGTTGAATTTACATTTGTAGTTAACGGGAAGTTATCTTGGATAACTAAAAATGTGGCGGACATTTATATATTAGCAGGAAGTTAGCCTGAAGTTAAACTCGATAAATTTGTTAACTTGCGGCGTTAACTTCCCGTTAACTTGCCGATAATTATGGTGCTGTCTGGGTATGATTTTTTAGGTAATGAAACAAGCTTTCAGATGACGTAAATATAGATTTTTTAAATTTATGTACAAGGGCTAGGTAGTTTTTTTAAAAAAACGAAAACGTCCTGCCGGCAATACCGCGCGTCGTCTTTTTGTGACTAAAAATTATGTGAATTTTTGGAAAATTTAACTTCTTTTAGCTACCAAGCTTCAGGGTTTGAATTTACAAGTTCAATGTTTACATGCGCTGAAATCTTGATTCTTTACCTTTCCAACGATATATACTACTTTTTGTTTATCTGAATCCATGTTAATTTTATAACGCGATTTCGTACGTACTCGCGGAAGGCTTTTTGTCCTGCCGGAAGGACGTTGGACGTTCTATCATTAAAAGTGAGGACAAAAATGTCTTAAAATAAGACACTTGTTTTTACAGTGAAGTAACTTTTACTATTTAAAAGTAAAATCTAAACTGACTAGAATTTCTCCGCATGTCAGACAATTTTTACTATTTCAGGAGTAAATTTTACTATTTCTGAAGTTACTTTTAGTAAAATAATTAAAATTTACTTAGGAAATTGTAAAAATTGCCAGATATGCGAAGAAATTCCGGTCAGTTCAGTGATATTAATTCTACAAATATACGGGACAATATAAATTTTGTATACATAAATCGACAGACTTTTTATTGCACAATATTTTGACAAAAGGAATTATTATTAAATAATGTCAATTGGAACAGTTAAATGTTACTCCTGAAAATTTCAGATTTGTTTGTGAAAATCATGCGTTAAGACTTACTTTTGGGAAATCGTAACGATTAGAAAGCCTACTCTACAATAATTTTAATAATAATAATATAACTTAGTAAACGTTATTCTTATTAAATAATGAAATTATAATGACTACCATTTAACCGTAATGCTTTTGCATAAGTCTAAAAAATTTATTTCTTCATGAGGTTGGGGTCTATCCACATATTACGTCACACGAAATTGGACTTTTTTAGATTTCTCCCACCCCCCCTATAGTGAAAAAATGATGATAAAGGTCATTGCTAAAAATTATTGGTAATAGTTAATAAACTCTTGTGGAAGCTATATGTCAATTGGCAGACAAAAATTCGGACGATAACATCGAGGCAGACAACAATAAAAAGTGCGATTTACATGCGATTTGGAGCTATTGGATTAAATTGTTCATTTTTAAGAAATGTGAAATTTGTTTGCACCACATTAATTTTTAAACATAATTTAATGTTTTCATAGACTTTAAAACGAATATAATTTATTTTAAAATAGATTTTTTATAAAAATGAAAATAATAAAAACTGAAAATGTCATCTCTTTATTGAGTTTTTGATTTTTTTGAAAAATAGATATTAGATTGAAACTTTTGAGAAAAATGTATTCCATTTTAAAAAAAGAAAGAGCAAAATCGGTCAGTTAGTTTAAAAGTTAGAGCAGCTTTTCCGAATTTAAAAAGTTAAAATCAATTCTGACGCGAGCGACTGCTGTCGCGTGTCGCTGCATTCCCCACTCCTTGTACCTAAGGAAGGTAAAATATCGCACACACTTTTACCTTCATTTTAAACATTTTGCTCTTTCTTTTTTTAAAATGGAATACATTTTTCTCAAAAGTTTCAATCTAATATCTATTTTTCAAAAAAATCAAAAACTCAATAAAGAGATGACATTTTCAGTTTTTATTATTTTCATTTTTATAAAAAATCTATTTTAAAATAAATTATATTCGTTTTAAAGTCTATGAAAACATTAAATTATGTTTAAAAATTAATGTGGTGCAAACAAATTTCACATTTCTTAAAAATGAACAATTTAATCCAATAGCTCCAAATCGCATGTAAATCGCGCTTTTTATTGTTGTCTGCCTCGATGTTATCGTCCGAATTTTTGTCTGCCAATTGACATATAGCTTCCACAAGAGTTCATTAACTATTACCAATAATTTTTAGCAATGACCCTTATCATCATTTTTTCACTATAGATAACGCACCTTTGACCCTGTCTGCAACCCTTTGTCGTCCAGAAAATTGTCTGCCAATCATTTCTTATCAAATTTATCACTTTTGATCGTCGGTACGCGGCCTTAATCGTCCTAATCGCGCAGGCAGACTTCGCATTCGGTATTCGTGGGCTCAAATGGAATCCATCTATGTATTAATATTTAATGTGTCTTATAACATGCATTTTTATGTAGCCAGTTCTCCGTCTATAAGGGGGCATAGGCAGTCAGGGACGCTTAAATATACGGTTTTTCTCGATTTTTTTTAAGGAAAACGAATGACGGTTTTTTATTTTACATTTTTGCATTAAATTAACCTATATTTAAAGAACAATTCTGAATTTATTCATTAAAAAATAATAAAAATTATAAAAGTTATAATAAATTAATTCGGGCTCTTAAAAAAACAGCCTTTTTGTGGTGGACATCATAAGTCCCGACAGGATTATCTAAAATCAAAAAACCAAAAATTTTTCATTTGTAAATTAGCTTCTTTAGTACTTGAGCGAAGCACATTTGAAAAAAAAAATTTAATTTTTTATAGCACTTTGAAGTGAAAATATAGTTCCAGAGTTTGTGTTTATTTCATATAAAGACAGACGGAAAAAAGTGTAATTTTAATAATTTTTAATATTTCAATTTCCTAAATTTTTTTTTTAATTTTACTTTAGATTTTATTTCAATTTTTTCTACATTTTTTTCATTTTTAATATTAATTTAAAAATTTTTTTCTAAGTGTTTTAAGTAACTTTTTGTTTATTTATAACTTAAGTTAATCGTCACAAGCAAAATTAAAAAAAAATTCTTAATTTATTAATTTATTTATTAATAAAATTTAATTAATTTAACTATTTATTAATTTAAAATTTTTTTTTCTAAGTGTTTTAAGTAACTTTTTGTTTATTTATAACTTAAGGTAGTTCTCTCGGAAAAATTTTTTCTTCGAATATTTTTCTAATTAAAGCATCATATAATAGAACATTTAAGGAATACAATGATATTTTTTTAAAGGTAGGAAGCGGTGCTACTTATTAAGATATTTAAGAATGAAGTTGAATCTTTTAACATGGAAGAATGTGAAACACATAGTTGAACAATACAATTTTACTAACCACGCAATGAATATTCTTTAGGTTTAAAAATAAAAACTACTAATTACTATTTTAAAGTATAAGAAATAAGATTCTTTTTTAAAAAATGTGGCTTGCGGAACTAAATTTCGAGAAATAGTACTTTGAAATCCATTTTGACGTTTTATTCATTTTTTTAAATAAATAGGGAAGACCGGGGCTGTTTGGCGCAGGGGCTGGTTGACGCACTTGAGTTTATTCAAAAGTGAAAAGTCGAATTAATTTTTCTCTTCGGTCAAATTAATGTACTTGATAAACTGTAACTTCACACATAATTTCATTATTATTGATTGATTATTCTGGACTATAAATTCAAAAAACCAAGTTTAGTAATCAAATAAGTAAATTTTAACGCCTTCATTTTTTTGTTATATCTTTTTACAAAATGCAATCAGAAAAAATCAAAATTAAGGTTTTGTGTTCTGAACAGTTGCTTTTAAGAAACAATTAAAAAGATTTGATTCATTTTTAAAGTTTTCATAAAAACGAAGAAAATTTATAAATAGTCTCTCTAAGGCTACTTGGCGCAGAAGGGTCGGGGCTGGTTGGCGCGCTCGGAACGCTAGAAGTTTATAAGCTACATCTAGTGACTAATAAAAATTTATTAAATTCAATGTGGTAACACTTTTATTTTATTATCAGTACCAAGAATAACCCGTTAAAATAAAAAAGTGTTTAATATATATTATTATTATTATAATCTCACAATTTTACATTTCCAGATATTTGTAGTTTTTAGGTTCGTGAACTTCACTTTTTGAACAAGATGAACCTTCCATTTTCAGTTAATTCACATTTTTTCAAGATAATATTTCCTTAGAAGACTTATTTTAACAATGAAACATATTGCTTGATTATTAATAACACATTTTAATTCATGCGCCAAGTAACCCCGGGTAGTGCGCCAGGCAGCCCCGGGTCGGGGCTGTTTGGCGCACTTTGGTTTTCTCCAAAAAGTCTGTTCTAAAAAAAAAAGTACAACTTTTTTTTGGAACTTTTATTTTTTGAAATCAAAGCTGAGATGTTAAGCAAACTTTCTGTACAATATAGTTTTCATGTACACAAAATTGGCAGAACCAATCAACAAAGAGTGAGAAGTGCGCCAAGTAGCCCCGGTCTCCCCTACAAAAGAGAGAGACTCTATACTTTGAAGTTCGCGCTATTTATTAAACATCAAAAAACAAGTAAGAAATGATCAAATTTGAGTTGAGAACCACTGAACCAAGAGAACTACCTTAAGTTAATCGTCACAAGCAAAATTAAAAAAAAAAAGAAACAAGCAAAAAATAAGAAAAATATCGTAATTCATTCTTCTCTCTAAATCTGAATTGGTGGTTTTTCTACTATTAAATTAGCGAAAAGTAAGAAAATATTAAAATAGTAAGAATTTCTCTAATATTTAGTAGAAAACTACTAAAAGTTAGTAGAAAACTACTAATTTTGCAGTAGAAAACTACTAATTAAATTAGTAAAAAATCTACTTTTTTGAAAAGTAAAGTTTCACTATTTCAATTAGTAGTTTTCTACTAAGAAATAGTAATTTTCTACTAAGAATTAGTAGTTTTCTACTATATGAATTACAGAAAAATAAGCCATAAATTTGACTAATTCATAGTAGAAAACTACTAATTCAGATTTAGAGAGTACAGTGTGTCTCACGACAATGCAGGCTTAAACTGTAATACATCTGTCGACTCTTTTACAAACAACTGTAAATCAAAACTAAAAAAAACCAATTCGTTTGATTTTGCTATAAAAAAGGAACAAAAATTTAAGTTTTAGACAGGGTCTTCAAAATATCAAAAAATCTCTATTATATGAAAATCACTTTTTGCTCCTCCACCGGCTCAATTTTAAATTTTTCTACCGGGCCCTATGCAAACAAGTGTCTATTGGGAATAAAAATAAAGAACTTTGTTCGGTTTTACTGTAAAAAAATAACTACAAAATTTGAGTCTGAGACAGGGTCTTCAAATATAAGATAATCGTTATTATAGGAAAATCACTTTTTGCTCCTTCACCAACTAATATTAAATTATTCTAACGGATCTTTTGCAAACAAGTGTCTATTGGGAATAGAAGTTAAGCATTTTTGTTCGGTTTCACTGTAAAAAAAAAACTACAAAATTTGAGTTTGAGACAGGGTCTTTAAAATATAAGAATATCCCTAATATAGACAAATTAATTTGTATTGCTTCGGCGTCTTAATTTTAATTAAATCTTTAGGATCTTTTGCAAAGAAAACAAAAAAATATGACAGGAAATTCCTAATAGGCCTATCATATTAAGCAGCAAAAATTAATATTTCTATAATAGAGATTTTCTAATATTTAAAAGACCCTGCCTGAAACTCAAATTTTGTAGTTCTTTTTTTACAGAAAAACCAGACAAAGTGTATTATTTCTGTTTTTAATAAACTTATATTTGGAGACCCTGTTTCAGACTCAAATTTTGTAGTTATTTTTTTACAGTAAAACCGAACAAAATGGTTTATTTCTATTCCGAATAGACACTTGTTTGCATAAGGTCCGGTAGATTAAAAAAAAATTAAGCAGCTGAAAAAGCAAAAAGTGATTTTTATATAATAGAGATTATCGTATATTTGAAGATCCTGTCTCAGACTCAAATTTTGTAGTTATTTTTTTACAGTAAAATTAAACAAAGTGCTTTATTTCTATTCCCAATAGACACTTGTTTCCAAATTAAAAAAGATCCGACAGATTTAAAAAAAATTAAGCCGCTGGAAAAGCAAAAAGTGATTTTCCTATAATAGAGATTTCTTGACATTTTTAAGACATTGTCTCGAACACAAATTTTGTTGTTATTTTTTTACAGTAAAACCAAACAAAGTGCTTTATTTCTATTCCCAATAGACACTTGTTTCCAAAAGATCCGATAGATTTAAAAAAAATTAAGCCGCTGAAAAAGCAAAAAGTGATTTTCCTATAATAGAGATTTCTTACAATTTTACGAACCCTGTCTCAAACCCAAATTTTGTAGTTATTTTTTTACAGTGAAACCGAACAAAGTTCTTTATTTCTATTCTCAATAGACACTTGCTTGCAAAAGATCCAATAGATTTAAAAAAAATTAGGCCGCTAAAAAAGCAAAAATTGATTTTCCTATAATAGACATTTCTTGATATTTTTAAGACCCTGTCTCGAACCCAAATTTTGTAGTTATTTTTTTAAAGTGAAACCGAACAAAATGCTTTATTTCTTCTCCCAATAGACACTTGTTTCCAAAAGATCCGACAGATTTAAAAAAAATTAAGCCTCTGAAAAAGAAAAAAGTGATTTTCCTATAATAACGATTATCTTATATTTGAAAAACCTGTTTCAGACTCAAATTTTGTAGTTATTTTTTTACAGTAAAACCCAACAAAGTGCATTATTTCTATTCCCAATAGACACTTGTTTGCAAAAGATCCGATAGAATAAAAAAAAATTAAGCCTCTGAAAAAGCAAAAATTGATTTTCCTATAATAGAGATTTCTTGACATTTTTAAGACCCTGTCTCGAACCCAAATTTTGTAGTTACTTTTTTACAGTGAAACCAAACAAAGTGCTTTATTTTTATTCCCAATAGACACTTGTTCGCAAAAGATCCAATAGATTTAAAAAAAAGTAAGCCGCTGAAAAAGAAAAAAGTGATTTTCCTATAATATTGATTATCTTATATTTGAAGAACCTGTTTAAGACTCAAATTTTGTAGTTATTTTTTGACAGTAAAACCAAATAAAGTGCTTTATTTATTTTCCCCATAGACACTTGTTTGCAAAAAATCCGATAGATTTAAAAAAAATTAAGCCGCAGGAAAAGCAAAAAGCGATTTTTATATAACAGAGATTTCTTGACATTTTTAAGACCTTGTCTCAAACCTAAATTTTGTAGTTATTTTTTTACAGTGAAACGGAACAAAATGCTTTTTTTCTATTCTTAATAGACATTTGTTACCAAAAGATCCAATAGATTTAAAAAAAATTATGCCGCAGAAAAAGCAAAAAGTGATTTTCCTATAATAGAGATTTCTTGACATTTTTAAGACCCTGTCTCGAACCCAAATTTTGTAGTTACTTTTTTACAGTGAAACCAAACAAAGTGCTTTATTTTTATTCCCAATAGACACTTGTTTGCAAAAGATCCAATAGATTTAAAAAAAAGTAAGCCGCTGAAAAAGAAAAAAGTGATTTTCCTATAATATTGATTATCTTATATTTGAAGAACCTGTTTAAGACTCAAATTTTGTAGTTATTTTTTGACAGTAAAACCAAATAAAGTGCTTTATTTATTTTCCCCATAGACACTTGTTTGCAAAAAATCCGATAGATTTAAAATAAATTAAGCCGCAGGAAAAGCAAAAAGCGATTTTTATATAACAGAGATTTCTTGACATTTTTAAGACCTTGTCTCAAACCTAAATTTTGTAGTTATTTTTTTACAGTGAAACGGAACAAAATGCTTTTTTTCTATTCTTAATAGACATTTGTTACCAAAAGATCCAATAGATTTAAAAAAAATTATGCCGCTGAAAAAGCAAAAATTGATTTTCCTATAATAGAGATTTCTTGACATTTTTAAGACCTTGTCTCAAACCTAAATTTTGTAGTTATTTTTTTACAGTGAAACGGAACAAAATGCTTTTTTTCTATTCTTAATAGACATTTGTTACCAAAAGATCCAATAGATTTAAAAAAAATTATGCCGCAGAAAAAGCAAAAAGTGATTTTCCTATAATAGAGATTTCTTGACATTTTTAAGACCCTGTCTCGAACCCAAATTTTGTAGTTATTTTTTTACAGTAAAATTGAACAAAGTGCTTTATTTCTATTTTCAATAGACATTTGTTTTCAAAAGTTTCGATAGATTTAAAAAAAATTAAGCCGCTGAAAAAGCAAAAAGTGATTTTCCTATAATAGCGATTATCTTATATTTGAAGACCCTGTCTCAGACTCAAATTTTGTAGTTATTTTTTTACAGTAAAACCGAACAAAGGTTCCGAAAAGTTTATTTTTAAATCTAAAATTTTCTGTAATTTATAATAAAATCTCGAAAATTCTGAAATTAATTCAGAATGTAAATAATAAAAAAAATCTCAAATATTCAAAAAATTATGATATTGTTATAAAATTTTTAATTCTGTAAAATTTATTCTAAAGTATTAAGTCACCTGGAATCTATTTTAGAGTCTAAAAGATTTTGGATTTTAATCCAGAATTTAAATAAAAAAAGTCCTAAATGTTCTGAAATTAAGTATAACTTTTAAAGTTTTCTGCACTCTAGAATTTCAAATATTCTGCTTTTTGTTTCAAACTCTTAAGAAAAATCTGCAATTTTTTATTTAGAGTTCAAAATTACAAAAAAATGTTATATGTTTTATAATTTATAGTATAATCATAAATTTTCTAGACTTTTTTTTGGAATTTTAAATGTTCTAGAATTCACTTTAAAAACTAAAAAATTATAGAGAAAATCAAATACTATAAAATACTTTCGAACTTGTTAATAAAGAAATAAATATTTGGAATTTATTCTATTATCGAAAAAATCTAGAAATAAATCTAAAATGATCTAGAATTTATTATTTGTCACGTACATTTTAATTAGATAAACTTTTTAAAATAAAAAATACATTAAATAAAAATTTTAAATAACATAATAATAAAGAAGTAAAATTTTTGTAATACTATAAACTATATTTAATTTAAAAAACAAAAACAATTAAATTTTTATTAAAAATTATGTATTTACTCAAATTTAGCTAACTTCAAAGTAACAGGTTTATAATAATATTAATTTTTTCTTTAAGAATAAAGCTATTAAATGAATTGATGTGAAATAATAAAAATATATTAATTAAAAAAAAAACAAGTTGACTTCATAAAAAAATAGTTGATAAACTAAATAAAAAAGTAGTTTGTTATATAAAAAATTAGATAATAAGAACATTCTAGTTAAATAAATAAAAATTTAATTAAAAAAAAAACAAGTTACCTAGTTAAAGAAAAAATTCTAAATAAATAAATCAACAATTTTTAAATTTTAATTTTGATTCAATGAAAATTTTATTTATTGCATTTTTATTTTATATCCAATTAATCAAAATAAACTTAAATAACATTAATTTGTAAGAGATTATTCATTTGTTTAAGTTTATAAACATAAAATATATTCCTAGATTAATAAAAAAATTTTCTAATTAACTTATTAAAAATACTAAATTATAGTAAATTAATTTTTAAACAATATTTTTTTTTTTTGAATTATAAATTTACTGGACATTGAGCAACATTTAAATTAATGGCTTTACAATAATACATTATTTGTTTTTATAATAATAAATTTTATTTAATTATTTATAACAATAAAAATAGTAATTGATAATATTACACAATATAATTAAAATATATTCTGTAAAAAGTGATTTAATAAAATATACGAATTTTTAGTTTTTATTTGTTAATAATTAAATAATTTAATTTAAATATATTATTAATAATGTTTTATATACAATATATTATATACTATTTATGAAATGTTAATAATAATAATATTAAATTAAATATGTGAATATTATTTAAGTTTATTGAAACAAAAATTAATTAATAGAAGGACTAAATATTAAAGAAATATTTCATATGTTAAATTTTATAATTATAAATAAATGAAGTATCAGTAAAATAATAGGTTATAGAAATCGTACATAAAAAGTTACTGATATTATATGTATAGGGGAGAGTGGCCATCAATGTACCAGTTTTTTCAATGATCCATTTCAATTTTCTCAGAAACTATTAAATAAAAATTCTCCCAATTTTAAATATAAATGAAGTTTGCGTAAACACACTACGTCCATAAATTTGAGACGTGTGGATTTATTCTTTACAGAGAAAACTGAAAAAAACTGTTTTTGATGCACTGAAGAAAAAATTTACCTAAAATACAAACAAGTTTTTTAATTGAAATAAGGCAATTTAAAAATAAATGTACTTACGATTTATTTTGTTTTGGGCCTTAACTACAATATTCTAATGAGATAAAGATTTTGAAATATTGGATTAAGTTATAAAAAACCATTTTTGTTGCAAATGTCATGTTGATTCAATGTACCAGGGAACAATGAACCACCTGGAATTTCAGTGTATTTTCGATTTCCAGAGTGGTATGCTTGATTATAAAACTAGGCATGCATACAGCATGTTACAGCGATTGTTATCAGTACTTTTCTCAACATAGCAAAACTAAAATGCCGTTTTAGCTAGTTAACTTAAATTTGAGGTATATTTATGTTATACATAATCAATTAAAAAGTGTTAAGTAATAATTTTTTATAGTATTTGATAGAAAATCAGTTTTTTTACAAAATGAAAATTGCAATATTATTATTGTTAAACATTTTTAGTGTTTTTATAGAGGTGGTTCATTGTGTACCCAGGTTGTTGAAAATGAAAATAGCTTGTTAGTTTAGAAAGATCCTAAATTTTATTATTTAATCAAAATAAATCGTGTATAATATGTTTGCATTACCTAGAGAAGTGTTGTAGTTTTATATTGATGCAAAGAAGTGCTTGAAATTGGTGAAGTTGAATAAGTACTTTGACCTTGAAAAAAACCCGGTACATTGATGGCCACTCTCCCCTATATATAATTCTTAACTTTTTAGAATCTTGCAATCATAAACTAATATACTTCTAACATAAAAGATACATTTATTAACACACAAAACTTTTTTATTTGTAGACTTTTAAACATCTTTTATTTTGAATATATAATTTTTCAAAGTAATTTTATATGATGTATTATATTAAATTTGAGAAAAGTGCAACTGATCGAACTGATCTAAACTATTCTGTTCTTCCTACTTTCTGTACAATATTTTAATGCGCATCGCGCATGCGAGAACAAATCTAGTTAGTTGCGAAACGTCGACAAGTAAACAAAAACAAAAATTTACGAAAAATAAAATGGATTTATTTTATTATGTTTACTTACGTTGTTAAATTAGTTTTATAGGAGAAAAACGTGGTCCGGGTCTTGGTATGTCAAAATTTTAATTTTGTGATGAAACTGTTTATTACAACTATTTATCACGTTTAACTATTACATTTTTTTATTAATCAAAATTAAATACACAATAATATTTTACCTCACTCCATTCTCAGTTTTGTCCTTTACATAAGCATAATTCTCAAAATAATATACTGGACCCAACTGCACCGAACTAAAAGAAAATTAAAATATTTTTATATTAAATAAAAACACAAGGACTTCAAACCTACTTATAATTATATTTCAAATCATTAATGTATATGAACCTATCTTTTTTTTAGAAATGGATTTAACTTCGTAGAAGTATAAAAATTATTAGTTTTAAATGTTCCGAAAATCGAACCAATAAAGCAGTTTATTTGCTGACTTTAAAGATTAATAAACAAACCAATCGAAAAAGAAATTGAAAGCAAATAAATCATTTATTTTATTTAATTTTTGGACAGATATAAAAGCAACAAAAATTCGGTTTTTAACTTAAAATTCAAAATACTATATTTACTTTAAAAGTTAATAAACAAACCGACCGACAAAAATAAAGAGCAAATAAACTATTTTTTTCGATTCTTTAAAATTTGAAATGTTTAATTCTTGAATCAATATAAGAAAAACTGAAATTTTTTTTTATCTTACGTCCGAAAAAATCGTTTTTCTTAAAATTTTATTAAATTCAAAAGAACGTACTTTTTTCTATTATTACATAAAACAAGTAAGATTTGCTTTTATTTTGAGAAAAAACTCGGGGTAACATATTATGCTGGGTAAGAGCAAAAAGTACGAGGTAAACTTAAAAACTGCGGAATAAAAGCGAAAAGTCGCGCGAACCGAGAGACGCTATCATATCATCGTCTGCTAAGTGCTAACCCAAGCAGCACTTTTTCATATCGCGCTGCTTCGCCTGCCTCGCTCTTGTCGCTATTAACCACCGAGATGTATAAATTCAACTTACTTTTCTTCATCCACTTCATCCATTTCTTCGTTAGGATCACCACAGGAAAGCACACGTAATACAAGAAACCACTCCACTGATTAATGTAAAAATATAATTAGGCGTCTTGTTCCTTTCGAAAGCTAGAGATTTTCTACTGCTTACGTTAACAAATGAGAATCGCCGTTGTCATAGTGACGTTGATATATGACATGAACGGATGAGCAAATGTAAAACAAATGAATTTAAATATTGTGCAATTTATTTAGTGATTAATATATTACTCCGTAAACTCCTGAAATTAGCTTAGTACTTATGTTTATTCATCTTTTTCTGTCACGTATTAAAATCCGAAGTGAAGTTAATCCCTGTTTTTTTTATTGATTCTGATTCTCTTTATCGGAAAATAATTTGAAATTTGAATCGAGTTTGAAAACTGTTTTAAGTTGAACCAAGTGTAGTTACATTATTTTGGTTCATATGAAAGTGATCCATGTGAAACCAATTGAAAATTACTGATAATTTTCTCAAAAAAAAGACATTATGAACTATAGTTAATTTGATTTTAATAATATAATGGTAAACCTAATATTTAATCCCGTAGCTGTTTTTTTAAACTAAATTAATTCGAAAATAAAGTTAATCAATTTAGATTCCTAATTTAAATTTAGAAAACCGAATACGTAATTAAATGGCAAATTTATAATTACTTGTGAATTTAATTCATAAATTATGGAAACTAAATTTAATTCGGCAACGAAATTTAATTTAAAAATGAAATTTACTTTGGGAATCTAATTAATTCGAAAATAAATTTAATTAATTTTGATTCCGAATAGGATTTAATTTCGAAACTAATTAATTCAGAAAATGAATTTAATTCCTAATTTTAATTTAGAAATTCGAAAAAATAATGTAATGGCAAATTTATAATTACTTGTGAATTTAATTTGAAAATTTCCAAAACTAAATGTAATTTAGAAATTAACTTTAATTCGGAAATAAAATTTAGTTTGGAAATTTAATTTATTTTGGATACAAAAGTAATTTTGAAACTGTATTAACTCGATAAGTAGATTCCGAAACTGAATTTAATTCCTAATTTTAATTTCGGGTAGGGGGTATCCTTTTCTAAAATAATTACATATGAATTTAATTCAGAAATTTTTAAAACTAAATTTAATTTAGAAACTCACTTTAATTCAGATGTGAATTTAATTTTAAAACTGTATTAACTCGTAAATTTAATTTAGAAACTGAATTCAATTTCTAATTTCAATTTAGAAATTTAAAAAAGTAATTTGGAAACAAAATTTAATTTGCGAATTTAATTTGATAAGTAAACTTAATTCAAAATTATGTTTAGATATTTAACTACGAAATATAATTTCAAAACTTAATTTAAAATTTAGTATATATAATTTGAAAATTTGAAATAGTTATGAAGATTAGTTAAAAAATTAAAAAAAGGTTCAGAAGCTAAATGTAATTTAGACATCACATTTAATTCGGAAATTAAATTTAATTTAAACACTAAATTTATTTTAAAATTTAATTTAAAAACTAAAACCAATTAATTTAATGATTATAATGTAAATTATAATATTTTTAGTTTTTTTTATCATTAACGAGGATTTTTTTTACATAAAATAGGTATATTTAATTAAAAATGATTTTTTTTCTAAAACGTTTTAAATTCCTAATTTTAATTTTAAAACTTAAAAATTTCTTATTTTCTTTTATTTATTTTCCTGACGATAATAATAATAATAATAAAAATAATAATAATAATAATAATAATAATAATAATAATAATAGGAATTACGCGGTGGCCAGAAACGCTATTGGATGCTTTTTTAGAGCTACCTTCGTTATATTATATTATGAAGAACAGTGCTGTCGGACCAGATTAAGTGAACCCAGAAGGACAGCCTTTTGCATACGAACCGTCAATGCTTCAGCTTGACGTTCGCAGTTTGGTATCTTTTTCAATTGGCTTATAAATGAAGCTTTAATCCCTCCCAAACAGCCTAATATGAGAACAATTAATCGGATTTTATAACCTGGATACATTCGGCTCAGTTCAAACATAAGGTCTTGATATTTCGTCCGTTTCTCATCCTCCTTTTGTATGATGTTGCCCTCAGCAGGAGCCGAAAACTCTATCACACAAATGATCTTACTTTTATGATCCTGGAGTACAATATCAGGCTTAGTAGCTCTGATACGATGAGTTGTAGAAAAAGAAAAATTCCAGTAGATCTTACACTGTTCATTTTCCACAACGGATTCCTGATCCTCTTGGGCATACGGCAAGATGGGTTCTTTATCTATACCATACTGGTGTCGAAGGTGATAATACAACACCTTAAGCGCAGCATTGTGTCTTTCAATATACCTGCAACACGCGTACTTCGGACATGCACTTAGAATGTGACTAAGTGTTTCCGGGTATTGCTTACATGCTCGACAGTTGTTATTGTCGACAGGTATATGCATCACACGACTGCGGTACACCAGAGTATTAATTACACCATCCTGACAAGCGAACAAAAATCCCTCAGTCTCCGATCTCAAACCAGCAGATTTAAGAAAAGCAAAAGTCAAGCCTTGAGACAATCCTATTTCACCTATGAGATTATAGAACTGCCCGTGAACAGGTTTGCTTTTATGTTCCTGTAACAAAAGCGCTTGTTCTGCCTCCCTGACACACTTTTTAAGCATCAATGGTGTTAACGATGCTAACCCGTGCTCCATATCACTGGCTTCAAATGGGAGACTAAGTTCATTTGCAGCTCTTTCTGCCGCACGATATAAAAACGCCCTAACATTTGCAATTTCATGATGGTGGACAAATTGCATAAGGGGATCTCTACTGTTCATCACCGAACATGCTGAAGCCAGAACAATTCTTCGATGAAGACACTCTAAATTTAATAGACCTCTTCCTCCCCGGTCTCTTGGAAGGTAAATTCGTTGCACGGAAGACCTTGGATGATGACTACGATGGATTGACATCATCTTGCGGGTTTCTCTATCTAGTATTTTCAACTCATTCACATTCCACTTAACAGCTCCAAAAGTATAGAGAAGTAAAGGAATGGCTAATGTATTTGTGGCCTGTATTTTGTTCTTCCCAGACAATTCGGAAGACCAAATTTTTCTGAGAAGCCCACGATACTTTGTTTGGAGTTGATCTTTAAGCCCACACACATCTTGAGTCTCCGACTGTGGAATTCCAAGATATGTGTAAGTCTCTCCACCAGCAAGATGTTGAATGGTGTTGCCACCAATGAGTTGAATGTTCTCAGAGTCCCTCGGAATTTCAGATGTTTCATTTCTTCCTTTAATCAGATGGATGACGGCACATTTATCCAATCCAAAATCCATTCCTATGGCTCTGGAATACTCGGCCACTGCAAACACCAAAATTCTAAGCGCATCCTTACTGGATGCATAGAGCTTCAGATCGTCCATATAGAAAAGATGGTTGATCTTATAGACTCTATTTCTTGGTTTGCCACACATGTATCCAGAGTGTTTTTCTCGAAGTGCAATAGACAGAGGTAAGAGGGAGATACAAAAAAGAAGTGGACTAAGGGAGTCGCCTTGAAAAACTCCTTTTCTAAACGAGATGATGTTAGTCATCACCTGCTGCTTGTTAGATGTTATAACAAACCTTGTCCTCCACTTAAGCATTAGATCCTTTAAGCATCTCACAATGCTCGGATGTACCTTTAAACATTCAAGGAGCTTGATGATCAGCTCGTGACTCGTGGAGTCGAATGCTTTGCGGTAATCAATCCAAGCCATTGACAGGTTACGTCGATAAAATATCGAATCTTGGGTAACACACCTATCTATTAATAGGTTCTCCCTACAACCTGACAGGCCTCTCTTACATCCTCGTTGTTCACCTATCGCACTCCAGACTGGTTCTATAGATGACAATATCCTCTCCTTGAGGATCCCAGTAAATAGCTTGTAACAGGTGTTAAGACAAGCAATTGGTCTGTAATTTTTTGGATTGGACAAATCTCCTGATTTTGGTAGAAGTACCGTTCTTCCTTCCACCAACCACTGTGGTATTGCATGTTCCCCGTTGAGATAGGTAGAGAATATACGGGCCAAATGTTGGTGAGTTGAAGTAAACTTCTTCCACCATAGATTATTAATCTTATCTGGCCCGGGTGCTGAAAAGTTCTTAGTTCTAGCTACTGCTTTTCTTACCTCCTCTTCAGTAATTGGTGGACATATCTCTGCAAATTGGTCAAGCCCCTGTCTGACACAGAAGCTGCGAAAGAGTGACAAAGATAACCCTTCATCATTTACTGAATGGGATGTCCCATAGATGTTGCTCCAGAAAGTTTCAATCTCTTCACGACATGGAGGCCTTTCAACGGTTGTTGATGGTACACTGAACAGGCGGGAAGGATTAGTAGCAAAGATATTATTTTGCTTTATGCATTTCATCCTCCGTTCTAAACGTTCCCTTATGACGACAAGAGAACGTATCTTCTCAATCCAGTGTTGCTTGATGGTCTGCAACTTTGACTTTTTTAGAGTGTGATGCAATCTTTTAAGAGTTTGGGCTATTTCCAAAACTCTTGGAGTAAACCTTCTATTTGATTCCAGATATGCAATCACACTCTGCAATTGAGAAGCATGTCGTCGAGCTATCCCGATCTTGATCTGCACTTGTTTGATTCGCTGGCAGGTTTTAGCAACGCGTTCCGCAACAGATTTTCTGTTACTTTTGCGAAGTAAGGACACAGCTTTTTGATACACAGCACAGTTCAATGTCCAGAGATCTACACTCTCTGAGAGTAATGAGAGTTCATTGTTCCCTTCAGAGATTTTATCCATTTTAATGGAAACCTTGAGATGAATTTTGGTTTCCCTCGAACTCATGTTTTCATCTTCGGCTGCGGGCGTTGGTGTTTCACACAAAATTTGTGTATTCTCTGAGGGGTCTTCCTGGTCTTGGAGAAGAGCTTCATATCCCCTTTTTCTCAGAGAGGATACCTGATCTCTTAAGTACTGAGGCGTCATTTCCGCGTATTGTGGGTGCATATTGATCCATCGCGCATGTAACCTCTGCATGTATCCTCTTCCGTTAGGGGAACTATTTTGCCAACACAACAAAATGTCCCTCCGAAGTTGGTCTGTCCACTTTAACCTTAATCGAGCTTGTCCCTGGTCGTTGCTTAGTCGTCGCCTGGGTTCTGTCCTATTTCCACGCCCAACTGAACCCTGATCTCCATCCGAGAGAGACCTATTGTGGGTGGCACTGCGCGTTACAGTCGTCGTAACCGCAAATACTCTGTGTGGGAGGTTATCCCAACACAGAGTGGACAATTATATCGGGTGCCCACCCCTATTTGACTTTTGGTCCGCCCCGGGTATTTTAATTTCCTCGGTAGCTCCCATATCTGAGAGGCCTTCCCCTATCCGCCACCTGGGGAGGCGCCCGATTGGGGTGTCAAAAACCCCATCTCAAATGCCATTCAAGTACTTGACCCAGTCAGCTCAGAAATTCTGTGATATCCAGTAAAGGGTACCACAACTCCCTTACCAACACGATCAAACACCTATACGATGTTCTGCAATGGTCATTTTAGTACTGAGCCAAGTAGGACCAGTAACTTTGAGCTGCTTGGTAACGGAAGCACCAAGCAACCCATTTCGGGCAAATGGTTTCTGGCCACCGCGTAAGAACAACAGCGGCAAGGGACAGGGACACCTACAGAACAGTGAACTGAAAACACCTCGAGCAAAAGAATCGCGCTCTTGCTTACCTTTCAGGACGGAATGAGCAAAAGCGGATAAGAGTAATTATCAATTTGTACTTACATTTCTTTTTCGAATTTCTAAATTAAAAATAGGTATTAAATTCAGTTTCTGAATTAACTTTCCAAGACAATATACTTTTGAAATCAAATTCAATTCTGACTCAAAATTAATTATTTTCAGTTCCGAATTAAAATTAGTTTCTGAATTATCTGAATTAAGTTTAGTTTCCAAAATTTCCCAATTAAATTCCCAAATAATTATAAATTTGCTATTAAATTACGTATTTGATTTTCTAAATTAAAATTAGGAATCTAAATTAAATTTCCGAGACAAAGAGTTTCGAAATTAAATTTAATTCTGAATTTAAATTTAACAACTCATTATTTAATGTAAAATGAATTATACTGAGTTATAATAATATTAATTATATTTGCAGTTAATATTTAATATTAATAAATTGTATTATTCTTTTAACGTGCCTTTATACAACATTATTTTAAATTATTTGGTAACAAGATAAAAATTTATCATTTTGAATTTCCCGCATTTAGCGATTTTTTTTCGACAGATGGCGCCGACCTATCAAGGTTTGCTGGCAACCCTGGCTTCGAGGTTCGAGCAGAGAACGAAGAAGCCTACTTGGAGTTTGGACAGGCTTGAATTAGGAATAATAATAGTGTTGCTAAATCTACTTGGATCATGCTAAAAGTATTTATTCTTTAAGTATTAAAAAAATCCTCTTCATCCTGACAGTAAACCGTTACATCCTCTGTCAATCATGTACACAGATCACGTTTGGGATAATTTTCGTTACCTTAAAAATGGAGGAGCCGAAAATGCAAAGTGAGTACAGCAAATATTTCATTATATAAAAAAACATTTGTTTTAAATAAGAATAATAATAAATTACTTTTCCTACCTACACGGAAAAAAATAATTTTTCTAATCTTACAGAACTTTTTCGTACTCTTGGATAAAGCCATTCACAAAACTCAGTGTTGAGTGATATGTAGAACAGTTTTGTAAAATGTTTGAAACTTCCAGCACAAGTTACGGAATTTTTTACAGTAACTACAAATAATTTTGCACTCTGCTGAAATTTCAGTATATTTTAGAAAACCGTTCTATACATCACTAGAAACTGAGTTTTGTAAATAGCTTTATCCAAAAGTGCAAAAAAAGTTTAGTAAAATTTAAAAAAAAAAATTTCCGTGTACCAAACTGATATAGAATATGAAAAAATTTGTGAACTTTTTGTAACGGAGTGTCTATTTGGCCAGTTTCCTGGCCAAATAAGGTACGCGTCTTATTTGGTCAGGAAAGTGGCCAAATAGAGAAGTTAAACTGGAGTGGCTATTTGGCCAGTTTCCTGGATAAATAAGGTACTCGTCTTATTTGGCCAGTTATAGAGAATACACAGGGAGAAAGAAACCGGTTCATTATACGTTTTTATTTATTATTATTTAAATAATGGGAAATTATTAAGCCTGTCTGATTTTTTAAATATTAATTAAACATACATAACCTCAATTTTTATTATCCGATAATCATTATTTTAGCAGAAGTTTTACGTTGTTAATAAAATAAGGAATGTGATACTTAGTACAAAATGTGATTAATAATAAAAAACTCTCGACTTATATCAATAATTTTTCTCTTCATCAATATTAATAATTTTCATTAATTTTATATACAGTTGTTCAATTATATTCTACAAATTTTAATTACATTCTTCAAATTTAAATTACTTTCTTTAATTTTCAATTATTTTTGTCAAATGTTTAATTAATTCTTCAATATTAAATAATTATCTGATTTTAAAAAGTTTTTTAAGAATCATAAAAAGTTTTTGAAATCATCAATTTTTCAATTGTTCAATTCTATAACTATTTTTTTAAATTCTTAATTATTTTTTTCTTTTTCAATTCAATTATTCAGTTTTCAATAATTTCCTTCTGTATTTAATAATTATGTGCTTTTTTAAATTACTTTTTAACCTTTTTTATTATATTTTAAAAATTTTTATTACATTCTTCAATTACCAATTATTTTTATCAATTTCAAATTTTTTTCTTTTTCAATTCAGTTGTTCAATTTACAATCATTCCTATAATTTTCCTAATTTTTAAAATTTTTTTTCAAATTGTGTATTATTCTGGCCATTTTTCGAATTTTGTTTTGAATTGTCAATTACTTTCGTAATTTTGAGATATTTTCTTAGATTTTGCGATTGTTCTCTTTATTTTGCAATTACTTCTTTTAATTATTTCCTACAATTTTTTTAATTTTCATTTATTCTCTTAAAAGTTTAAGAATTATTCTTTAATTTTTTTTTGTTATTTTTCTCTCTTGTCGATTATTCTTAAAAGTTTTGCAATTTTTTTTTAACAATCAATAATTTTTGTCTTTTTTTAGTTACTTTTTTCAATTTTTTATTATATTCTTTAAATTTCAATTTCGTTTTTTAATTTTTAGTTGCTCTTAAATTTTTCATTATTTTCTTCAATTTTCAATTATCTTTTTTGATTTTCAATTCAGGCTTAATTTTCAATTTTTTCCAAAAGTTATTCCTACAATTTTTTTAATTTTTTTAATTTTTAAATTATTTTGTTTGAATCAAATATTTTTTGTTTAATTTTTTTTCAATTGTGTAATTTTCTAGCCATTTTTTGAATTTCGTTTATAAATTCTCAATTTTCTTTTATTTTGCAAATTTTTTAAAATTTGACTCCAACAATTTTTGTATTAATTAAAAAAATGTTTTTACCTATTTATATAATTTTTCTTTTAAGAAATAAATGAAATCAGTATAAATGCCAAAAAACGAGATGTTTATTTGTACAAAAATTACTCGAAATTAAAATTTATAAATGTAAAAATATTTTATAGTTATTCCTAGATTGTTAGTATTTTAAAAAATAACGAAAAACTCATAAAGTTAATCAGAAGTTTA
Source organism: Ganaspis brasiliensis (assembly GCA_037103525.1). NCBI lineage: Eukaryota > Metazoa > Arthropoda > Insecta > Hymenoptera > Figitidae > Ganaspis > Ganaspis brasiliensis. The sequence goes on along the minus strand of JAZKLR010000093.1, from coordinate 1,579,224 downwards.
AAGATTGTTTGAGAATACTAAAGAATATTTCGAAGTATACGAGAATATCATTAATAATCGAAAATATTGAATATATACTGGAATACTTATGATTATCAAGCAAAAATAAAAAAATTGAGGATTATACCCCTATGCTGGAGCTCAGCCCAATTGCACCAGATTAATCAAACTCTGTATAAGTGTTCATTTTTATACACATATTTCATTTAAAAAATAGTAAACACTAAAAGAATTTATTATCAAACTACTTTTTTCAAAAAATTAAAAATTTCGAAAAAGAATGTTTTTGTTATAACTTTTAGAATACTTCACCTATTAAGCTAAAATTTAGTACCTATTATACACTAGTGCAATTTTATATGAAGAATGTAAAAATTTATTGGTAGCAATTCGATATAACTATATTGAGGTTATTCAGCAAAAAATGAAAAAATGGAGGATTGTACCCCTATGCTAGAGCTTAGCCTATTTGCACGAGGAAAATAAAACTGTGCAAATGTGTATACACAAATTTAATTTTAAAAATAATAAACAGGGTAAGAATTTATTATCATATTAATTTTTGTGGAAAAATCCAAAATGGGGGGGAATTCACTCAGATAGTCAGTGGTACACTCTTCTGGTAATACTTGGTAATACTCGGTAACACTAGTAATAATAATATCAAGTAATACCGTGTAATAATTGTAATTTGGCATTATTACGGATATCAAATTCGGTACTATTCATGTATTTATTTTCATTGTCAAAAATAAATTTAAAAGTAGCTGATCTGCTATTTAATTCTCTATTTATTAATGTTTTCACTTTTGCAGGTCTTTTATCTGTTGTCAGTATAAAAAAGGACGGTGCCGTGGACAAGGCGTATTGAGGGACGGTATTTTTAATGTTACTTGTCAGCACAATCATCAACCAAACCTTTTGGAGTTAGAAGATAGAGCTTTTAAAAGAGCTCTGTTTGAAAGAGTAACGACCAGCAACGATAAATATAGAGAAATATATCAACAAGTTCGTCCTTTTTAAGTTTCACTTTCATTTAGTAAAAACTCATTTGGCATAAATTTTTCTTGAAAAAATAAAATTTTTTGAAAATTTAACTTCTTCCTAAATTTTTACTATTTTTTATAGTCAATTTTCTATAGTTTTTTTTACAATTTTGAACAACATTACGTATGGATTTAAAATAATATTAATTTAAAAAAAAGAAAAGAATATTGTCAATTTTTTTTCAATTTAAAATCTAAAATTATAAGGGTTATCGTTTTTAACATTTTACATTAAGTTTTATGGGAATTGAGTTGTTTGTTATATATGTTACGGGCAATATCCGAAATCGGGCATTGTTGACAATGCCCGGTCAATGTCGACATTGTCCACTCATGCTTGGGCAATGTTATTCACCATGTTATTCACTACCAGAAAATAATATGTAATTTTTTTATTTTTACACAAAACATTTTTTTTTTCTCAAAATATTTGCACTTATGATATGGTGGTCGCATGCTGTTTTTCAATTACACTTCTCGTACCCTTGTGCCCCAGCAACGCTATTTTTTAATACAGCTGTTCTAAGTGATATGAGATTGTCAGAAACGTCTTCTGCGTTTATCAGATTTTTGCTGCCCTTGTGAAATTTACTCACCACATACTTTTTGTTTAGTGTACCGCGATATTCAGTCTCTGTTTATGAACACTTGATTGCAAACTAAACTTTTTTTACACCGATACTAGTATAATCAACACATTTATAAAGTCGATTACAAAGTAAATGATATTAACTTTGTTTATAATATCGTTTTATCAACTTTCGACGACTATTATTGCGTTTCTACAATTTTTAAAAATTATTTTCAATTACAATATTCTTTAGAATTTTATGTGACAAATAAAAAAACACGTGTTTTTTATTTAATATAAATTTCAGAACTAATAATTTTTTACAATAATATAATAATTAATTAAATTTTATTATTCATTATCAATATTGCCCAACTGAACCTGGGCATTGTCGACAATGCCCGGAAAAGGTGTGTAAAATGAAAAATTTTGGACTTTGCCCGAAATCTACGGTCATTGTCGACAATGCCCAATGACCGTGGGCATTGCCCGGATTCTTGACATTGCCCGTAACATATATATACATATTTTTACATGTATTTTCAAAAGTACCTTGAGGTCTCAAAAATTTGGCTACATCATTATAAAACCATTATCTACCAGTGGACCAAGTTTGATTAAAATGATAATATTAATTCTTTTTACGATAGAACAGGGGCGGCTTTAGGCAAAGTATTCGGGAGGGGCGATATATGGGACAGAAAGAGATAGCACCATAATGCTATCTCTCTCTCTCTTATACAAATATAAGATTCTCAGGGGGGGGCGGTCGCCCCATTCGCCCCCCTGTAAAACCGCCACTGCGATAGAACCTCCTTAATGACATTGGAGAAAACAAACAGTTGGTAATGAAAAAATAGTAATATATTAGTTGTTTGTTGCAAGAATTGAGTTACATTATGCTGTTATTACTATTTAAGTAGCAAAATATAACGCGCGCCATTAGCTTTCCGTATATTTTAGAAATTAAACTATAATAATTATTAAAAGAAATCGATGAATAATATTTATCTAATAAGAAGGGCTGACAATAGGACTTGCAAATTGAAAATAGTAAAAAAAAGTCTCTTTTTTTTAATATAAAAAAGGAGTAAATAATGAATTTTGAAGTGGAAAAAGTGAGTAAATAGTGAGCTTTTAAATACAAAAGTTTTTAAATAAAAAAGTTTTTAAATAAAAAGTGAATAAGCAATATAGAGGCTTGATGTTACTGATATTAAATGGGGGGGGGGGGGCGTAAGCAGGAGAAGCCATTAAAATAAAAAAAAAATAAAAAAAATTGAGGGTCCAGATTCCATAAGGTGTTACGCGTGACTTTCGTTGGCCCCTCGTTCAGTGAGTTCTCGCTGAACGCGGGGCCTACGTTAGTCACGCGTAACACCTTATGGAATCCGGATCCTCAATTTACGTAGAAAATAATTAAATAATGACAAAAATAATTCTATTTGGAAAAAAAGTTATAAATGACAAAACTAATTGAAAAATAGATTAAAAATAAAAAAATGATGACAAAAATTGAAACGAAATAATTGGAATTTGAAGTAAATAATTGAAAAGTATCAAAAATTATTGAAGTTACAAAAAAATAATTAAAGAATGACAAAAATAATTAAAATTTGAAACAAAAGTTACAGACTGCTGTGAAAAATTTTAATTTTCACACAATAATTGAGATACTAAAGAAATAAGCAAAATGTGAAGAAACTAATTGAATAATGACATAAATAATTATAAAAGCTGGTGTAAAATTTACACTTTTTAGACAATAATTTAAAAATTGAAAAAATAATAGAACTTTTAAGAAAAGAATTGAAATTTGAAAAAAATATCAAAAAATGTATATGTGTAGAAAAAGTTGAATAATGACAAAAATAACTGATATTCAGAAAAAACTTAATGAAAAATGAGAATTATGTTAAAAAATAAAGTTAAAGAATAAAAAATTGAATACATTATTTAAAAAATTGTATAAAATAATTAAAAAATTAAAGATATAATTAAAATATGAAGAAACTAATTCAATAATGACATAAATAATTGAAACCCGATCTTCAAAAGTTAATAAATCCATGATAATAATAAAAAGTTTAAAGAAAATAATTCCAAAATGTCAAAAATATTTTAATATTGAAAAAAATAGTTGTAACTTGAAAAAATAATTGGGAAATGACAAAAATAACTGATAGTTTAAAAAAATTAAAAATGTAAAGAAAATACTTGAAAACTTGACAAGACAAGTGAAATATTGAAATAAATAATTTAAAACTGGTGTAAAAATGGAAAAATTGTAGACAACAATTGTAAAGTTAAAAGAAAAATTATAAGTTTGAGGAAAATAATTGAAAGTTGAAGAAATTAATTGAATATTGAAGACAATAATTGCAATTTGAAGAGAATAATTCAAAAATGTCAAAAAAATTCAAATATGGAAAAAATAATAAATTCATAACAATAATAAAAATAATGATGAAAATAATTTAAAACCGGTGTAAGAAAATTTAAAAGTTCATGACAATAAAACAAATTGAATAAAATACTAATTGCAATTTGTAAAAAATAATTCTAAAATGGCAAAAAGAACAAAAATATGCGAAAAATAATAGGAGAATAACAAAAATAATTGATTAATGACAAAAGGAATTGAAATTTGTTGAAATTAATTGAAAAACAATGTATAAATTTGATAAACTCATGACAATAATAAAAATAATAAAGAAAATGATTGAAATTTGTAGAAAATAATTGTAAACTAATATAATAAATTTAAAAATTCATGGCAATAAAAATTTATTTATTTATTTATTTACGGGCAAGAGCCCATTAAAATATAAAATTTATTTCAAGTAACAATAAAATTAAAATTTGATATAACAATAATAATTTCTATATTAAATATTAATAGGTCGCATTCAATATTTTGAATAAAATAATAATTGAAATTTGTAGAAAATAATTCTAAAATTGCAAAAATAATAGAAATATGAAGAAAATAAGCGTAAAATGACAAAAATACTTGAATAATGACAAAAGTAATTGAAATTTGAAGAAAATTATTCAAAATTAATAAACAAAAGTAGAATAGAAACTGGTGTTGAAAATTTAAATATTCCTGGCAATAATTTAAAGATAGAAATAAAAATTGAAATGCTGAGAAAATATTTGAAAAATGATAGAAGTAAATGAAAACTTGTGTTATAAATTTAAATATTCATTACAATAATTTAATTACTAAAGAGAATAATTGATATATTTGAAAAAATTAAATTCAGAATCGCAACCTTTCCGGAAGTTTTCAAACTTGCAGCAAACTTGATGAAAGTTTCAGAACTTCAAAAATGGTTGAAAAAAAGTTACAGAATAATTAAAACTGTACCTATTTAATTTTCTTAATTTAATTTTTTCCAATAAAGTAAAATAAAGTCATTTGAATTTTTAATAAATTCGCCTATTTCACACAAATTAATCTAAATTATTATTAAAATTCATATAAGTGTGTAATATATAAATTATTAATTAAAAACTTTAACGACCAGATTTTTTTTTAATGTTTAAAAAACATTAATTTTTAATTAATGTTTGACTCCTTGGAGAGTCAAACCTTTATAATTAACTTGCCCTGAAGATGAACTGGTACCAGTTCGAAACGTTGGCAATAAAAGTTTTTTGAGAACTAATTAGACCAATTAAGCCATTTTATTCCTCAACATATAAATTATTGTTACTCATAATCAATATCTTGTTATTAAAGAGGATGGTGACCAAAAGAAAAATGATAAGATCATTCTAAAATTCATAAAAATAAGTTTTTGAGAATATTTGGAAGGCAGAACAATTTTCTTTTTATTTTTTCACTGTTCCGTTTTTTAGAAATTAAATAACAAAGTTGCAGGTATTTACATGGGCTCTTATGGATAAGACTCAGCCAAGTTCTCTATTTTAATTATAACTTGTGATAAAATGATAAACTATTTTTCAAAAACTTACAGTCGTAAAATTTAAAACTTTTGGAATTATCAGCGAAAAAAATTAATTGAGTCTTCTGTTTTATTTTGGAGAAAGAAAATAAAATCTGACCATGAAATAATGATTTCCTAACCTTTTTTGAATCATACGAATCATAACAAACAAATACTATAAAATGTGACAACGTCGCAAGTTCACGTCATGTGATTTCGAATCTGCGCATGTAAATTCATATGTGAGTTGATTGCGCGGGAAGTAAGCTACCTATCAAATTCAAATCCTAAACAGTGTAACCAACATTGTATTACTATAATTTCTAACCTCAGAAACAAATTTTCTAACAACATTTTTCAGACAATTGAATGATTTTCTTTAAATATATTTATAAAAAAAAATAAATTAAAGATATTAAAAAATAATTTTTGATGCCCAAGATGTTAAATATTTGATTTTCCATAAATGAAATTCATATTTAGACAGTTGGTGACAGTTGTTACAATCTCATGTAAAAGCATAGAATAACCCCTTTTACAGCCTGCCCCTCAAAGACAGTCACCATCCTCCTTAAGGCTACCTCATCTGCTTATTTTGTCTGTAAACTAAAACAATTTTTAAATTTTCTGATAAAGAGAATCAAAATTAATGAAAAAAAAGCAGGAACTAATTTTACTTTCAATTTTAAAACGTGGACAGAAAAAGATGGATAAATATAAAAACTAACCAACTTTTCACTTCAACTTTTCAAACGTGGACAGAAAAAAATGAATCAATATAAATAGTAGCTAACTTGAGGAGTTTACGAAGATTATTATTATTTAATTAATAATAATAATTACTATTTCAATGAGGCATAATTTAACTCAATTCTTGTAAAAAAGAACTAAAATGGTACTATTTTTCATTACCAATTGTTCATTTTTTCCAATGTCATTGATTAGCAGCACAATTGTGCCTCTAATCCAACTTAATAAAACTTGATTAAATTTGATTCAAAACCAATTTATATAATTTGGCAGGGAAAATAACAAAATTATGGAACTTAACTGATTCATCACTGGTGCATCTACCCTAAGTTAATTTAATTTTTTAAATGTTTATAGTTTTAATAAATATCGTCTAAAATTGATAGGCACCGAAACGCAAGTGTAAGGTGGCCTTTTTCCAGGTTAGAGAGTCACATGTATAAATGGCGAAAGAGGAATACACCCCCGATTCCAAATTCCATGCGATCTTATGTCGATCTTATAAACTCCGATGAATGGAAACATTTAAAAGACTACGATGCGGGAACTATGGACATATCGCTCGTCATTGCAGAGGATTTATCAGAAAGTGTCGTTATTTATGACAGAAACTTTGTCCCTCTTGTCAGCCAGAGTCCCACTATATATCTTGACGGTACCTTTAAAGTTGTGCCGAAAGGTATTAAGGGAAAACAATTTCTAACGTTTATGGCTGTAAAACATGAACACGTAAGTTAATTACCATATGCAATTGACAATGTAATTAACATTTTTTTTAATTATCAAAATGAACACATCCTCGTAACTTTGTCAATGTTTGTCCGATTGAAAATTTTTTTTTTATTTTCAAGGAGAAAATCATCCCTTTTAAATTTTAATTTTAAGTATTACTTAAAAATAAGTTTTAAGAATTTTAACTATTACTTAGTAGTACATAATATGAAATTTATTCAACAATATCATACATATTTATTACATAAAGGACGCATGAATAAGTTCTAAAATTAATTATTTAGAATCTTCATTTCATAGAATTTCATTAGGTAAAATTTTCTGTCAGCTGAAATTTCACATTTTCGAATTTGTTTTCAATCGAACACAAATTAGTCAGAATTTTAACTCAACAGAATTTTTATGTCACCGAATTCATATTTTAACAGGATTTTCATTTTACAGAATTCCAATTGAAACGAATGTAAATGTAGAAGAAGTTTCATTTTACAGAATTTTAAGTGAATCGAATTTTTAAGTTCCAGAATATTCATTTAACTGAATCTTCATTTGTCCGAAATTGTATTCGTAAGAATTGACGTTTGATAGAAAACTTAAACCCCTCTCTCTAAATTTGAATCAATGAAAATTCACTGACGAATCAGTGCGAAATAAGCCACAGAATTCAATCAGTAAAATTTTGACGGAGAATCAATCAAATTTAACTGATTCTCAGTGAAATAGCTTACTGATTGATTCAGTAACCTCACTGATTCAATCAGTTACATTTTGACTGACAATCAGTGAAATTCCATTAAAATGTTCACTGATTCGAATCAGTGGCTTATTTCACACTGATTCACTGATTTCACTGATCAGTGATATTTCACAGATTCAAATTTAGAGAGCAGAATGTTCATTTAATGTTTTTTATTACAAGTGACCGAAAAAGCATCCGAATGAAATACTTTTTGCGCAAACTTTGGAATTGACCAATTAGAAAATATGAAGAAAATTGCCATTAGTTAATTCCAAAGTTTGCGCTGAAATATTTCATTCGGATGCTTTTTCGGCCATTTGTAATTAGAAACAAATGAGCATTCTGGGTTTTAAGTTTTCTATCCAATGCCAATTCGTACCAATACAATTTCGGACAAATGAAGATTCGGTCAAATGAATATTCTGTCATTTAAAAATTCAAGAGAACGTAATAAAACTTCCAGCAAAAAAAGTTTAATGTTCAATACGTATTTCTACAAAATATAACATTCATTTACGGCTTATCTTCTGAGATAAAGTTTAAAAACTAGATTTAAGTAATTAAAAGTTTGTAGATTATAATGTATAAATTTTAATTTTAACTTATTTCACCGCAAGAGAAGAGAGTAAAATTAGATAAATAATTAAATTTTTAAAGTTTTGTTTTTGTTTTATCTAAAAATGGCAACATCGCTTTTTTAATTATTCAGAAAAACATAACTATGTTCACATTGTGGCGGACCTATACTTCGCCAGTAGAAAAATGCGCCACATACGACGTCGAGAGCTCAGGACCGGCTCGGATGACTGAAGATCGGGGCCCTGAGGCTTTAAACAGGGTTCCTGATCACAATAAGAGAGAGCGTTGTACCGGTGAGCAATATGTTTACTCACAGGAGAGTTCGAAGAAGTAGGCTATAATTGCCGAGACACGCTCCGACTCGAGGCCGATCAGCCTGGAGAAGTCTACTCGTAACAAGTAGGAGGAGTCAGTAACCAGGGTCGGTGAGGAGCCGAGGGCAAGCAGAGAGAATCCAGTCCTCTAGTCAGCAACTCTACGCACGGCTGTTCAATGAGTGATCCAGTGCAACAGCAGAGAACCATCATGGTGAGTAAACCCGGACAAATCGAGCACGCCGCAAGGCTTTGATTTCCCGGTCGAACTCATTAAGTCTCAGTGTACGCCGTAAGGCTGCTGAGACACCCCTCCCTTTTTTTGTATTTTTTATTTTTCCGGTGTACGCCGAAAGGCTACCGGAAACAAAGACACGGTCCCTATGCGACACGCCACTGGATCTACGATTGCCGAGGAGCTACTGGATCATCATCAACGCCCCGTGTTCGCGAGTGATTAAAATTGACAATAGAACCCCCTTTGTTTCGACGAGCGGGTTTCCACCGAGAACCATAGTGAAAGACCTGAAAGAAAATTTTGTTTCTAAATTTAGTGAGTGTAATTCCAGCGAGAATATATCGCCAGTTGAGCATCATTCGATTCCTCAACTAAAATTTTTATTTCTTAATTCAGTGAGGGTAATTCCACCAGTGTTTATTTTTGTACCTAGAGAAAAGGAATGTTTAGTTATTTTTTTACATTTATACTTTTGATTTAACTATTCTGTGAGCGAGTCTCCACCGGTGAACCTGTGATTTTGAATTCAGAAACGTTTAGTTTATCTTATGAATTTTATTAGATACATATATTTTTGTTTTTTGCGATTTACCTCCTACGAGAGCAAATCTCCACCGGTGAGCCCCGCGACATTAAAGCTGGAAGCAGGTAAAATACCGACATTAATTTAACGCGATACTTACTTTCCGAAGAGTGGGTTTCCATCGCGAAGTCGTGAAGTCAATTCTGGAAAAATGAAGTTATTAAATTAGATAGATAGAGAATTTATTTACGATAGTAATACGAACGCGATGCGTTGATACTTACTTGTGATGAATGCGCCTCCACCGTGGAACGCCAAACGTTGTACCTGTAAAAGGAAGAAAGAAAGAGGAAATTAATTTAAGTTTGTTATATGATGCGTAGTTAATTTAGTTGGATACTCACCCAATGTGGACGACGAGAGCGTTTCCACCGGAGACTTTTTCTATCCTAAAGGAAAAAGAGATTTTTAATTTATTCATATCGAGAATATGTGATATCGTAACACGAATGTGATATACTCATACGTACGCGTGATGAACGCGTTTCCACCGTAGAACTCCCAACGTTGTACCTGCAAAAGAGATAAGGATAATATTAGTTTAATTCGTTATACGAGGCTTATTTAGTTAAATTTAATACTTACTCAGTGTCTACGAAGGGGTTAATTCCACCGGAAATTCATAATGTTATTTCACTGAACAAAATACGAATCTAGTTGATTATACGATATGTAAACGCCGCAAGATGTAAGGATCAAGACTGATGTTGATGTTATTACGACGACTTTTCAACTGAGTGATAAAATAAATCTTTTTATACCCAGAACTTGTTTTTTTTTACTGACTCCACCTCAGGCCATTAAATTTATTATAAATAAATTATAATTAAATAAACGAACTGTTACAACATATTTCGACGGTTGTTATAGAAACAAAAAATATTCCTATCGAACGTTTTTGCCAAAACTAACATTCCTGATTTTTTAATACAAAGACGATCTTTTATGTAAAAACAAATTTCGTATACTGTCAAGTGGGGCTATTTTGTGCACGCGAGGTTTTTATGGTATTTCTCTGGCAGTTATACTTGAAAAAATCGGTTTTCTATGGATTTTCTTTAAATTATGAGGAAACGTTATTTTATATGTGTCTTGTATCTGGTTAAAATTTCAGGAACATTTACCGTCTAAAATTTGAGATATTCATATTCGAAATTTCATTTTTTATCATTTTGCATGTAAAATTGAAATTTCGAATATGAATATCTCAAATTTTAGACGGTAAATGTTCCTGAAATTTTAACTAAATACAAGGCACATATAAAATAACGTTTTCTAACAATTTTAAGAAAATCCATAGAAAATCGATTTTTTTAAGTATAACTGCGAGAGAAATACCTTAATGAATAAAATCTTTATATTCAGTTGCTTAGATTTGCTACTTGGTATAAATATTTTCTGATAACTAAACTACAGAGACTACTAAATCAATTTACTTAATTCTTTATCAGAAATCAAAAAAAAAACCGTAAAGTCGTAAAAATCAAGCTGAAAATCAAGCTGAAAATTTTAAAAGTTCTCAAAATTCTGTTCAGATCTCCGAAAAAAAATATTTTCCCAGTTTTTTTTTATTTTTCATAATTTTATGACAAAATATCCTTATTTCCATTGTTACTTATTTTCCAGTACTTACAATTTTGGCCCCGGCATTAATCGGTTACAATTTAATGACATAATTAGAAATTCAAAAGTGGAATAGACTTCAAAAATTTTTCGTCGTAAATTATTGAATGAGAGATTATTAAAAGCTAAATGGGCTAAACTGTCAGCGCGAGTTAAACTAAGATAAATTAAAATTGCAGTATAAATAATAAATATATTTTGAACGTTCAGGGTATCCCTTTTGCCTGGGCAATAATGGAGAGGAGAACAGAAGCAGCTTATGAGTCAATTTTTAGGAACTTGAAGCAGTCCATACCGAATTTCACGATTCACAGCTCAATGTCTGATTTCGAAGATCCTCTTCGTACAGCGTTGAGAAGGGAATTCCCTGGAATTGTCATACATGGATGTTTATTCCATTACGATCAAGTAAGATGTTACAAATGTTAAATTTTCCAACAAGTAGTATCTTTTTTAAATTAAAAGGTAAGATTGTTTAAAAATAGCCTTTTTGCTCGTAGAATTATAAAAAAAAAATTTAAACATTAAAAAAAGAAAAAAAAATTTTATACATTTTTCGTGTTGTATTTCTGCTTTAAGACCAATAACATTTACATATCAATAAATAAAAAAAAAAATTTTTTTTTTAATGTTAAAATATTTTTTCCTAATTCTACGCAGAAAAAGGCACATTTTTTTCCTTAACAATTTTTTCCAAAAGTCAGTTGTTCTCAAGTTACTAACAATTGAAAAAAAAGGCTATTTGCATAAACAAATGATCATATCTTCTTTAAAAATTATCGTAGAGCAATTTTTAAAAAAATTGTTTTAAAGGTGACAACAAATACTTTAAAACTAGCAAAATAAAACGCGCGGAAGCGCGCGATTAGTTTTTCATACCTTTTAGAAATTATAAATACAATAATAAATATAGCAAATCGGTAAATAATATTTATCTCATAAGAAGAAATAAATATTTTAAATATATTATTTAAAAATTAACAATTATAAATAAAATAAATATTTATCTACGACAAAATTTATAATATTTTAGAATTAAAAAGTATTGCAAAAAACAATTGAAATTAAACAAAACAATTGCAAACTTAGCAAATTAATTAAAAAATAATGCAATCAAGTAATTTAAATTTGACAAAAATACTTGAGAATCTTAAAAGTAAATTAAAATAATATTGAAAAACAAAAAATTAGAGAAAATAATTTAAAATTGAAAAAACATGATTAAAAATTGAGATAAATAAATTAAAATTTAAAAAAATGACTAAATTTTGAGAAAATAATGAAACAAATGACATAAAATATTTTAAATAAAGGAAAATTAAACAAAATTTGAGAAAAATACTTGTATCTTTCTGAAGTACATTGAAATAAAAGAAAATAATGAAAAATTAGTGAAAATAAATGAAAAAATGAGAAAGATAAACAAAATTTAAAATTGAACAGAACAAGTTTAATTTAATAGAAATAAGTAAAAACTTTTTGGCACTTATTATAAAGAACGAAAAAAGAACGAAATTAATTGAAACTTGAAGAAAATAATATCAAAAATAATATAAATAATGAAATAATTGATAAGTCAGATAAATAGTTTAAATTTTTGAAATTATGAAACAAATGTAAAGAATTGAAAATTGAAGAAAATAAATTTTGGTAAATAATTGAAAAATGTTTTAAAATTTTAAAACTTGACGAAAATAATTAAAATAAGATATAAACAATAATAAGTTGTAAAAAATAAATGACATTTAAGTGTGATAATTGGAAAAAATACAGAATTTTTTTAAAAAAAGAAAAAGTAATTGAAATTTGAAGAAATACATGAAGATCTTAGGAATCAATTAAACAAAAAGAAAATAACTAAAAATTAGAGAAAAGAATTGAAGAAATAAGCTAAAAATTGGTAATTGAAATTTACGATAATTAATCAAAAAAAATTTGAAATTATGAAAACAAAGGAAACTAATTAAAAATTGAAGAAAACAATTAAATATTTAGAGAAATCCTTAAAAATCTTAGAAAATAATTTTAGAAAATGGGAATAATTAAAAATTGTAGGAAAGAATGGAGGAATCCTAAAAATAATTGAAATTTACGTTATTTAATAAAATTGGTTGGAAATTATGAAAACAAAGAAAAATAATTAAAAAATTAAAGAAAATAATAGAAATTTGAGAAAAATACTTTAAAATTTTGGAAATTAATTTTATAAAATGAGAAAACTAAAAATTGTAGAAAAGCCTGGAAGAACGCTAATAATAATTGAAATTGACGATAATGAATAAAAAAAATTTTAAATTCTGATAACAAATGAAAATAATTAAAAATTCTAGATATTTGAATTTTTAGAAAAATGCTTAAAAATCTTAGAAAATAATTTTAGAAAATGAGAATAATAATTAACAATCTAGGAAAATAATGGAAAAATGATAAAATTAATTTAAAATTGAAATAAATAATTGGAATATGCTGAAAATAATTTAAGATTGAGAAAGAAAATGGAATTATGATGAAAAAAATTTAAATATTAAAAAATTGAAAATATTTAATAAAATTTGAGAGAAATAACTGAAAAAATTATAGAATATATGTTTAAAAAAAATAATAATTACAAAATTACTTAAAAAATTTTAATTAAAGATAATAATTAAAAAATGTCAGAAATAACGAAAATTGATGAAAATAATTGCAACATCGCATAAATAATTGAAATATTTAAAAGTAATGCCAAAATAATGAATATAATTATAAATTGATGAAAATCAAGAAGAATTGCAGAATTTATTTTTAAGCAAAAGAAAATAATTAAGAAATCGTTGTATAATGGAAAATTAATGACAATAATTTAAATTTGAGATAATAACTAAAAATTTTGGGAATTAATAGCGTGTGTATATATTTTAAACTTTTTCAAAAATCATGATAAATTTTTGAAGCATTTTTCGAAAATTTTTTTTTACACAAATGACAATTAAAAACCAGTACAACATGACACTAACGAAAAAGGTTACCTTATTCTTTCAATTCAAATTTCAAAATATTTACTGATAAAGAGAGTCAAAATTAATAAAATAACAGAGACTAACTTCACTTCAGTTTTTAAAACGTGGACAGAAAAGATGAATAAATATAAATACGAACGAACTTCAGGAGTTTACGGAGATTATTATTATTTAATGCCATTTACAGAATTAAAATGTGATGATTTCTTCAAAAATTGTAAGAATTTGGAATTTTTCAAAAAAAGTTAAAATTTTTATTTTTTATTTTAAGCAATTGAGCGGCCGGGAAGAAGAACTCGATCTACGCTCGGAGGCCTTGTCTGTCTCTTTTTTTGTCAGATAAAATGAATGGAAAAATTATCTGGAAAAAAGAATTCGAGAAAATAAAAAATGAAAAATTGTAATCGATAGAGCATTTGAATACGCACATTTTTTCTTAATACAATTTTTTTGCCTGACTTTTATTTATTAAGATAAAAATTATAAATTGAATTTATTTCTTGAGTTGAAAATAATAAAATTTTAATAATCAACTCGTGATATCTCAGAAACCAATGGATGGAAAAAGGTTCAATTCCACTTATCTACTTTAAAAACAATGCAGATTCTACTAAGTTTGTTGAAATGATAAAAAAAGTTTAATTTGTTGGTGGTTTTTAACAATAAAGTAGTCGCTATTGTCACTTGGTCTTTACTGACTTTGAGCAAAAAGTCATAGTGAGGAAATATTGAATTTTGTAAACTTAAATCATACAAGTTATTTAATAGAGTATTAGAAAGTTTTACCAAAAAGAATTTTTTCGATTCCTTAATTATTTCAGCTTTTATGAACAATGTAGTGTGTCACTTATATTATGTCACGCGTGAACTAAAATCAGCTGACTGGCTGAGCTCCGAGCTGTGAGCGGAAGAAGGACGCATGCAAGCGTAAGAGAGAGAGAAAAAGTTAAGAGTTAAATAAAGAGTTACAAGCAGTGTTTGTTTCATGAATGAATGTTTTTAAATCATAGAATAAATCAGGAATGAAAAAATATTACATTAGTCTAGTTAAACTTTTAAAAAAGTTTTATAAGAAGCTGTTCTGAAAATTGGTTACCAAAAGGAATATTAAAAAAATATAGAAATTTTATTTGTAATATTGTATTTTAAAAAATATTATTTAAGACAAAGAATATCATTTAAGAATGAGCACTTTTACCATGTTGACAATTTCCTTAAAAAATTATTGTTAAAAACTTATTTTCTTTAACAATGTTTAGAGCTCTCTTGAAAAAAGTTATTTTTAATAAAATAATTATTGAACATCTAAAATCTTATTAAACGTTAACGAAATGTAATAAGTAAAAAAAAATTCTTTAAAAGGAGCTGTCTTTTTAAAAATATGGACTTTTAAAAAATTGTTGCATATCCTGTAGCTCATTAAAAATATTAAAAAAAATTTTACTATTATTTGAAATTCATTGATTTATTTAATTTATTAATGTTTATGAAAAATTGTTCTAATTCACCATTTATTACATATTAATGTTTTTATTTTAATTAAATTGTAAACTAGTAATACTTTTTCACTCCTAATATATTTTATAAATTAAAAACATCCATTCAAGAAACAAACACTGTTTGTAAGTCTTTATTGGCGCTTTCTCTCTCTTACGCTTGCATGCGTCCTTCTTCCGCTCACAGCTTGGAACTCAGCCAGTCAGCTGATTTTAGTTCACGAGTGACATAAAATAAGTGACACACTAAATTGTTCATAAAAGCTGAAATAATTAAGGAATCGAAAAAATTCTTTTTGGTAAAACTTTCTAATACTCTATTAAATAACTTATATGATTTAAGCTTACAAAATTCAATAGTCCTCACTATGACTTTTTGCTCAAAGTCAATAAAGACCAAGTAACGACAGCGACTACTTTATTGTTAAAAATCACCAACAAATTAAACTTTTTTTATCATTTCAACAGACTTAGTAGAATCTCCATTGTTTTTAGAGTAGATAAGTGGAATTGAACCTTTTTCCATCATTGATTTCTGAGATATCACGAGTTGATTATTAAAATTGTATTATTTGCAACTCAAGAAATAAATTCAATTTATAATTTTTATTTTAATAAATAAAAGTCAGACAAAAAAATTGTATTCAGAAAAAATGTGCGTATTCAACTGCTCTATCGATTACAATTTTCCAGTTTCTCGATTTTTTTTTCCAGATAATTTTTCCATTCATTTTATCTCACGAAAAAAGAGACAGACAAGGCCTCCTAGCGTAGATCGAGTTCTTCTTCCCGGCCGCTCAATTAAACAATAAAAAAAATTTTAATATCAAGTCAAATATTTAAGCTTTAAAATAAATATTTGATGAAGGTTTTATCTTTATTATTAATAAAGATACAAAACTTTTTGTAATACCCTTGCATGTTGTAGGGTGGGCAAATCCTTTTGAGTGGCACTGTATATTTTTAATTTTAATTTACAGTGCTTGTGCAGAAAGGCCAAAGAGTTGGGTCTTAAGGATATTCTGATAACATCTGATGAAGGATACAACGTCCTAAGGAGTCTTATGGCGCTAGCGTTATTGCCTGCCGGCGAAATAGAGGAGACGTATTACGATATACGTGAAGACATATCCTTACCTACACGTTTGTTGATAAGTAGGTTTCTCGCCTATTACGAGCGGCAGTGGCTACGCAAAGAGACACCCGAGGTCTTCTCTGTACTTGAACTGGAAAGAAGGACAAACAACGTATTGGAATCACATCACTATCAGTTGCAAACAATATTTGGAGTAAAACCAAATATCTGGATATTTACAAGTAAGAAGATAATTTTTTAGCAATTAATTTATAAATTTTATTTACAAGAAATTCTAGAATTAAGTCAAATTTTTTATTTTACAAATTTATACGTCTTTTAACCCTTCTACGGTTAGAACCAGATAACTCGGGGTGACTTATTTGAGGGGCTGATAGAGAAAACGGGATAAAAAAGCAGTGGGAGCAAAAGTCAGATAAGTTTTCTTGCGCGTAAAAACGATTTTTATAAATACTGTGAGGAAAAACGGGTTATATGGCTAACTCGTTTTTGCCCCCAGTCAATAGTTGATGCGTTTTTGTTTTGCGAATTTCAATATTAAATAATTTATTTCAGCTTAATAATTTATGCAGACATCCTAAATTGTAATAAAAGCCTTTAAACTTTTATTTATATTTTTTTTGAAAATGAACATATTTTTAATTGACTACTATGTCAATAGAAATGAAGGTACCAGAAGTTCCGGACTAACGCGCGGACGACATTTTTAAAAAATTATTTTTCAACTTTTGCCAACGCAAATTTTTTAGAATAGGGGAAACAAATCTTAGAAAACTATAATGAATATCAATTGCTTAATGTTTCAATCATTATTATGATTGAAATTTATAGTTTATTTCGTAATTATTTAAAGTTATCTACAGTTGGAATGGCTATCCACCATAGGTCAGTTTCCCCTACTTAAAAAATATGTTTTAAGTATAAAATATTATTAATTTAATATTTTTAGGGGATGAAAGCACCCCCGGAAAAATAATTTAAAGAATATACTTTTTT
The DNA here is from genome assembly GCA_037103525.1 of Ganaspis brasiliensis. NCBI lineage: Eukaryota > Metazoa > Arthropoda > Insecta > Hymenoptera > Figitidae > Ganaspis > Ganaspis brasiliensis. The sequence continues at coordinate 1,561,506 of JAZKLR010000093.1, read as the reverse complement.
CTAAATTTCGTCCACACGGACGAAACTTCAGATACATTAGAAATAAAGTATTTACTTTAAATTATTAATATTCATTTTATTTAAGAAAGAAATGTGAGTTAAGTGAAAATCATAATATTTTTTTAAATATTTACAAATATTTTTAATTTGTAAAAGAATGATTTGTTTTCAAACAAATAAACTATTACATTTGAATCTTCGGCGACCAAAAAAGCTTACGCGTTAAACTTGTCGTTTTAGTTGACTTCTGGAAGAGATATTTTTACATTAAAAATTTGAATATTTGAATTACATATCTTAATAGAGAATTTTAAGGCTCATATTTTTCCTCCAGAACAATATCTTTTATCTCTATTGGTTTTCAAGATAATTGCAAAAAACTACATATTGTTCTGAAGCGAAAAATTTAATTATTTTTCTTTAACTCGTCATAACTTTTACAATAATAGTAATTCTTTAATAAAATTTTCAGAAAATATAGACTATTCTTTTAACAAACCAAGAGCGTTTTCTAAATTTAGATAAATAATTCGTAAATAAAAATTATTTTCTGACAATAATTAATTAATTAAAGAATATTAATTATTATTATTATTTATATTATTAATTAATAATTAATTAATTAAAATTTTACACTCTGTCTCCAACACGCTTTCGGTGTATTACCATTAGCAAACATAAGTTTGCAGCAGTGTTTACTAACACATACAAACAACAAATATCTGAAATTCTCCAAAAATCTTCTTTGAACCTTTTTCGAATTTTTGGTATTGACTTGAAGACAAAATAATTAAATTTTCCGCTTTTGAGCAAAATGTATTTTTTTGCAAATATCTTGAAAACTTGCATGAGATTGTATACCAAAAAGAAGTAAGGAGACTCTGAACAATTTATTATTAAGGAGCGGGGGCAAATTTTAAGACATTTTAGAACAAATTTCAGGACTAGATGATTTTAGGACTATATTTAGGACGATGTTAAGAAATTATTCAAAATAAAGTTAATTATTCATCTATTTTAAATTCAGACTTAAAATCAAATTTCATGAAACCTAGTAAAAATGTTCAAATTCATAAATTAAGTAAATTAACAATCTAAAGAGCGTGATGCTTTAAAAAAAGTCTTAGGATTAATTCTTAAAACGTTATTATTAAAATTTTATGTAATTCTTCAAAAAAATTTAATTCTTGTTAAAATAAAAACCCAGAGAATCACATAAAAATGATTGAATGAATAATTCTAATACATTAGCAAATCTAATAACATAAATGTTGTCTGAACAGATTCCACGATTGATAAAAAAAACAATTTTCAGAAAATATTCTAAAATTTAAAAAGTTCCCGAGTGCCCTCAAGTTTATGCTTTGCTAATAAGATTCTCAATTTAGTAAAATTATTAATTTTAATGTTTTACTTTCTTCCTTCAATTTTATTTTCAAGTCTGAATTACAAATCAATAAAAATGAAATTTAAGGACATGTGATGGAGAATTACGTCACTGGTATAGGCAAAATTGGTCAGTAAACTTTCTCTTGAAATGATGAATATTTTTTCACCAAATTTTGTAGAATTACTTAAAATATCATTAAAATGGTCTGTCAGACCCAAACTTGTTTCAATCTTGCCTCAAAGTTAACTTTTTAAAAAATTAGCTGATTTTCAGAGAATTAACAAAATTAATTTTAAAGTAAAATTTTAACAAACTTGGGTCAGAGAGACCATCGTAATTATGTTTTAAGCCATTCTACAAATTTAGGTATCAAAATATTCTGTATTTTAGGAGTAAGTTTATGGATAAATTTTGCCTACAACAGTTACGTCATACTCCATCACATGCCCTTAAATCGTTTAATAAATTAATCTTGCATTCTTTTTAGAAAAAATGTATGTTATTACATTTGTTAATTTATCAAAATTATTAATTTAATAATTTTATTAGGGTTCTCTGGGCTGTTTTTTTAATCGGGATTTATCATTTTTGAAAAATTAATAAAAATTTAGAAAATCTTCCTAAAAAAGTTTTACTAATAAATCCTAGGAATTTTTTAGAACACCGCTATGCTGTGTAGATTGTTAGTTTACTAAAATTATGAATTGCTATATTTTTTTTAGATTCTCTGAATATTATCTCTAGAGCTAAATTAGTGGTTTTCTACTAAAATACTAAATGCATTAAAAGTGTATAATGCCACCTCCATATCTGCCAAACTATTGTACTTAGAGTGCTGAAATTTGGTATACATATGTAGTTTGCCATATAGATTTCAGAAAAACTATAGAAAACTTTGTTGCAGATCGTTATCATAGTGTTTTTAAGCAAAAACCAACGATTTAAAAGAAATGCTTAAAAATTACCGTATCCCCCCTCCCATAACTTCCAAACAATTTGACTTAGAGAGTTCAAATTTGGTACACAAATGTATTTTCACGTGTAGATTACAGAAAAATGGTAGAGAACATGATTGTAGAAGTTGATCATAGCGTTGTTAAGGAAATAAAATTATTTTTGAGTATTTTTTATGGATATTTGCTACAATCTCTGGATTTTTCGTTAAAAATGTAATCACGATCACGTTCTCTATAATTTTTATGTTATTTACACCTGACAATACATTCCTGTACAAAATTTGAATTCTCTAAGTAAAATATTTTGGAAGATAGTGGGGGAGGGTGGTCCATTTTTTATAAAAAATTCATTATATATTCTATTTTATTTATTATATTATATGTAATATGTATAATATATTTATATATTATATATTTAATAGTATCAAATATATTAAAAATTATTTTGTTTTGTGTACGGAACCCTCGATTTTAGTGCGAGTGTAACTCGAACTTGCCCGAGTTTTTATTAATTTATTCAACATTATTTCATAATTTGAAAAAAAATTGTTTAAATTATTTTTCAACTATACTCCATTTTTTATGTCTTAAAATTTGTTTCTGTTTAAAAATTTTTTTCATATAATTTTTTTTTTCATTTTAAATAAGTTCTGAAACTTTTTTTTTAAAAGAAAAGTCACATTTATTTTATATTTTTTTTATCTCACTTTATATTTAACTTCCTATATTTTCTTTTTTTATTATTACTGTTTTTAATATTTCAGTTTATTTTCATAATTTTTACATTTTTGCTTAGCATAAACATTTTTTTTAAATATACAATTTAATATTTTTTAAAATATTGCTGTATTATTTTTAATAAATGTTCTTAGTTTTTCTCATTCTTTCAAACTTTTTGACGTTTTAAATTTGTTTTACTTTCCTTTAATTTTTCAGTTCATTTATAATTTTTTATTAATTTTTGAACATTTTGTAAATTTTCTTAAATTTTAGTTTTCTTTTTGTATTAAAATGTTGTTTTGTCACATTTTTAAAATTTTTTAATTTTTATCTTATAATTTTTTCAAAGCATTTATTAGATATATTTTTATGCTAGTTTTTTATTCATGCATTTTAATTTTCTTATGGTTTGTAATTTTCCTTTTAAATATATTGCAGGTTATTATCCCTGACAAAAGTATTGGATTGACTTTCAATCAGTATTCTTCCGAGTCATTCCGAAATTTGTTTCCGAGCCAATCAGTTTTTATCCGAATCTAAAAATGGATGTAACTTGACGAAAAATTCTTTCCGAATTAATCCGTTTCATTCCGAAACTAAATTTTAATCCATTTGAATCACGTTATTTCATTCCGAACCAATCAGAATCAATCCGTTTTATATTCGAATAAACCCGAATAAAATTGGAACGGATTGATTCGGAATGATTCGAAATGAAATAACGGGATTCAAACGGATTAAAATTTAGCTTCGGATTAAAACGGATTATTTCGGAATGATTCGGAAATAATTTTTCGTCAAGTTACATCCATTTTTAGGTTCGGATAAAAATTGACTGCCTCGGAAACAAATTTCGGAATGTCCCGGAAGAATTCTAATTAAAACTTTTTCAAACTGATTGGAATTCAATCCGATACTGTTGCCAGGGATACTCAATTCTCATACTTTTGAATTCATAAAATCAATGTTTTTTATACAAAGTGTTTAATAATTATTTAAGTACAGTTTTAAAAAATAAATTTCGAACATTTAATAAGGTTATATTTGTTGATGGATCTTTTATTTTATTTTGCAGTACATACGATTATTTAAATTTTATCAAAAGAAAATATACGTAAATTAATTTATAAACAAAAGCGAATCGAAAAATGAGTTCAGGCAAAAACGGAATATATTCGTATTTCGTTTTTGCGCCCACTGAAATCTTATCCCGTTTTTCTTCTGTTAAAATTGTAATTCGTTTTTGCTCCCAGTGCTCAACTTATTTCGTTTTTCCACCAAAGTAATTATTTATTCCACTTTTGCTTCCACTGTTTTTTTATACCATTTTTGCTATCAGCCCCTCATTTCTTATATCTTCTATATATTTTAAACAAAACATTAGACTTACATGCTCGAAAATGGAAAATGAAGGTGAAGAACTAGACAACCCAAAAAGCTAAGCAGGAGTATACAAAATTCTATACAGGATAAATTGAAGCATTTTGATACCGATTTCTGCAAATCAATTAAACCGCAGGCAGATTAAATGAATATTTGACATTTAATACAATTTTGATTTAACACATTATTCATTTACATATTTATAAAAATAATTTCATTTTATTGACGTATTATTTATTTTTAGACTCTTGAGATATCATGTTATGATTCTGTGATAGTTATATATTAACAATTTGTTATTATTATTAATTTAACATGAAGCAGTCAATTTGGAAAAAAACTGAGACGCATGACTAACTTCTTCTGCTGTTTAATTGCCTCTTGCTTAAGGAAATAACCAGTACTTAGACGAATGATTATGTCCCATATTTTAATTTAAATAATATTTACTCGCCTCAAATTCGAGTTTGCGACCAGAATTTCATAAAAATTAAGGATATCAAACGCCTGTACTTTGTCGCGGGAAAATTTGACACTAATCGGGGGGGTCCCGGTAGTACAGGTTTTTTTTCCCTGTTGACAACAACATTCGCTGTGGTGTTTTTTATAACTAATTTATCACGTGACCAAGTATGAAAAATACAACACTAATGTGATAACGAAAATTAATTCTACTGTTTCCCTGAAGGGACGTATTAGTCAGCAAGGAAAACTACTATAAAATTAAAAAGAATGGACTGTTTAAGCAAAAAATACAGTTTGCAATGTTTAAGGAAACTTATTAGTAAACAAACCACTACCTTCTTAAAACTGATGTTATTTTGAAGGAGATAAAAATTTTTTTGATTTGTAAAAGTAGAAAATGATGCCATAGTGAAAAAAATTTTTATCTCCTTCAAAATAACACCAGCTTTCAGAAGGTAGTGGTGTATTTACTAATAAGTTTCCTTAAGGGGCGGTTCTAGTCCAAAGTCCCGAAAATTAACGTAATTTTAGGATTTTTTTTTTGAGTTAACGCAATTATTTTTTTAAATAACTTCTTATGGTATTTATTGGTATAGATTTGAAAAATTTTACAAAATTTTTTCAAGGAAAAATAATTAAAAATGGCGGCTCCAGCCCTCCCTGAAGAAAGCCGTGCGTGGCGGGAGTCCAAGTGCGCGGGGCACTCTACAGCCCTTCCAAATGATCTGAACTAAAAAAACCAAAAATATTCTTAAACTAGATAAAATTTGGGGGGCCATATGAATCTCCGATTTTTAAAAAGACCCTTTAAAAAAAATTGGGGTCATTTGAAAAAGAAAAACCTTTGTTTTCCCCTTTTTTTTTTGCTTTATCGTAAAATAAACAATAACAAAAAAATTTTTTTTAAAAAAAAACGCAACCTAGTGGCCCCCTAAATTGAATAAGCTTTAATTTGAGCCGTCAAACTTTGAAATCGGTTCAGCCGTTGAAGGTGAATCGTGCCCCGCGCGCAAAAAAAGGGTGTTTAAAGAAAAACGCGTTTAAAGTTTGACGAAGGAAAAATCGTATGTAATGTTTGTTTTTTTAATTTAACTTCTAATCAGCTATTCCAAGACCATATAAGGTTCCTTCCTCATCCTCGAAGAGCATTTTTTGCTGAACTTAAGCACTGATTTTCGGTGTGTTTTGAAACACACCACTTAATAGTCGGTGCGAGCGCGCGTTTTTACTTGTTTTTCGGCCGACGCACCTTTTTGTTTAATATGCTATAGCTCGTAAAATAAATTAGATAGAGGAATATCCTTTTGCATTCACATTTTCAAGACCCTAAGAATGAAAATAAAGCAATAAAAAAAAATAATTTTTTTTTCGATTTGGACTAGAACCTCCCCTTAAATATTGCAAACTTAATTTTTTGCTTAAAACATTCCATTCTTTTTAATTTTATATGTTATTTTCTACGTACAAATCCAACTATCTTTCAAGATAATACGTGTTTGTAATAGGGTAATTTTCAATCTTTTCAATCAACACGTAAATTTGAGATGATCTAATTTCAAAAAACAAAATACGGTTATAACATTTTTTTTATTTATACATATTATTTACGATATAATTAGTTAATATATGTTTTGTCCGAGCGTGACTATTTAATAGTGAGCAGTAATTACGAATATTAAATTTGGTTTGGTTAACTTACTTGTTGTTATCAACCGTGTAATTATTTTCACGAATTAAAAGACAAATTTTTAATAATTGGATTAAATTTTCAAAATTTAAATATTTTACATAATTTTTTAATATCCACTCTAAAAATTCTTACCTTTATCAACGTTAAATGGGATAATATTTCATATTTTATTGGACATAATATTTAAATCTTAGATTATAAGTTTGGCATCTAAAAAGAAAATTTTAGCTTCAAATTTATCGCTTTTAATATCATAAAAAGAGTTAATATATTTCAAGATATTGAATGCAAGGGGGATTACATTAAAAAAGATACGAGTAGGTTTTTTTATTTTATTATCTTTTTTTTTTAAATAAGTGTTCGTGACTACATTAATCACCATTAAGTTAAAGATAGAAACATTTTCTCAAAATTTTACCTAATGCAAATCATTTTTAAGTTAATATTTTTCAATATGACATTATTATTCATTGACTCTCTAAGAAAAGTGAAAAGTTTGAGACACATTCAACTGCGATTAAATGTGATTCAAGAACCCTTTGAAGCCAGCCAGGGGACGTTACATTTCACACCTAAATCAATTTTTTATAGAGGAGAGGGCCCCAAGTTGGACACCCTTTCGTCTGTTTGCTGTAGAATTCAAACCAAATGAAATATATTAAAATATTTTATACCGGATGAAAGTATAATTTATAAGGTAACTTATGGCCACAGAGATAAAATTTTATTTTGAACATAAACATTTCTTAAAGCGTTTTTTCTAATTGTTAAAATTTTCGGTCTAAAAAAACGTGGCCCTAAGATGGACACCTTCTTAAAAGTCTCTGAAAATTGTATTAATTAAAAAAATTAACATCCTGTAACAATTCTTAAATTAATTTTCAATCATTTTACAGAATTTATCAGGAAATAACATTTCTTAAAATTTCAATCTAATAGCTTAACAGTAAAAAGTAATAAAATATCGAAAAATATAGATATATCAAATTCTCTAACGATAACATCACATTTTATGGTGGAAAATAAAAAAATTTAATTAATTGGCAAAAAAAATTATTTAAAAAAGTGTAAAATCGACAATATGCAAATAAATACATTGAGATTTGAGGCCTGTCCATCTTAGGGTACATGACACCATTTTTCAATACCAAGTAAAAATATATATAGTGCGATTCCAAGTGAAATTTACGTTTTTTTCCGGCAGGTTAACGGCGGGCAATGAAACTTTAGAATTTTATTATATTTAGTATGACTAATGTTTTACATAAATATTAGGTCAAAATATTAATTAGTTAACAAGAATTGAAATTTGCAAAAAAAATTTGAAATCGCAATATCTTCTGTTCTATCAGTCGTATCAAGGTTTTCTTTTTTTTTTAAATGCTCCGAAAAATATAAGGAATAATTCTATGTCAGGACAATTTTTTATAATTTTAAAATGAAAAATGTTATTAAATAAAAATTATATAACTTTTACACAGCTAAAAAAAATTCAATGACCCAAATGCTAAAACGATCTTACCTGTGTTCTTTTCAAGATTCCAAAAGAGTTGAAGTTAACTGTTACTTCCTTAATATTTAAATTTAATAAATTATAAATGTAAACATTGGAATTTGAAACTAGTAAACATTGCTAATACGTTGCGCGCGCATCTCCGGTTAAGATGTGCAAAGCCCATGTTACACGACGTGAATTCAGTATAATCAGTGCCAGAGCAAAAAAACTTTGTATCTCTTTGTAGAAATAGAAACTATTTTTAACTATTTTTGTCAAAAATTTGTTTCTAGAATTATATTAAGCTACTGGACATTCGGTGGCATAACACACACATGAAAAAGTCGTAAACACTGTGTTTGGTAACATGGGCTTTGCACTTCTCAGCCGGAGATGCGCGCGCAACGTATTAGCATTGTTTACTAGTTTAAAATTCCAATGTTTACATTTATAATTTATTAAATTTAAATATTAAGGAAGTAACAGTTAACTTCAACTCTTTTGGAATCTTGAAAAGAACACAGGTAAGATCGTTTTAGCATTTGGGTCATTGAATTTTTTTTAGCTGTGTAAAAGTTATATAATTTTTATTTAATAACATTTTTCATTTTAAAATTATAAAAAATTGTCCTGACATAGAATTATTCCTTATATTTTTCGGAGCATTTTAAAAAAAAGAAAACCTTGATACGACTGATAGAACAGAAAATATTACGATTTCAAATTTTTTTTTTGCAAATTTCAATTCTCGTAAACTAATTAATATTTTGACCTAATATTTATGTAAAACATTAGTCATACTAAATATAATAAAATTCTAAAGTTTCATTGCCCGCCGTTAACCTGCCGGAAAAAACGTAAATTTAACTTGGAATCGAACACTATACGAACTATACGAACACTGAATTAGTAAAATTATTTTAGGATATTATTATACGATAAATAAAGCATATTATAACGTTAAGTACTCATTGTAAATCATAAATTAAAGTAACTTTACCAACTTAAGAAAAAACGGTTACAAAACTTTTTTGTACCCAAATTTACGTGGCATGTATAGAAGAAAAACCAACCAATATTTTTTTCTTCAAATGTGCATCAAAATCTTCGTCTAGACAAACAACAAAAATGACAAAAAGCATAATGCGCTGACACCTTAAACAAAAATTTTATACGAAATGTCCATCTTGGGGCCCTGTCCATCTTGGGGCCCACTCCCCTATATTATAAAATAAATATTTGTAATTAATGAAAGTGGGAATTTATATATATATACATGCATAATCTGTCGATATATCATACAATTACTTTCCACTGAAATCTATTATTTATATTGAAAAATCATGTAAGACCACGATTTACACTTTCATTGAAAATCACCCAATAATTTAAATTCAAATGAATTTCTATTTTTACAAAATGTTATTTACAATAATTACGATTTATACAAATTTCTATTTCAATTAATTTTTGGCTATCCAAAATATTGATTATCATATTTTTCATTTAGACAAATTATTTTAGGGACGTATCTCAGAAACCTTTAACTTTTCAATGAAAAAAAAGACTGGAATTATTTTTAAAGCACACTCTTCAAAATTTACCCAAGTAAAGTTTAAATTCTTAACTTCTAAATTTTATTCATGAACAGATAAAAGATGTTATCTACAATTATCAATGATTTAAAAATAAAAACATTTTTAACCTATAATAAAGAAAAAATCAACAAGTGGTAGTTTATTAAGCTGTAAAACAATTGTCAAATTCCCGCACATTTTAAAATTTGTATTTCTTTTTTCAAATAATTTTCTCAAAATTATTATTTTTTATTTTCGTTTCTCAGCATATTTCCTTCTTTTAACATTTATTTTTCCTCTCTTTAGTTTTTATATACAGAACTATAATTCTTAACTCAAAATTAAAACTTTTTTATTTTACACATTTTTTACCCCAGTTTTGTATATTACGACATTTTGAGCATAATAGTTTATGTCAATATCTAGACAACTAACTTCACTTAAAAGCAAAAATTTATTTCTTTTTTAATATCAAAGTAAAATCTTCTAATTTTAAATGATTCTCATCACTAATGTATTTTTTCTCGGAGCACAATAACACAAAATCGAATTATCACCTTTTACACATAATTCAGAAGGTTTGATATAAATTAAATTGATTTTCGCTGAGTATTTAATGAATTATGACCTTCTTTAGCTTTCTTACAATGTATTGTTAGTTCTTCAAATTACAAGTACTTCAAGGAGATATAAGGCATACTCGTTTATAATATCTTAAAATATTTATAAAAGCATAAAGATTTAATTTCACTAAGGGTTTTTGATGTATCACGAGTCACCTTCAAGTAAATAAATAAACAAAATGATTATAATGGAAATGGTTAAAATGTAGGGACAATTTTTGGGAGCTAATAATTTCTAAAACAATTTCTATTTTCTTTTGTGTAAAATTAATCCTTATTTCATTAACTTTAAATTCATCTGACACAAAATATTTAATTTTTATTTTTTCTTAATTTGTATGACTTAAAACATTCAAAACTAGGGTTAGGGACAGATTAAGTCGCAAGAGTAAAGTTAAACATTTAAGAATTAATAGGTCCTTATTTAAGCTACAGATTTATGTAATATCAAATGGGAGAGCTAGGTCACATTATAATTAAAATTTTTAAACAAAAACCAATAAGAAATATATCAAAATCATTTAGACATATCCCAGGGACATAAAAGTTAAAGGTTCCTGAGATATGACCTTAGATATATTTTATATTTTAAAATAACCATTTAACATAACATTTGTTTGTATTAACCGTAATTTGACTTATGTCCTCAATAAAACAAATGTTAAGTTACATGATTGTATAAAATTATAAAATAAATATATGTAAAATAATAAATTGGCTAAATAGAAAATATGAAAATTAATATTCTGAATGAGCAGAAATTAATTATAATAGAAATTTGTATAAATAGTGATTATTGAAAATAACATTTTGCAAAAACAGAAATTAATTTGAATGTAAATTATTACAAACACGTATTATCTTGAAAGATAGTTGGATACAATACAAATTTGAGTTTCTGATAGCTACGTGAAATAGAAGTTATATTAATTGATAATTTTAGTAAGTAATAATTTTAATAAAATTCTATTCGCAAACTCGAATTTAAGTCTTGTAAACATTATTCACATTAAAATATGGGACATAATCAAGAGTCTCCTACAACGATGGATTTTTTTTTCTCTTTTTGCTCGTGGAAAATGTATAATTTATGATATTTTAGAATTCTTTAACATTTTCTTTTCGTAAAATAAAAAAATTGTTTTATACAATAATTGAACATTACACAATTCTGCAAATTTTTCTTTTGTTATGTTCTCTGCAATTCGCAAGTCATTTTCCGTAATTTTTGATATGCTGAATCTGAATCTGCAAATGAAAACTTTTCATCACGTCAAAATTTTAAGAAAAGTGGGGTTGAAACCCCCAAGAATCACGTTTTTAGCCATTTTTTTAAAAATTTGTACCAGATGAACCTGACGTGCTAGAGACTTGTTCTAGTATTCAAATTGTAGCTTCAACATTTTAATATAAGATGATACAGTGATATATGCTAAATAAGAATCCAAAATCAGAATTTAAAAAACTCCTGAGCAACAAATTTCAAGCTGATTAGATCAATTTTTAAGAAAGCGTGCCGCCATATTAGATCCAACATTTTGAATTCTTAAATTATGATTTTAGATTCGTATTTAACGACCCCAAAAACCATTGGCGCTATTGCGCCCTTTATTTTATGTCTATCTATTTATCTTGCGTGTACTTATACAAATACTTAGAGATATATTATTATTCCTGCATGACAGCTGTCATGCCAGAATAATAATAGGAATAATACAATTTCATTTCTTGTTGCATATATGTGTACGTCCATATGAAAAGGGCCCACTTTGGCACTATTGGACTTATCTATATGACCATATTCTTTATTAAATTTCGAACATTTCGAGAGGTCTTGGACCCCTTTAGATGAAAAATTCACAAAGTTATAAGCATTCAAAGTTAAAAGTATCAAAATCCTAGTTTTGAGAAAAACGAGTTTAAAGTTCAAGATTTCCATTAGCGCCCATGCAATTTTAAAATTAAAAATAAGATTTCTTTGTGTTTTTAATTACTATAAAGTTATTGTAAATGCATGATTCGACGAAGGACATTACGTAGTTTGTTTTTCAGCAATAAAAAAAATTTCGAAAATCTGAATCTTCTTTAGAAAAATGCGAATATCTCGATAAATAAAATCGACAACCTGGGCCCTTTTCATATGGACGTACACATATAGCTATATCGCCGTATACTACAATATTTGAGCTTTAATTTGACTAATAGAACAAGTCTCTAGCCCGTCAGATTCACCTGGTACAAATTTTCAAAAATAGCCAGAAATGTATTTCTTAGGAGGTTTCAAACCCACTTTTCTTAAAATTTTAATATTATCAAGAGTTATCAGTGTCAGATTCAGATTCAGCGCATTAAAAACCTTATTTATCAACAATAATATTTTCGATAACTCAACTATACTTAAGTAATTGAATTATCTGAAAAAATTATTTAAAAAGGTAGCAATAAAGAAAGTTAAAAAAAACTGTTTATTTTATAAAATTTCTATTTAAGCGAATTGAAATTTATAAAGTGGCGGTTTTACGTGGGAGCGATTGGGGCGACCCCCCCCCCTCCCTCCCCGAGAATCTTATATTTGTATAAGAGCTATCTCTTTCTATCCCAAATATCGCCCCTCCCGAAGACTTTGTCTAAAGCCGCCCCTGAATGTATAACAATTGTCTTCTGTTCATTCACACAAATGTCAATTATGTTGAATGATAATGCTATTAAATGACATTCCAATTGATTGGCAATTCGTTTTAATAATACATGTATATTTTTATTTTCAAGGAAACCTTGTAGATATGCAGCAGGGTTTGCGGTACGATTTGGCATCATTGCGGAGAGGATTGAGAGTCACAAGAGCTCCAAAACTATCAGATAGTGTGAAGGACGTACAAATTAAAGCTTGTTGGAGGAAGCTCCGAGGTCCAGACAGAATGCAACCCTTAGAATTCATAGATAAGATGATCCTTATCTGTATAAACCCTATGATTGAGTTTTTAAATGAAGACGAAAATGATTAAATCTCTTTATTTCATTGTTGTGTAGTTTTTTATACATAATAAAAAAATTTCGGCCTTATTTGATAAATATATAAGTGACTTTTTCATTCTTTCATAAAATTTATTTATCATCCTTTTTGATTTTTTAATAAATTTCCTCATTTAAAAATCCTTATCAAATTTTTTAAAAATGTCCAAAAAATTTAACTTTCTCAAAACTGTTTAAAATTTCATAATTTATAACAAATGTTTCGGTAATTCTGTTCATTAATTTAAAGATTTTCATGTATTTTATATCTTGAATTAAGGAAATGATTCTAAATCAGATATCCAGTTGAATTTTTGAGTTGCAATAGCAATAAATTTCAAAATGAATTTTTTAAAAGCTTAGTTAAATCTTGAAAATTTATTGAAGAGAATAATTAAATTAAATTACAATTTTTCAAGATTTTTAGATTTTTAAAAAAATTTGAATGAAAAAAAAATTTAATTTAGATTTATTAAATTATTTTAATAATAATAAATAAAAACAAATTTCAATTTAGAAGAAACATTGAATTTAGGTTTAATACATTATTTTAATTAAAGTCAGTTTTTAAAAAACCAATCCAAGATTAAATTTTGGACAATTTTTGAGTAATATAATTTTTAAGATTTAAACTAACAAACACTTTAAAAACAATTTTAATTAAAAAGTAATTAGAGATTCTATTTTCGTACATTGATTGAGAAAATTTGACTTAATTATTTGATAAATAAATAAAAAACTTAAATTCTTATAAATTCTCAATTAGAATTTTGGTCGGTTATATTCCCGGTTATATTCTCGTTCTCGTTACCGTTCTCCAGGTAATATTACTTCTTCGCAACTCTAGTTAAGGCGTTCGTGAATCGAAGATACACTCTTTGTTTTTATAAAAGCGACCATTTTGGACTTACTTTCAATGGATTTTCACGAATTTGATTAAAGTCCATCATTAATATTTATTTTGAATCCGAAAACTAAATTAAACAATAAATGAACTTTTAAAATTAAAATTGAATCAAATTGTAAATTAAATTTACTAAAAGTTAAAACATGGGGGGTGGAGGGGATGTTTAGTTTATCAAAGTTCAAATGGATTTAAATTGAAAAATTGTGACTTTTTAATTTTTAATTCAGCAAATTTTAAGACCATTTAAAGTATATTTTGTCAAACTTAAATATATTTTTTCAATTTATGCAAATTTTAATATGATTAAATTTAAATATAACGACATTCAATTTATTAAATTAATTTTTTGAAAGAAAAAGTAAATTAAAGAATAAAGTAATTTTTAAAATTAAAATTGAATCAAAATTTAAATTAAAGAAACTAGAAGTTAAAAAAAATAGGGGGGTTGGTGTTTGTTTATCAAAGTTTAAATCGATTTAAATTTATTCAAATTCCAATCTCTTTAAATATAAATTCAGCAAATTCTTAAACTATTTAAAATTATATCTGGTTATACTTGAATATATTTTTCCAATTTATTGAAACTTTAATCTAATAAGATTTGAATTTATGCGAATTTTAATCTATTTATATATAACCAAATTCTTTTTCACCCAAATTTGTATCTTTTTAAATTTTAAGTTATCTGAAATTCAATTTATCCAAATTTTAATCGAATTAAGTTTAAAGCTTTTTGCTAAACTAAAATTTTGATAAATTAAAATTAAAATAGCCTGTTATTTGGATAAATTAATATTAAATTAGATTGAAATATGAATAAATTCTATTGATTACAAAATACATCAATTTAAACTTCAAATTTTAATCTATGAATTTTTAGAACTTTAGATTAATAAATAGTTTTATAAATTAAAGATTTGATAGATTAAATTTTATTTTAACACAATTTGGACTAGATTGAAAGCAGATATTGAATAATTTAAAAAAACAGATTGAAGCTTGATCACACACTAAGTTAAATTGTTTAAAATTTTTCTAAATTGAAATTTAGAAAGATTGAAAATTGCATAAAATTAAAATTATGATGAATTAAAATTTTAATTTTAAATAGACTTAAATTTGGTTAAATTTAATTGATTAAAATTTAAAATGAATAAAATTTGGTTCAATTGAATTCCAAATAATTTGAATTTTGAATAAAATACGAGATAAAATATTATTCAGTTTAATCAATATTTGTATAAATTAAAGTTTAAATCTATTGAGGTTGAGTTTAATTAAAATTATAATTCATTCAAATTTATATATTTTTAAATTTGACTGAATATTAATATTATTATTAATCACCAATACTTTTTAAAATTAAAAAGTAAATTGAAGATTAATTAATTTTTTTTAAATAAAGTTAAAATTAAGATAAGATTAAATGTCTTATTTTTTGTGTCAAACAATTGAAAATATCTAAATTATAATTTTACAAAGGGTGAAAAAATATTCTCATATCACTTTAAAAGAGAACACAAAAATTAGAACTTTTTTAACTCAGAGGAAAACATTATTTTTATAAAAAAAACTTACAGAAAACTTTAAGAAACATATTCACAAAACATGACTAAAATGGTTAAAACGAATTTAGAATAAGCAAAGAATATAAAAAATGCAAAATTGTTAACGCAATAATTATATAAATAAAAACGATGGAGTAAATAATTAAAAACAATTGCCTGACATAAAATAAAAAGAATATATAATTCCTGATATCAATTACAATTCTCAAAATGCTTAACAAATTCAAAAGTCAGGCAAAGAAAGTTAAAAATTATGTTTAAAAAAATTTAAAGTATAATAACCTATTAAAACCATTAAATACTTAAAATTATAAATTTTTAACAAAATAATTATGACTTACCTTAACAATGTAAATAAGATTATAAAAGCACTTTAAATAAAAAAACATCATCTCACTATTTTCTCCATCAATAAAATACGCACACAAATTAAATTTCAGTACTCCTAGCTCCATCTGCCGACAAAAAGTTGAACACTGTAAACACTTGGAACGCACGATAATTAGTATCCATAGACTGCTGTATAATAGAGAGTAAACTCACATTAAAAAAACACTTCGGCCGAATGACTTTTCGATCAAAAGTCCATTCGATCAAAATTCCATTCGATCAAATGTCCATTCGATCAAAAGTCCATTCGGTGGAAAGTCCATTCGATCAAAAGTCCATTCGATCAAATGTCCATTCGATCAAAAGTCCATTCGATCAAAATTCCATTCGATCAAATGTCCATTCGATCAAAAGTCCATTCGGTGGAAAGTCCATTCGATCAAAAGTCCATACGATCAAATGTCCATTCGATCAAATGTCCATTCGGTCGAAAGTCCATTCGATCAAAAGTCCATTCGATCAAAAGTCCATTCGATCAAAATTCCATTCGATCAAATGTCCATTCGATCAAAAGTCCATTCGGTGGAAAGTCCATTCGATCAAAAGTCCATTCGATCAAAAGTCCATTCGGTGGAAAGTCCATTCGGTCGAAACTCCATTCGATCAAAAGTCCATTCGATCAAAAGTCCATTCGGTGGAAAGTCCATTCGATTAAAAGACCATTCGATCAAAAGGCCATTCGATGGAAAGTCCATTCGGTCGAAAGTCTATTCGATCAAAAGTCCATTCGATCAAAAGTCCATTCGGTGGAAAGTCCATTCGGTCGAAAGTCCATTCGATCAAAAGTCCATTCGATCAAAAGTTCATTCGGTCGAAAGTCCATTCGATCAAAAGTCCATTCGATCAAAAGTCCATTCGATCAAAAGTCCATTCGATCAAAAGTCCATTCGATCAAATGTCCATTCGAACAAATGTCCATTCGGTCAAAAGTCCATTCGGTGGAAAGTCCATTCGGTCGAAAGTCCATTCGATCAAAAGTCCATTCGATCAAAAGTTCATTCGGTCGAAAGTCCATTCGATCAAAAGTCCATTCGATCAAAAGTCCATTCGATCAAAAGTCCATTTGATCAAAAGTCCATTCGATCAAATGTCCATTCGAACAAATGTCCATTCGGTCGAAAGTCCATTCGATCAAAAGTCCATTCGGTCGAAAATCCATTCTATCAAAAGTCCATTCGGTGGAAAGTCCATTCGATCAAAAGTCCATTCGATCAAAAGTCCATTCGGTGGAAAGTCCATTCGGTCGAAAGTCCATTCGATCAAAAGTCCATTCGATCAAAAGTCCATTCGGTCGAAAGTCCATTCGATCAAAAGTCCATTCGATCAAATGTCCATTCGATCAAAAGTCCATTCGGTGGAAAGTCCATTCGATCAAAAGTCCATTCGATCAAAAGTCCATTCGGTGGAAAGTCCATTCGGTCGAAAGTCCATTCGATCAAAAGTCCATTCGATCAAAAGTCCATTCGGTCGAAAGTCCATTCGATCAAAAGTCCATTCGATCAAATGTCCATTCGATCAAAAGTCCATTCGGTGGAAAGTCCATTCGATCAAAAGTCCATTCGATCAAAAGTCCATTCGGTGGAAAGTCCATTCGGTCGAAAGTCCATTCGATCAAAAGTCCATTCGATCAAAAGTCCATTCGGTCGAAAGTCCATTCGATCAAAAGTCCATTCGATCAAAAGGCCATTCGATGGAAAGTCCATTCGGTCGAAAGTCCATTCGATCAAAAGTCCATTCGATCAAAAGTCCATTCGGTGGAAAGTCCATTCGGTCGAAAGTCCATTCGATCAAAAGTCCATTCGATCAAAAGTCCATTCGGTCGAAAGTCCATTCGATCAAAAGTCCATTCGATCAAATGTCCATTCGATCAAAAGTCCATTCGGTGGAAAGTCCATTCGATCAAAAGTCCATTCGATCAAAAGTCCATTCGGTGGAAAGTCCATTCGGTCGAAAGTCCATTCGATCAAAAGTCCATTCGATCAAAAGTCCATTCGGTCGAAAGTCCATTCGATCAAAAGTCCATTCGATCAAAAGTCCATTCGGTGGAAAGTCCATTCGATCAAAAGTCCATTCGGTGGAAAGTCCATTCGGTCGAAAGTCCATTCGATCAAAAGTCCATTCGATCAAAAGTCCATTCGATCAAAAGTCCATTCGATCAAATGTCCATTCGAACAAATGTCCATTCGGTCGAAAGTCCATTCGATCAAAAGTCCATTCGGTCGAAAATCCATTCGATCAAATGTCCATTCGGTCGAAAGTCCATTCGATCAAAAGTCCATTCGATCAAAAGTCCATTCGATCAAAATTCCATTCGATCAAATGTTCATTCGATCTAAAGTCCATTCGGTGGAAAGTCCATTCGATCAAAAGTCCATTCGGTGGAAAGTCCATTCGGTCGAAACTCCATTCGATCAAAAGTCCATTCGATCAAAAGTCCATTCGGTGGAAAGTCCATTCGATCAAAAGTCCATTCGATCAAAAGTCCATTCGGTGGAAAGTCCATTTGATCAAAAGTCCATTCGATCAAAAGGCCATTCGATGGAAAGTCCATTCGATCAAAAGTCCATTCGGTGGAAAGTCCATTCGGTGGAAAGTCCATTCGATCAAAAGTCCATTCGGTGGAAAGTCCATTCGGTGGAAAGTCCATTCGGTCGAAAGTCCATTCGATCAAAAGTCCATTCGATCAAAAGTCCATTCGGTCGAAAGTCCATTCGATCAAAAGTCCATTCGATCAAAAGTCCATTCGATCAAAAGTCCATTCGGTGGAAAGTCCATTCGATCAAAAGTCCATTCGATCAAAAGTCCATTCGATCAAAAGTCCATTCGGTGGAAAGTCCATTCGATCAAAAGTCCATTCGGTCGAAAGTCCATTCGATCAAAAGTCCATTCGATCAAAAGTCCATTCGGTGGAAAGTCCATTCGATCAAAAGTCCATTCGATCAAAAGTCCATTCGATCAAATGTCCATTCGATCAAAAGTCCATTCGATCGAATGTCCATTCGACCTAATGACCATTCGATCAAATGGCATTCGATCGAATGTCCATTCGATCAAATGTCATTTTGGAAGAATTCATGCGCCTCAGAAAAACATGTTTCAAAATTATAATGAAAAAGATTTATAAAAAATTTTTGCAAAAACTTTGAAGAAATTAATTTTTTTAATTTTAAAATGTATTATTCTCATTAATTATATTATTTAAATTATTTGCATTTTTACATTTTCATACTAAATGAGAAGGTCTTCAATTTATGCGATTTTGGACTTTTGCTAAAACCGACATTTCTCAACGTTTTGAGGCCCCCTGATGCCAAAAAAATGGGTTTTACGCAAATGTCAGTCAGTCTGTCTGTCTGTCTGTATACGCAAAATTTCGGGATCGGATAACTTGAGTAAAAATTGTCGTATCAACTTCAACTTTAGTACACTTTTTTTAGGTACAAAAATACAGGTCGAGTTCGTTAGCCAGCAATTTTCGTCCAAAATTATAAAAAATAGAATATTTTCAAAATTCTAAAACAAAAAATTTTTCAAAAAAAAATTTTCTCTAATTTTTTTCTTAAAGTACAAGTAAAATCGAACAAATTTTGTTTATAAAAGTTTTCGATATAATGCAACCCCACAAAGATATGAATTTTTTAAGTTAACACGTGCAAAAAAGTTAACTGTAAGTGGGTAAATCCTATACAGAAACTCTTTAATTTTTCAAAAAACCAAATAAACTTTCAGTTTTTTCTTCCTTTTTACTTTAAAGCAGCACACCTGATAATACTGCATCAAAAAATATTGACTTTTCCAAAAATTTTTGGAAATTTTGAAAAAATTTATTTTTATATTCTCATCCTAAATGAGAAGGTCTTCAATTTGTGCGATTTTGGACTTTTGCTAAAACCAACATTTCTCGACGTTTTGAGACCTCCTGATGCCAAAAAAAATGGGTTTTACGCAAATATCTGTCTGTCTGTCTGTCTGTCTGTCTGTCTGTATACGCAAAATTGCGGGATCGGATAACTTGAGTAAAAATTGTCGTATTAACTTCAACTTTTATACACTTTTTTTAGGTGCAAAAATACAGGTCGAGTTCGTTAGCCAGCAATTTTCGTCCAAAATTATCAAAAATAGAATATTTTCAAATTAAAAAAACAAAAATTTTAAAAAAAAAATGTTCTCTAATTTTTTTCTTAAAGTACACCCTGTTGAAAGAAAAACACTGAAAAATCACTGAGACAGAACCACTGAAATCCCAGTTGTTTTTAAGTGGTTTCTCAGTTGTGATTTGGGACAATTCGCCACTGAAAATATCTAATGTGAGGGTTGATTTATGACAGTTGGCCTGGAAGTCCCAAACCGTTTTATGGCCTTTACCCTCATAAGATGGAAGGATAACCTTTCTTTTTTACAATTTTAAATAATTTAAATTATTTATTCCAATATTATATTTGTTGTTTAAGAATTTAGCCACTTATATAAATATATGTTATTACTATGAACATAATACATACTTCTATTCAAAAATCCAAAAATGACATCAGTTTTTTAATATCTGCTACCGTTTATGAGATACGATATTATTCATTTAAATTTAGGATTTTTGGGGAAATTTTTATATGTACGTAATTGTTAGAACTTACAGATTCTAAATTTAAAAGAAACAATTTTCTATCATTAAAATTTAAACAATTTTATTTGTTAAGAAACAAATTTTTCACAGGTCAATTTTCAATATATTCAAGGCCTCGTAGAAGAGTCCAGAGAGATCATAAAACTTGAAGACTCCTGAATTTAATTAAAAATCGGGAACAAAAATTTCTCTAATTTCGCATTAATAAAGTTAAAAATTAAATATTAAAATTCTACGTGTTCTAACGATAAAGAATATCTAAAAATTTCCTCAAAAAAGTTATTTTTCATAATAATAAAAGTAGCTTTGAAAATTTACTTTCCTTCAATTTTAATAGTTTTTAGAATTTTTTTTTATATTCCTAATCGTGAAAATAAGTAGATTTCATATTTTTATTTTTGAAATTTTAATTTTTGAAATTGCAAAAGTTTTTAATCATAAAAATTTTGGGTTACGGGAACCATAAAAGGAAAAAAAATTACAATTAGGAATCGGTGTTTGATCTGAATTTCCAGGTCAAATTGCTTGTAAATTTTTTTCGTTAAAGAGTCGAAGTTTACTCCCCTACAAAATTACTTGGCATTTAAAACTATTGTACTATTGTTACCCCAACTCAAAAAAAAATTCTATCTGAAGATATGCAGGTCAGACCACTGAAAAATCACTGGGCCAGTGGTTTTTTCAGTGGATTTTGAGTGGTTTACTTTCGACAGGGCAAGTAAAATCGAACAAATTTTGTTTATAAAAGTTTTCGATATAATGCAACCCTACAAAGATATGAGTTTTTTAAGTTTACACGTGCAAAAAAGTTAACTGTAAGTGGGTAAATCCTATACAGAAACTCTATTATTTTAAAAAAAAAACGAATAAACTTTCGGTTTATTCTTTCTATTTACTTTGATGCATCACATCTGATAAAACTGCATAAAAAAATATTGACTTTTCCAAAAATTTTTGGAAATTTTGAAAAAATTCATTTTTACATTCTCATCCTAAATGAGTAGGTCTTCAATTTGTGCGATTTCGGACTTTTGCGAAAATCAACATTTCTTGACGTTTTGAGACCTCCTGATGCCAAAAAAATGGCTTTTACGCAAATGTCTGTCTGTATGTATGTCTGTCTGTCTGTCTGTCTGTCTGTATACGCAAAATTTCGGGATCGGATAACTTTGTAACGGTACGTTTTATACGAGTCAGGTTTAAAGCACGAGGCAATGCAAACGCGTGTTCCGCGTTTGGCGCAGGGACGGGCGCGGATTAGAGAGCCCTGAGGCCTCAGAAAGGGTTGTTCAAGTTGCCGCTAGAGAATCTGTTCTTACGGCAGGCAAACTCACTCACAATCAAGTTCGCGAGTGAAGGCTATAACTGCCCTGGTGATTTTGAACTCGAGGCCGATCAGCCAGGAGAGCTCACTCGACTGCCATAGGTAGGAGTCAGCGCCCAGCGTCGGTGAGAAGCCAGGGGCAAGGGACCAGATTCCAGCCCTCAAATCGGAAAGTCGTAGCTCAGTTGTTCGTCCCATGATCCAGTGCCACTACTGGGAATCATCGTGAAAAGTAAACCCGGACTAATCAAGCACACCGCAAGGCTTTGATTATTCGGTCAAAACTATTAAGTCTCAGTGTACGCCATGAGGCTACTGAGATCCCCCACCCACTTCTAAAGTGTTTTTTCTGGTGTATGCCGTAAGGCTACTGGACCCATTTTTGTTTTTTTTCTCTCGTTCCAGTCCGTTGTTAAAAGGTCACCGGAACCAAGTATTGCCTCCACCGAACTCGTCGGAAGAACCCTTCTTCTCTGGCCAAACTAGTTTCTAAGGTATCCAATTTAACCTCAGTTGTATGGGAATATCTACCTCGGATGAGTGTGTTTCCACCGGAAAACCTGTGAGTAAAAAGAGACTTTAATTTAATTAGGATTGAATATTGTGATACTTACGAGTGTGTTTCCACTGATGAACCATTCCGCGAAGTACCTGTGAAGAAAACGACATTTTGGACTTTTGCTAAAACCAACATTTCTCGACGTTTTGAGACCTCCTGATGCCAAAAAAAAATGGGTTTTACGCTAATGTCTGTCTGTATGTCTGTCTGTCTGTATAGGCAAAATTTCGGGATCGGATAACTTGAGTAAAAATTGTCGTATCAACTTCAACTTTGGTACACTTTTTTTAGGTACAAAAATACAGGTCGAGTTCGTTAGCCAGCAATTTTCCAAATTATCAAAAACCAAAATTATCAAAAATAGACGATTTTCAAAATTGAAAAAAAAAAATTTTTCAAAAAAAAATTTTCTCTAATTTTTTTCTTAAAGTACAAGTAAAATCGAACAAATTTTGTTTATAAAAGTTTCCGATATAATGCAACCCCACAAAGATATGAATTTTTGAAATTTACACGTGCAAAAAAGTTAACTGTAAGTGTGTAAATCCTATACAGAAACTCTATTATTTTTAAAAGACATGAATAAACTTCCGGTTTTTTCTTTCTATTTACTTTAATTCATCACACCTGATAAAACTGCATCAAAAAATTTTGACTTTTTTAAAAATTTCAATTTCTTCAATTTGTGCGATTTTGGACTTTTGCTAATACCAACATTTCTCGACGTTTTAAGACCTCCAGATTCCAAAAAAATTATTTTTTTTTATATAAGTGCCACATGCGTCTTGGTTTGATTGAAAATTTTAAATTCGCCTCTCTGCCTTCAGAAACATTATTAATATTTTGAAATTCAAATCTTTGAGAAAATTGAAGTTCTTTTAAATTTAAAACATTTGTGAATAAGTACTATTATGTCGTTATTAGTAATATTGTAACGTCGGAACTTGATTCAAACGCCACACATGTGTACCCTCTTTCAATATTTTTATTTTAGCGCGAATTATTTAAACCTGGAATAGAAATTCCATTAGTTTGGGAAATCGAATTCCGATTTAGATTTCTACGCCGACATGTCACTGATTTTTAATAATTGAAATAAAATATACATGAAATCTTGTATTAAAGATTATATATATATATATAATATATATATATATATTATATATATATATATTCGATTTGAGAAATTTTAATCAAGGTAAGGAAAATTTTAGGTTTTATTTTGGAATTAGTAAGGAATTCTAAATTATTTTCCCGTAGGGGTCACTTGCATACTTCGCGGACCCATATCTAAATTTCTCCTAGCTAATTTTAGGAAAGGAATAAAATAGGAAAGAAACATAAACCATTAATTTGGTCCCATATGTTTCTTTAAAAAGACACACAATAAATACAAATTGAAATAAGAGAAATATTGGAAATCATCAATATGTCATTTAGTTTCATTTGAAAAACATTTAATCAACAATAAATAAAGAAATTTCCATTAAAAATAAACCAATAATTCTCTCATTTTTCATTAAACATAGAATTAATTTTTCAAATTTATAATTTTTATTCACTTACTTTTGATTTCTTTTGTTGATTCTTACAGTTGAGTCGATAAATTGATTTTTGAAGTTGGTGGCAAAAGTGGCGAGAATTGGTCCAGGACTCAATATAACTCTTAGTTATTTTATTGTAGTTGGAAATAGTTTCTTAGATTTTTGGGGCGATTAATTTACAATTGGGACGTCCAGGAAATTCGAAATTTAGAACACAGATAAAACACAGGAAATTGGAACACGGATAAAAACAGATATTTTGAAGAAATTCGGAACTTGGATGAAACACGGATATTTGGAACAAGGATAAAAAAAACAGATATTTTGAAGAAATTCGGAACTTGGATGAAACACGGATATTTGGAACAAGGATAAAAAAAACAGATATTTTGAAGAAATTCGGAACTTGGATGAAACACGGATATTTAGAATACGGATAAAACACAGATATTTGGAGAAATTCGGAACTTGGATGAAACACGGATATTTAGAATACGGATAAAACACAGATATTTGGAATACGGATAAAACACAGATATTTGGAGAAATTCGGAACTTGGATGACTTCCTAGAAGTCGGATAAATCGCGACTTGATTTGGTGGAGTCTCAGAAAAGAGTGATTTTTGGAAATCGTGGAGAGTAGCTCTTGGGGTAGGAAAAACGGGATATAGGAAGTAGTGGAGGCGTCGAGCTAATTTTCGGGGAGAAGGGGCTAATTTCGACAAGGAAGTGGAGAGGAACAAAAGGGCCAGTACTGCCCATTTTCCGTCCCCTAAGATAGTGGGAGTATAGCGGTTTTACGTTTGAATAACCGATGCCGCCACTTGTGCCTCCAGAGCTTTGATTTTGTAATTTCTAAATGTTATTGACAACCGAATTTTAAACAATACTATTTTACAATAAATGTTATTTTATATATATATAAACTATTCCTAAACTAAAATTTTCAGTTTTTCTAGGTTAAATCGTTATTTTCAATTAGTTTGAAATTTTAACATAATATTTCGGTTTTTAATAATAATACCAATTTTTATCTGAACAATTTCACTAATATAACCTATCAATATTATTGTAATTAGTATTTAAAATTTATTAACCTCAAAATTTGGGTATTATAACCTGAATATTAGAATATTATGATATTTAACATCTGAATACTATAAACTAAATATTAGAATATTATTAAACAAATGTTTGAATATTGTAAATTAAATCTTTAGAATATTATAATCTGAATATTAGAATATTATAATGTTATACATCTGAATATTAACACCAAACATCTGATCAAATAATCAAATATTAGTTAAATAATCGCTTTAATTTTCAAATCAATTATTTTCTAATTTTCTAAATTACTAATTTAATATTTCTAAATTAGTGGAATTTACAGAGTAGTTTAAAAATACTTACTCTGTAAATTTTTCTATAGCGAGCGCGCCATTCATTGTTATTTCATTTTCAAGGTAAGACCCGGGCGGAGAGCACACTCAAGGATCACTTAAACACGCATTATTTGGGGATTAGGCTCCGAGCGTCTTTTGTGCGGCGCACGGCCGATTTTTATCTTATTTAAACTTTTAGTCGAATCTTCATAAACCGATTCGTTTATGAGTTTTTCAGCCTTCGTATCTATAGTTGTTTAGAAAAATGGAGAAAACAACCATAAACACGAAGATACATTTTCACTCAAACTGTAGATATGGTTCTGGTGAGAGCAAATATTGATTTTTTTTTAAAAGCGCTGTTTTTGAAATTTCCAAGAGAGGAAATATCTTAAGCGGAAATAACTCATAAATTTGAGATATTTCTGCAGTCTAAAAACATCCCCGTTTCTAAGGTTCTTTTTTTTAAAATTTTATGATTTTATTTATATTTTAGATATTTATATACTTCCTTTTTCTATTTTTCAGACGACGTTACACCCCCATCGTGAAATGGTTACTGGTGAGTGTAAATGAAAACAGTTACCATACCTCTGTACTGAGAAAAGAGAAAAAGTCGGCTTTATGGCAACTTGCATTAGGAACTACCATTCATTTTTGTTTACTTATGTGTTAATTTCAGGGAATAAGAAAATCTGCAATTTTTAGGGAGTAGATCCATACTGTGAAACTAGACCATGGGATACAGACTATTTTGCTCAGGTGCACTTGCTTCTGGTTTCAGTTGTGTAGTAGCTACATCAACTACGACTGGTGCGGCTTCTTGTCTCTCAACGGCGACTTCTGTTAGAGGATGTTGGTCTTGTTGGTTTTGGTTAGGTGGTTCATCAGCGATGTGCATCAATAGGAAAGTTAAAGAACCCCAAAGTGCTCCAATAATATGGACAGACCATCCATATACAGAATGTAAAGCATATCCGTGTATAACAGTATCTACCACAAGTTTGATTAAATGAAAGATAGTTAGGATAGCTATCACTCCAGCACTAAAGGTTCCAAAGGTGATCATTTTTCCCCATATCCTTCCCCATGTACTTTCTACCAGTTTGTCGACTACATTGTCATTGAAGAGTTTCATAACGGAACCATCAGCATTAAGCACCGTATAACCCTTCATTTCCATAGCGAGATCGTTGATCATGGCAGGCTTCTCTATGGGGAACATAATTCTTTCTCTTAATTCTTCGATGTCCATTTCTGAATATATTCCGCTAGTGGCCAAGGATCCGGGACTTTGGTAGGTCCAAACTCCAACTTCTTCAGGTTTTAAATCATCAGGTTTTGTAGTTTTGACAGCCTTTGGTGTTAAACTGTACCAAGAATTTCCTATTTCATACATAACAGGGAGCAATGTACTGCATTTAACCTCAGTACCCTGTTTCTTTAGGAGATGAGTTCTGGGTGTTAGGAAGAATGTTTGATTATTCCTTGAGACTGGAAGTTCACTATAACAAACCTCCTTGACCTGGACCTTCACTTCCACTGGAACACATTTCACAATATGTACCACCTCACCTGCAATTACGGACATATATCCCGGTCCCTTCATAACATCATAAGCAAATTCATCAGGAGCTTGAGTGGCTAAAGACAAAGCATTTTTCAAAGTTTGCTTCTCCAGCAAGCATTTTTGGGTAAGTACATTTCTATATAAAGAAGTCATTTGGGTTCGAACATGCTTCTCTACATACACAAATTTAGAATTTATATAAGCAAAGATATCCATGTTAGATCCTGATACTTTTTTATTTGTTGCGAATGTATCTCCCTTCTGAGTTTCAAAAATGAATAGTTTGGGATGTTCAGTTTTCGTAATTACATAGCCACAAACCGACTGTCTTCCCCTCGCGGCAAGTGCAAAGGTTAAATCAGTTGTCGAGACTGAATAAACAGTCTGAGAATTTTCACTATCAGTGTCTACAATTTTATCGGCTTTACCCTCATACAGAATTCCAAATCGATTAAAATTACAAGAATCTACTGGTAATTGATTCCAAAAAGTGTACCCTCCCTCCTGGTCAATACAACTGCCACTGGAAAGGGGGCATACCGTTCCCGAACGCAAATGGATAGTATCCGAACTCGTTCTGACTCTGGCAAGTTGTTCGGTAAGTGTTACAGTAACAGTAGCTTGTACCACAACATCTTTCCAGGTTCCGAACGGATCAGAATAACCAGCTCCACTACAACTACCTTTCATATCATCACTTCCGGCTAGTGTCACTCCGTGACTTACAGTGTTATTGATTTTAAGGCCTTGCATTACATGAACATTATAAATATTAATCGACCCATGCAAGTGAGCGCCTTCGCAAGCCTGTTTACTAGTTTCCATGATATAGGAGTTGAAACCGCCTCTAACAGTCGAGACGTGCGAAAACATTCCACAATGAAATATTAAACGACTAATCTCTACTTTACATTGCTGGACCATCAGGTCCAGATAATCAGTAGCCTGTAACAGCTGTACATATTTTTCCGAGATGTTTGTAGATGGTTCTGGAAGATCGCAATCTCCCACGTGAAGTAGATTCAAAGTAGTAACATTGAGCTGTCGGGATCCACAATCAAATCCTATTAACCCAAACGTTGTAGAGCATAGAGTGACAAAGACAATCAAGTTTAGAATCATTTTCTGTAACAGAACAAAACCAATTTTAGATTTATTCATTTCCCATGGTTTCCTTTTCCAATCTGAAAAATAATAGCAATTCAAATTTTTATTTGGATGGTTTAGGATTAAGATGGGATATTCTTAGTCTATTCATATGAACAATTTTGCTAGACTTTCCGTTACTAATTTTGACATTTGTCTTTCCAATGATTTCTAGGATTTTGTGGGGACCAGTATAATGATCACCAAACTTTTTTGGCTTTGGACCCTTCAGGAGGAACACATAATCTCCCACCCTAAAGTTCCTAGGATTTAAGTTTTTATCATAGTATTTCTTAGAGCGTTCCTTGGAACTAACTAAATTATCATATACTAAACGTCTGATACCGGTTAGACGTGTAACTAAATCTATTAAGTATCCTTTGTAAGTAGGAGCCATGTCACTATCTCTCAGAGGTTCCCCTGACGGTAACCTAGCTAACCTGCCAAACACAATTTCAAAAGGGGTGTGTTTAGTGGATTCAGAAACGCAAGTGTTATAATTCAACATAGCTATATCGACCCATTCATCCCATTCGTTGTCAGCATTTGTATAATGCTTAAGGAATTCGCCAAGAGAGTGATGGGAACGTTCTAAAGATCCGTTTGACTGAGGATGAAAGGCAGTAGTTCTGATCTTTTTGATTTTGAAACGTTTCGAAACTCTTGTCATTAATTGACTAAGGAAATTCCTTCCTTGATCAGTCAGAACTACTCGAGGGGCTCCAAAGGTGCAAATAAATCGTTTAATGAATGCATCGGCGATGGCGATAGAGGAGGTTTCCTTGAGTGGGACAGCTAAGCAAAATTTTGACAATTGGTCTTGCATGGTGAGAATGTATTCGTTACCATTTTTTGTTTTTGTGAGAGGACCTACTATATCAAGAGCGATTTTGTCAAAAACCATTCCAGGAGTATCAGTAATGACCATTGGTTGTTTAGTTTTTAAACGAACCAATTTCTTCAATTGACAACCTATACATTGCTGGATTCTTCTTTGAATGTCATCTTTCAAATTTGGCCAATAGTATAATGGTCTAATTCTATTAAAAGTTTTTGAAACTCCCCTATGTCCTCCTATTGGCAAAGTATGAAATTCGTCAAAAATTCTATCTCTGTCTTTTACATCAACGAATTGTAATGTACTTTTACAGATTAGAACCTTAACCTCAATTTCGGAAAACACTATTCTCAAAATCTCTAAAACTTCAAACCAAGGCAATCCCTCTACAAATTCACTTTTTGCAATGCTAATTTCTTTAATTGATTTTTCTAGCAAAATCTCCTTTAATTTTTTTATTGTTTTGAAAATGTTTTCTTTAACAATTTGAAGAGACTCTGAATTATCACGTTTAATACAGAGAGAAAAGAGATAAGTTTTATTACTTCTTCTGAAACTATTTACAGACAAATAATCTAAATTAACATTTGACTCGATCTTTCCTGCTTCTAATAATTTGTTAGCACCTAAATCGCACGGACTACCATTTTGAGAAACAAAATAAAGGACATTGGTAGGAATGGATTGAATCATATCTTTGACTTCAACAAACTTATTATCTTTGGTGCTAGTGGATGACCTAGAATGCTTTTCAGAGATTTTTGATTCTTCGGTCGACTTATCAGATGAGGAAATTTCCGAGCTTCCTTCATCGGTTTTCATTTTCGATTTTCGGGATTTCGCTTGGGGATTAGGATCTGAGTAATTTGATTCATTTAGACTTAAAGAAGATGAAAAATCTGAGACTATACGTTTATTGTTACTATCAAACATGTTGTCCCCAATTTCATGTAAATAAGAAGGAAATTCTAAGTTATCATTGCCAACTAAAGTATTTGAATTTTCGTCTTCAGATGCAATTTCCTTGTAATTGACTTTAGGTCGATTGCGTTTTGTACTGTTAAATTGATCGATTTTTCCAATAGGAACTTTCAAATTTTCTTTTTGAGTCTGTGAATACTCGGTAGACATCTTTTGAGTGGACTCACAAGATTCTAGATCAGGGATTTCGCAAATTTTGGTTAGTACTTCATTGCTTTCAGTTGTTTTCATTGGAACAGTACTACAGTTATTAGAATTTTTTTCAGATTCTTTAGGTTGATTAGCTTTATTTAATAGTTGTTTACGCGTAACAACATTACACACTAATTCCTCAATGGGTTCAATTGGATTTCTTGATAAAGCATCGGCATTAAGATTAATTTTGCCCGGCTTATAAAGGACTTCATAATCAAAGTCTGATAATTTAAATCTCCACTTTTGCACTCGAGTATTGCAATCAGCTGTTTTAAACCACGTGAGAGGTTTATGATCGGTTACGATTGTTAATTTCTTTCCATAGATATAATCTCGGAAATTTTTAACTGCTTCAACCATGGCTAAAGCTTCTTTCTCATAAACCTCATATGCTAATTCTGGACCTCTAAGTACACGAGAGAAAAAGGAAATAGGTAAATCTTTTCCAATTTCACCTTGTGATAAGATAGCTCCTATAGCATATCCGGAAGCATCAGTTGTTATTACAAATGGTTTGGAGAAATCAGGGTACTGTAGGATGGGTGATTTGCATAGCTCATCACGAAGCAAAGAAAATGCTTTCTCAGTTTTTTCATCCCATAGAAAATCCACATCCTTTTGCAATAACCTACTTAATGGTTTAGATAACTGAGAAAAGTTTTGAATGAACCTCCTGTAATATCCTGCCAAGCCTAAAAACTGTCGAATATTTTTAATATTCTTAGGACGGGGAAAGTTCATAACAGCAGTGATTTTGTTTGGATCAAGGGTGATTCCGTCCCTGCTTAAAATGTGACCAAGATAAATTACTTTATCTTTTAAAAATTCACATTTGTCTGGATTTAATTTAAGATTTGCTTGTCTTAAACGTTCCATTACCAATTTGAGTTTTTCCTCCATTTCTTCTAGAGTATCTCCAAAGATAATAACATCATCTATAAAAGTGAATATTATTTTACCTTGAAGGCCTTTAAAAGTGTTGTCAATATACCTTTGAAATGTAGGAGGGGCGTTTTTTAATCCAAAAGTCATTCGTACATATTCGTAATGTCCGAACGGAGTGCTAAAAGCGGTTTTATGAGCATCTTGAGGATCCATTGGAATTTGAAGGAAACCTTTTGCTAGATCCAATGTGGTATAGTATTTATGGCCACCAATCTGATTAATAAATTGATTTATATCAGGGATAGGATAACGGTCAGCAATTGTCTTTTCATTTAAAGCACGAAAGTCAGATACAAGTCTCCATTTTTGTTTGCCACTAGAATCAAGTTTCTTAGGCACTATCCACAAGGGTGAATTGTAGGGAGAACAGGAATCCTTAATGATGCCATCTTTCAGCATTTCTTGTACCTGTCTCTCAACTTCATCCTGTAGGGATACTGGAATTTTGTACTGCTTTATGTTAACAGGTTCGTCATCAGTAGTTGGAATTCGGTGTGATATAGAAGTTGCCATTTGCAAAGGTTGTCCTTCCATATAAAAGAGATCATGATTCTCATTAACTAATTTAGATACATGCTCCCTTTCTTCCGAATTTAAATGATCTAGATTTAAACAATCAGATACATCAACTGAACTAGATGAATTAATCTGATAACATGCTTTCGTTTCAAGGAAATCCTCACAAATCTCTGAGATATCCTCTGGTGTGTAATCTTCAATGTGCAACTCTTCAGTCAAACTTGACAAATCTTTCTGGAGTGCAATATTGAAAGTTGGATTATCGAAACCGGGGTTGAAATCATTGGACTGGGAAAACTCCTGAATGTCTGATATGTTGTCAAAATTTTCCTCGTAATTACCCTGTATAGAATAATCGAGGAGATTTCTAGGAACATTACAAATCATTTGTTTTTGGGCCGTAGTCATTTCACAAAAGTTTAGTTTCGATATTAGATCACCCATATGGATTTCTTTTTTTTCAAAATTGATTAATGCCTGGATTTCAGTGAGGTAAGTGGAACCTAAAATACCTTCACAAGGGATATCAAATTCGTCAGGAATCACATAAAATTTTGAAGTATGATTATGAACAGTTAATTCGATGGAACCTAAAGTCAAATACCTATCATAGCCAATACCTTTCAGCAAAACAGAGGTATAGTTATCCATGTCAAGTTCGGTGGGTAAAATACTTTCTTTAATTAAATTTACCTCGGATCCGGTATCAATAAGTAATTGACCTAATTGACCGGATGGTGGGAGAAAAATATCAATATACGGCAAATTTCGTTCAATTGATTTTGATTTCCAATCTCTAATACCACCTATTAAATTCTCGAAATTTATAGTTTTATTCTGGGAAAAAGGTAGACTTCCATTCTTATTATATATACATTTCTGGCGGAAATCAAACGAAACACCATACCCCTTGAAATAGTCCGACCCAATTATTCCTTCATAATCTAAATCCGTAGTATCTGGTACAATGGCAAAGGTAATAACATTTCCTAATAACATCATTTTTGCACTACCTAATGAAGGAATAATATCCGGATCAATTCCTTTTATATACGTAATATCCATATTATCAATAATTAGTCCACTATGGACAGACTTTTGTTTTAAAATACTTACTTCGGCACCCGTGTCTAACAGAAAATTTAGTCGCGAACCAGTTGTGGAATTCCCTAAATTTAAATAGGGCATTAAATTACCTTTTTCTGGTAATTTTATGGTAGCAACTCTGTTAAAAAGTTTGTTGTTGCTTCCTTCATCTCGGGTTCCGTTTGTTTCGGTTCGGAGTGGGGGAAGAATGGGCGGGCATTCTGGTTCATGGGTCTCTGATAATTGTTTCGGTAATTGTTCCGAAAATTGTCCCCAGTTGCTACGGGTAACTGGGGAGTTCGGAAGTTTCCCGAATTCTCATTATACCACTTTCTTTTGTGACAATCGCTTATTAAATGTCCAGGCTTTTTGCAATATAAACAAATACGCCTTGTATAACAATTTGCTTCATCATGCCCAATACCTTGGCATTTACTACATCTTATTTGAGAATTTGGTTGCCTCATGAAATTATTGCCCAACTGAAAACATCTGTCGGCCGTATGACCCGATCTGTCACAGTATTGGCAAGTGAGGTTAGTTTTCATAGGTTTAGGGCAAGTTTTTGCATTATGCCCTTTTTGTTGGCAAATCTGGCAAGATTCGATTTGCGGGCAATCTTTTGCAGAGTGACTTGTTTTATTACATATTTGACATGTAACTGCTACAGCCACAGCGTGTACCTTTTTAGTACAGTTTTGGGAAGTATGCCCAGGTTTACTGCAAATAGTGCATTTTTTATAAAGGGGACAATTTGATGCTTCGTGTCCCATGTCTTTACATATTTGGCATAGGTTTACTTTAAGAGGATTACCTTGTTGTCGTAAGGCCTGCTTAGCTAAAAGACTTTTTTCGATTTTAATAGCATTTTTAAAAACTTCGTTAATGTCTGCGTTATCAATGATTCGTTGTTCAATCTCTGGTTTAAGACCGCGTTTAAAGGCTTCAATTAGGACAGCATTAGTTGCTGTTTTATATTCTTGGGTGACCGCTACCCCAGTTTCAATTCTTTTAGCTTCGTAAATTCGAGTACCGATATCCCTGATTCGATTAGCATATGCTATTACTAACTCTCTGTCCTTTTGATATTCGCTACCTAACTCACCTAAAAGTTGATTAACTGATTTTACTGGAGCATAAATGGACTTAATATAAGAAGTCAAAGCGTCAATTGTAGCAAACTCCGAACCTAAAATAGCCTGACGGGCTTCTCCTGATATTTTACTGCGAATTAATTTTACTAAAAATGCTTCGGACGCATCTTCAACCATAGCCTTAGCTTCATTACAGCCTTCGACAAATAGGCTGCAATTATTTTTCGTACCGTCAAATTCAGGTACCACCATCAAAGCATCTCGAATAGATACACCCTGATTACCTTCCGCCATTTTTGGTGGATTAAAGTTACCTGACTTATTTGAAATTAAAGACTCTACACTAGGTGTTTTTTCTAAAGTTTTCTCTAAACTATCTACTACCGTGGATTCTAAATCAGAAGGATTTGAGCTATTTAATGAATCTTCGGATATATTAGATTCACTATCTTCGCTAATTATTTCCAAAACCTTATGATCCTTAGGGCTTGCAGCATCTAATGGGGGTACTTTTCCTTTTACAGGACTCCTACCAAGTTTCTCATTTTTTTTAAAAGGATCATTAAGTTCTTCAAAATCCTCGGGATCAAATAACCCTCTGGTTTGACTTCTAGTCAATGGTCTTTTATCAGACATAAATTTGATAAAAAAAAACTAGACAATTACAACGAGAATTTTATTAATAAACTTTGACCTTCGAAATTTAATGTAAGATTATCAATTTTACAAACAATTAAAAGACAATGTTAAACAAATAAAACGAAATAGAAAATAATTTTAAAGTCAAAACAAAAGACTATTAACTTTAATTAGTTAAAATATCAAGACCACTAAGACCTAAAAAACCAGCTTGAAAGTGAGATGGTAGTGGAGTCGCAGAAGACACAACCTCGAAGTTTAACAACTTACCAAAAATTTTGATGGGTAACTCTCCAATTGTAAAAAAAGAAAATCCTGCGTAACGATAAGATCTTGGTTCAGCAAATCGCCTAATGCCTACTCTTAAGAAATTTTCTTGAATGCAATTTTCTTCTGACTCTTTAAATATTGTTAAATTTACATTATTATTAATAAATAAATCTGATTCTACATTAAATTCAAAAGAATTAATTTCATTTAATGACATTTTGTCTTTGAAAGTTAAACCATATTAAGATTATTACTTTTCTAAATAATAAAAAAAAAGGAATTGAAAATTTTAATTTAACTGAAAGACAATACTCAAAAGTATAAAAGTTCTACAAAATTTCTAACCTGAAAAAGTAAAATAATTGAGGAAGTAAATACAAGGTAAACTCAAGGTTTTGAACATTAAATAGACATGATTTTTACACAAGATAAATAAAATTTATTAAATTAACATAAATGAAAAAAAAATTTTACAGAAATTTAATGAGGAAAGAAATGGGAAACACAAATTTTAATTTTTGCATAAGAATAAACAAAACGATGTACAAAGACTAATACTCAAGATAGTAATGCCACAAGTAATCCCTAAGAATTTAATTTTTTCATTTTGCCGTTTTAAAATTAAATATAAGTCCTCATTCTCGTTTTTCAACAACTCTAATTCCTCTGTAATTTGATTTTCAGAGTTTTTGGATGACTCCAATTCTCGCTGGAGTCTTTTGATTTCTTGAGCTTGACACTGAGAAATCTGCTGTTGAGTATCTTTAACGGATTTCCACTCAGAAATAGTAGAAAGTTGGGATTTGTTTTGCCATTGGACAGTCCTCAATTGATACTCGAGCTTCGAGTAATCCATTAAACCGGGATTTTCTGGTTTTTCGGTTCTGAGTTTCTCCAAATCTTCCCTAGTGTTGTTTGAAAACTCAGCTATTTCTGCTAACTTTTCAACCAATTGTTGAGAAAAAACGGTAAAGGTTAATTTATCTATGTACATAGAGTTTCCAAAGTTAGTCTCATCATCTGATTCGGATTCGAAATTCATCTACAAAAAGAACAAAAAGAATGAGGGAAACATGTTGCTTGGAACTTGATAACTAATTAAAACAATAACTACCAAAAGTATGTAAAAAAAATAAAAGGAAGTAAAATTTTATTACCCAATAGGGGAATAGGAAGTAATAATAGGTGTTAGTTTTTTTTTGGGATTCTAAATCCTGGTTTGTGGATTTCAAAACAGGCAAGGCACATTTCCTTAAAACCTGTTTCTAAACAATTTTTACAGAGGGAAACTCTGAATCTATCAATTTTCTCCTTAAATGTTAAAGGAGGAAGTGGTGGGGGTAAAGGGGGATCTTCCTTCGGTAGTGGCGGAGGTCTGTTTTCAAAGGCTTCATACGCCCAATTTTTTATTTCATCATTTTTCCTCTCTCTCAATTTTTTTGCAAAATTTTTCCTATGTCGCTTATTAGGGCGATTTCTCCGGTAAACTTTGTACCCTGGATGTACCACTAAGAGAAAACAAAACGCAAAATAGATTCTTTAATGAGAAAAAAAAACAATATCTTTATTTAGTATTATTATCTGATTTAGCGAAATTTCCTAGCAAAATTGTTCACACTTCTCGGATTTGGATAGATATTCCCTATACAAGATGCATCAGAGAGAATAATCTAAATAAAAAAAAAATATTCCTTTTTCTTTATTTATTAGCATACACAAGCTGTTGTTAGTTAAAAAATCAACTTATTCTAAAGTTTACCCTTTTACATTCAACCGTTTGAATGCTTCATTTAATTCTTCAACTTCCGTTTTAATTTTTGAATTGTCTACTAGTGGAATAAGTTTGGAAGCTAGGGCATAAAGGGCTCGATTTTGAATGGTAAGGGTGATACAGGCTTTTTTTTATTATTTCTACTTCATCGCATAAACCGGCAACAGTATGCCAACGATCCTCATCTAAACCTTCTAAACGATTTATCTTATTCTCTATTCCCGCAATTAGTGAGGCTAAACCATACTGGGGATCGTGGATTGGGAACAACATTTTTTTTTTTTAACAACGATAATTAAATCATAATGGTCATAAGAAACATAAGTTTAGATTTATAATACATATATCCCAAATTTTTAAATAGTGAAACCCGTGACTTTATTAAATATGTATTAGATATGTTGTATAAATAAAAATATAATATTGGTAAAACACAAAAATCGATACAAAAATTGAGATTGATAAATGATTAGCAATATATCGAGCTTGAATCAGGCGGTAACGCGAGCTATAATTCGCGAGAGAGAGTCATGGTGGGGGCTCACCGAACGGCATTCAGTAAAGAAAGAGCTGGCAATCCACAGTCTACGGAAAAGACAGTATATAGTGCATAGACTTCAGGTCTGTGGAGAGTATAGATGGTGCGACTTTTCAAATCCGCGGGGACGCGAATTATTTTAATTAAACATTATAATATTGATCTATGGTATTCCACGGATTTCCTAAAACACAAAAATCGATATTAGAACCGCGAGGGACGAGTCCTTCTATCTTTTTACGCTCGAGATTTTTTCAGGCAGCGCGATAGCGGGTAGCACGGGTGAGAGAGCCAGCCGATACGGCGTTCAGTGCAGAGTCCCAGAGTGGTGGGGGTAGTACCACGGATATTCCCTCTCGGTTAGTTTTCGTTTCCAGCTGACGTACCAATCATGAAAGATTTATTTTATTCTTTTATTTTTAAATGATACAAAAATTAACATTTAAACAATACTACTTTCAAATGAGGAGAAAAAAAAATTTCTTTTGGTTAACGCTCAGGTTTCGCGGTGGCGCGAACTATATTACACAAGAGCGAGAAAGAATATGTTGCGACGTCAGTAAGACATTATAAATGGCGTATAATTTAATGCCCAAGGAGAAAAAAAAATTTTTAATTCTCTCTGATGTTCCTGCTCCAAAATTAATTTCTCCCGAGTAAGAGAAAGTCAGTTCGAAATACACATATGATAGAAACACTATACACAAAAATACCCTTTAACAAATCTAGTGACACGCCCGTGCAAAAACCCAATCAAGAATATCCCTCCGGGGCCTCCAATTTAAAATAGGGTCATATGTAACGTCGGAACTTGATTCAAACGCCACACATGTGTACCCTCTTTCAATATTTTTATTTTAGCGCGAATTATTTAAACCTGGAATAGAAATTCCATTAGTTTGGGAAATCGAATTCCGATTTAGATTTCTACGCCGACATGTCACTGATTTTTAATAATTGAAATAAAATATACATGAAATCTTGTATTAAAGATTATATATATATATATAATATATATATATATATTATATATATATATATTCGATTTGAGAGATTTTAATCAAGGTAAGGAAAATTTTAGGTTTTATTTTGGAATTAGTAAGGAATTCTAAATTATTTTCCCGTAGGGGTCACTTGCATACTTCGCGGACCCATATCTAAATTTCTCCTAGCTAATTTTAGGAAAGGAATAAAATAGGAAAGAAACATAAACCATTAATTTGGTCCCATATGTTTCTTTAAAAAGACACACAATAAATACAAATTGAAATAAGAGAAATATTGGAAATCATCAATATGTCATTTAGTTTCATTTGAAAAACATTTAATCAACAATAAATAAAGAAATTTCCATTAAAAATAAACCAATAATTCTCTCATTTTTCATTAAACATAGAATTAATTTTTCAAATTTATAATTTTTATTCACTTACTTTTGATTTCTTTTGTTGATTCTTACAGTTGAGTCGATAAATTGATTTTTGAAGTTGGTGGCAAAAGTGGCGAGAATTGGTCCAGGACTCAATATAACTCTTAGTTATTTTATTGTAGTTGGAAATAGTTTCTTAGATTTTTGGGGCGATTAATTTACAATTGGGACGTCCAGGAAATTCGAAATTTAGAACACAGATAAAACACAGGAAATTGGAACACGGATAAAAACAGATATTTTGAAGAAATTCGGAACTTGGATGAAACACGGATATTTGGAACAAGGATAAAAAAAACAGATATTTTGAAGAAATTCGGAACTTGGATGAAACACGGATATTTAGAATACGGATAAAACACAGATATTTGGAGAAATTCGGAACTTGGATGAAACACGGATATTTAGAATACGGATAAAACACAGATATTTGGAGAAATTCGGAACTTGGATAAAACACAGATATTTGGAATACGGATAAAACACAGATATTTGGAGAAATTCGGAACTTGGATGAAACACGGATATTTAGAATACGGATAAAACACAGATATTTGGAGAAATTCGGAACTTGGATAAAACACGGATATTTAGAATACGGATAAAACACAGATATTTGGAATACGGATAAAACACAGATATTTGGAGAAATTCGGAACTTGGATGAAACACGGATATTTAGAATACGGATAAAACACAGATATTTGGAGAAATTCGGAACTTGGATAAAACACGGATATTTAGAATACGGATAAAACACAGATATTTGGAATACGGATAAAACACAGATATTTGGAGAAATTCGGAACTTGGATGACTTCCTAGAAGTCGGATAAATCGCGACTTGATTTGGTGGAGTCTCAGAAAAGAGTGATTTTTGGAAATCGTGGAGAGTAGCTCTTGGGGTAGGAAAAACGGGATATAGGAAGTAGTGGAGGCGTCGAGCTAATTTTCGGGGAGAAGGGGCTAATTTCGACAAGGAAGTGGAGAGGAACAAAAGGGCCAGTACTGCCCATTTTCCGTCCCCTAAGATAGTGGGAGTATAGCGGTTTTACGTTTGAATATCCGATGCCGCCACTTGTGCCTCCAGAGGGTGTGGGTGGATTGGGGTTTGCGGGAGGGTATTCACGTCTGGGGTTTATTGACAGTGGAGCTATTTTAGCGATAGGGTAGTGTAGTAGAGTACTAGTGGCCTAATTTCAGTTTTTCTAGGTTAAATCGTTATTTTCAATTAGTTTGAAATTTTAACATAATATTTCGGTTTTTAATAATAATACCAATTTTTATCTGAACAATTTCACTAATATAACCTATCAATATTATTGTAATTAGTATTTAAAATTTATTAACCTCAAAATTTGGGTATTATAACCTGAATATTAGAATATTATGATATTTAACATCTGAATACTATAAACTAAATATTAGAATATTATTAAACAAATGTTTGAATATTGTAAATTAAATCTTTAGAATATTATAATCTGAATATTAGAATATTATAATGTTATACATCTGAATATTAACACCAAACATCTGATCAAATAATCAAATATTAGTTAAATAATCGCTTTAATTTTCAAATCAATTATTTTCTAATTTTCTAAATTACTAATTTAATATTTCTAAATTAGTGGAATTTACAGAGTAGTTTAAAAATACTTACTCTGTAAATTTTTCTATAGCGAGCGCGCCATTCATTGTTATTTCATTTTCAAGGTAAGACCCGGGCGGAGAGCACACTCAAGGATCACTTAAACACGCATTATTTGGGGATTAGGCTCCGAGCGTCTTTTGTGCGGCGCACGGCCGATTTTTATCTTATTTAAACTTTTAGTCGAATCTTCATAAACCGATTCGTTTATGAGTTTTTCAGCCTTCGTATCTATAGTTGTTTAGAAAAATGGAGAAAACAACCATAAACACGAAGATACATTTTCACTCAAACTGTAGATATGGTTCTGGTGAGAGCAAATATTGATTTTTTTTTAAAAGCGCTGTTTTTGAAATTTCCAAGAGAGGAAATATCTTAAGCGGAAATAACTCATAAATTTGAGATATTTCTGCAGTCTAAAAACATCCCCGTTTCTAAGGTTCTTTTTTTTAAAATTTTATGATTTTATTTATATTTTAGATATTTATATACTTCCTTTTTCTATTTTTCAGACGACGTTACAATATTTTATCACCTTCTGTTTTACAAAAATTTTGCTTGTTTTCCACTAAATATGAAATAAATTCAAGGGATATAATTATAATATGAAAAGTCCTTTGTATTATTGTACTAATTTGACTCAAAAAATCATCAATTTAAACAAATTTTGAAAATTTTTAAAGAAGTACAATTTAGAAAGTATTTTTAACAATGTGTAAAAATATTACGTAATAAGGTCAATTAGCCCCCCTCCTCCCCCTAAACCTGTTACATAATTTATGGATGGCCCCTTACAGCTCTTGGCAGGGGGGAGAGATGTTAGCTGTTTGTAGTGCTCTGTGGGAAAATGACAATTTATATGAAACAGAAGGATTGAGAGGAATTCAAAATTGTTTAAGTTGGACGTGATAATATATAAACGATCTCTTAGAGAAATTATTATTAATGCTTCGAGTCAGTGTACCTAATTTCTAAAATGTATAGCTACCCAATTGTCCCTCTCTAATCTGAATGAAACTTTGCAAACGTGTAAGATAGAAAGAAATATTAGACACGTTTTTTTTTCATTAGTGTCCTTTTTTTAATTATAAATTGAAATATTACAACAATTTTTCAAACAACTTTTTTTGCGTAAATGTATTTTTGCGTAAATTTATTTATTATCCAAAATACTGCTTCCTTTTTCCCTTCTTTAAAATTATATTTTATCAGTTGTAATATTTTCGATGCTATGATTAAATATTCTATTTGCAATGATTTTTTATTTAAGTTTAACATTTACTGCATAGATTCTTTGAAAACAGAAAGAACCATTTTTCTATTATGAACAATGACTTTGTAGTCCAAAGAAATGGACAAAATAAAATAGCCAATAAGTTAGTTCAATATATTTTAGACAGTGAAGTTTCGAAAAATTTTATTTTTTTAAATTTAATATTTTGAGAAAATAATTATATGTTTAATTAACATAAAGTTTCTGTTTTTCTTTTTTAAATGTTTGATATCTAAGCCTTCCTGTTGATGCCGTTTGATTTAGGCTTTTTAATAATTCCGCAAACATCCTTTTATGGTCATCAAATGGATTTTTTTTTCTATATATATAGGTATTTTCAAATAACTTTGTTCTCCTGAGATTAGAAGATTTTTATTCGTTTTGGAAACATCCTTCTACTTTTTTAAAATGTAAATAACATTTGGTTGTTAATTGTGAGCTGAAATGAGACTTGTTGAATTTAAAAAATTTTTAACATATTATTCATCTCACATTCTTTATCATTGTTTCCCAGCTCTATTTTTTCTTGAGAAATTCAGTTCAATACAAAAAAATGGATATTTATTTGTACCTATATTAAATTAAATTAAATTTAATGAAGAAGTGATGCAAGTTTGAAACAAAAAAATGACAATTTTTCCCTGTTTGATCTAGTTTGAAAATATTTTTTTTTTAACACACGAACCAAAAGTATAATATTTCTTACCTGTGTAAAGGTCAGAAAGTAAGTCTTTCCTGGCGACAGGGA
The DNA here is from genome assembly GCA_037103525.1 of Ganaspis brasiliensis. NCBI lineage: Eukaryota > Metazoa > Arthropoda > Insecta > Hymenoptera > Figitidae > Ganaspis > Ganaspis brasiliensis. Next base: position 1,519,200 of record JAZKLR010000093.1, on the reverse strand, counting down.
GGGATCCTCATAACAGGAAGAGAAAGTGATTTTCCATACCGGTGATGTTATTAGAGGAAGAAAATGTATTTAAAGAAAAAATGTGATAAATTATAAATCAATAGTAACGCGATCAATATTGTGCTCTTTGTCTGCTTTTGATCACTCTGCAAAAGTTAACTAGTGTTTATCGTAAAACGTTTTTATACTTTCGGTATACGTGTGTTAGAAAAAATAGTATATGCAACACGAGAGGAAAGTGATTGTCGACTCGTGTGTTTACAGCCCTCGCCTTCGGCTTGTGCTGCAAAAAACTCATTTACCTCTCCTAAGTTGCACAATATACTATTTACGGAAATTAAATTTTGGTAAAGAAATCAACATAAATTAAATCGTAAACTAAAAACATATTAAATTATTTTTCCAAAGTATTAGATTTTTTAAAAATAAATAAAAATGACACTGAGTGAATCATAATTAATAGACCTAAATTTGTTTAAAATTATTTTGTTTTTGTTTTTTAAACAAAGTTTTAAACCATTAATTTAAGTATGTAAAAAAGTAACAAATAAATTAATACTTTGATAAAATAAGTGGAGCTTTGAAGTTTGTAACGGTGTAGTTCATAGTGCATTAGGTGTTACCACTGATAGATACATTATGGCTATGCAGTATAGGGTTAAGAATTTCAGACTACTATTTTAGAACATTGTATTAGTTAATTAAAATACGACTTACTGTATAATATATACAATCTTTTTAGATTAGAGAATGTCGTCTGGAACGATTATAGATTAATTGTTATTATTCGATAAAGGAAGAATTTTTCTGTTGTGCATTGTTTATACGTGATCATTACATATTTAATACAGTGTAATTTTTTAAGTGCTATGATCTTTATTCGCCAAATGTGTTTGTAATTACATATTTATAATATTTTACTCTCATCATTCCAGACAGAAGCACGTCTTAAAGATAATTTAAAATTGTAGATACACAAATACGTTGAATACGTAAACAGAATTCCATCTCTATTTTTTTATGTATTTACGAAAAATAAATGTTCTATAAGTTTATTTACAGTTATTTCAAACACTTTTTCATGCTACAAAACCTAATTATAAAAAATAAAATCTGCATTTTTTGTATTTTTTTTTTTAATATTTAACTGTACAGTTTTAGTGTAATCTTATAATTAATAAAATAACAAAAATAAAAGTATCTTACACCGGATCTTGAACATAAACAGCAACATATGGGTTTTCCCTTAACTCTTTTATAACTGTTTGAACATCTAATAATTTTTCTCTTGTACGCCGAAGTGTCGTCTGTAATGTCCTTATTTTTTTCTTTCTAACAATCAGTTCATGTTGTGCACTCTCCCAATATGTTTTTCCTCCATCAGGCGAACATTTCACTTTTTCCCACGAGTGATTAAATTTGATAATCCTTTTGTGAATATTGGAGTTTTCCTTTTTTGTTTCATTTACTTTCCTAGTAAAAAAGAAATACATATATATATAAATAAATAAATGTGTGTGTGTGTATATATACAAATGAAGAATACCAGGGATCACAGTGTTTTCTTTGTTTAATTTTAGGTAAAAAAGGGGATTTTTACAAATCAATAAAAAATTTATTATTAATATTTCAAGGTTTCTTTTACGAAATTTTATTGTTTCTTTAAAAGTTTAAAGCACAGATCACGGTGATGTAATCTCTCAAAGGTTTTAAAATATTGAATTATGATATATCAATAAACGCAGAATTCTTCAAGCTTTCAAACAATCTAAATTGCAGGTTTCTACCTTTTTCCTAAATTAAACTATCTTTTTCTAAAGTCAGTAGACATTTTATACTGTACGCACAGCTAGGGTGGTCCAAAAACAAAAAAGTCGTTTTTTTAATGCTCTCACCCCCTAGGATTTTTCTATATCGCAAAAAAATACCCCTATTTTTTTTTTTTTTTTTTTTTTTAATATTTAGGGGTGCCTTAACGGGGTTGAAGTTTCCCATGTAAAATGCATGGGGAAAAAAGACTTTTTCGGAGAATTGGTATAGAATCCATGAAAATGAATATTTTTCAATCGGCCCACTATGTTTCTCTTCAGGAGACTTTAAAGAATGGTGCTACATTGTTTATTTAACAATTTTTTAATATTAACTATTTTTTAAAGGGCCCCAAAAAACCCCATAAATTACAAAATTGGGTTTTATTGGGGTTTTTTAGGGCCCTTTAAAAAATAGTTAATATTAAAAAATCGTTAAATAAACAATGTAGCACCATTCTTTGAAGTCTTGTGAAGAGAAACATTGTTGGCTGATTGCAAAATATTCATTTTCATGGATTCTATACCAATTCTCCGAAAAAGTCTTTTTTCCCCATGCATTTTACATGGGAAACTTCAACCCCGTTAAGGCACCCCTAAATATAAAAAAAAAAAAAATAGGGGTATTTTTTTTTGCGATATAGAAAAATCCTAGGGGGTGAGAGCATTAAAAAAACGACTTTTTTGCATTCTCATGTATTTTTTGGACCACCCTAACGCACACCCATCCCTACTGTAAAAACGTGCTTGAGATCTGTCATAAAAAGGTAGGTATGTACTTAAGTGTGTACTTATCTCAGGTGACACAGCCGAGATTTCGTATAAGATCTTATGTGAGAACATAGGTACGAACCCATGTAAGTTCTTATATTAAGTTCGGTGATGCGTCGAGTATAATGTTACTCATTATGATATTGAAACAGCGTTCTTATGTGAGTTCGTACGTGAGTTGTGTGAACGCACGTGAAAACTCATGTAAGAAAGTATAGGGCGGATTCGTTGACTGTGAATTAGTCAGCAGGTACTAATTCAATCACTAATAAATGTGTAACTAAATGAATTTGTAGACTATAAAATATTAATCATCTAAGACATCGTAGTGGAATTGCATCAAACGAATGTTGATAAACTATTCCCAAACTGTAATTAAATGAGAATGTAAAAAAAAAAAAATAATAAATTTGGAAGCCTACAAACAGTATTAGTATTAGACTCCCTAACTAATTTTAACTACACCGAAAAAAGTTTAGTACACGATATGTTCGAAATGAACGATATAAATAGATGATTACAATTTGGTAACAGAGCTGTCTCAGTTTGGTACGGGAGTCGTACCAAAGTTTAGAGCAGCAGCTATCTTACGTCCTGGGGAACACGTTTGGTACAATATATGTACCAAAATAATGCAGGAGCAACGCCAAAGTGGATTTGCTGTTATTCGGAGGTTATAATACTTCTGCTGTAAGGAACTAAGTTTGACAGATTTCCTAACCTCTTTTCAGTGTAATAATCAACTACCTAACAGAAAAATCCCCTGTCGCTGGGGATTGAACGCACGACCCTAACACTAACAGTCCGCAGCCCTAACCAACTATCCCCCAATAAACAATCAACATCAGAACATGCCTCAAAATTTACAAGACATTCTAACAAACTTCGCTAACTCTATACGAGAATCAATAACATTTCAACTATCAGAACTCTCTGCTAAAATTGAAAAAAATGCGTCCAGAATAGACTTCATTTTTAATAATATATTCAGTAATGGAGAATAGACCTTCTTCACATATTACTATCGATAATTTTCCGAAAAATTCTTTACATGTTTGTGCCATTAATGTCAACTCCATCATCAATGTTAAAAGACGCATAGATCTACTACATTTCATCAAAAAACATAACTTCGATCTCACCCTCGTATCTGAAACAAAATTAAATAAAAAATTCAAAATATTCTTTAAAAACTACAATATTTACAGAACAGACAGATATAATAATAAAAATGGTGGTGGCACAGCAATTATCGCAAAAAACTCACTCCATTCCACACACATTACCTTTCCTAACTCGAACATGAACAAATGCATTGAATACACGGCAATCAAAATTCATCTACATAATAATAAAACATTTTATGTCTTCAGTATTTATGCAAATAACAATGATCAAGCTTTCAAACAAGAGTTAGACAGCATGTTCCAATCTTTCAATCTTTACGACAGCAACACCTTTTATATTATAGCAGGTGATTTTAATGCAAGACACACTGAATGGATGGATACTTACTGCAACAACCGTGGCTGCATCCTAAAAGCCTGGATGCATGAAAACTACTCTCATTACAAAGCAACCCTACTCAATCCACTGAATCCAACCTACCCAAGTGCAGCATCATTCTTGGACCATTGCATCATTGACTCCAGAATTCGAATAAACGATCTTTTAAATAATAAATTAATCACACTTCCTCACGATAGTGACCATAACGCCATCAAATTTACAATAGATCTCTCCTCTATAAACACGTCATTATGTCCACCCCCACCACCTCCATCATCCTTTAATTTCAAAAAGGCAAACTGGAACAAATTCACAAAATACCTCGATCTACATGAAAATATGTTAAATATCCCTCATAATAGAAATCTCTCTATCGAAGAAATAGACACCACTATAAAACAACTTGAAGAGTTGATCATACAAGCCATCTCACACTCCATTCCAAAAAATATTCAAGAACGACAGGACTACTACGCAAAATACACAACATCTAAAATTAAAAAAATACATAAAATAAAATCTGCTTTAATAAGTAAGCTTTTCCAAACAAGGAATTTACCACACTCAAATTACAACAATCACATTATCATAGAAATAAAAAATGCGATTAAACATTACAATAATATTCTCCACTTGGAGTACAAAAAAACAATTACTGCATATTGGGACACAATTCACAAAACTATCAACTACAAAGATGCCAATCAATTCTTCCCTAAAATAAATAGATTTTTACGAAGAAAAGAATTTCCGGAAATTGAAGACCTCACGCTTCACAAAGACAATCCGATTATGACACAAGACTTAATACAAAATATAAAATATACAGTCCATAACGACAATTATCACATAAGTGATCTTCAATCTAAACTAAACGTGATTGGTTCCTATTTCGAAACAGTTAATTCGCCAACTTACACTAACCTAGGCACAAATACTCACCTCGCAGCATCACTAGTGGCAGCAAATATTAAACTTGATATACAAGAAAACAGAAGAAATAATATCACAATAACTACTTTCAATAACGACAACCCAGCATTTGATCCAACCAGAACGGACCAAGAACGCAGCCCCTTTCACTCCTTTTTTGAAATCACTCTTATACTTAAAAATTGCAAAAATAAAACGTCAAGTGGCTTCGACAAAATCCCAATGACAGTTCTCAAACACCTAACATCTAAAGTAATAAAAGATATAGCTACGATTGCCAACAATTCAATAAACCATGCTTATTACCCACACCAATGGAAACAAGCTAAAGTAATTCCTATTAAAAAGAAAGATAAAGATGCATCAGATCCATCAAATTACAGACCAATCAGCCTAACAAGTAATTTGAGTAAAATTTTTGAAAAACTCCTAAAAAACGACCTCAATTATTACATCATAAAAAATAAACTAATCCCACATAATCAATTTGGATTTAGAAATTTGCACTCAACAACACATGCTATTCACAAATTATCATCAGACATAAATAATTATATCTTAAACGGCAAAATGGTTGGTGCAGTCCTCATCGACCTGGAAAAAGCTTTCGACTCGGTCTGGCTGGATGGCCTAACCTACAAACTATCAAAAATGGATTTTCCAACACATCTACTCCAATTAATCACCGACATGATTAATGGTAAATCATTTAAAACCAGCGGTGGCATTCTGACCTCCAATTCAAATTACAATATTTTTAAAGGACTCCAACAGGGCACTGTCACTTCACCTATATTGTTCAACTTATACACGGCTGAAGTTATAAATAAATTTGATCTCAACTCAGGCAACCTCACTCACTCCATCACATTCGCAGATGATTTAATTTATTACATAGCTAGCAACAAAATTCATATAATAACATCCAACCTAACCTCTCTAACGAATAACATATACAATTACTACCTAAACTGGAATTTAAAAATAAATCCAACAAAATGTGAATGTATATTATTCAGAAAAACAGTAAATGAAATACCATTCTCCACAGTAAAGGAACTAAAAAATTTTAATGTCACTATAACTAAAACCAACCAGCAAAACATCACTGAGAACATCACCATTCCTAAGAAAGATACAGTTAAATACCTGGGTGTGCACTTTGACCACCTTATAAGAATGAATAAACACCATAAAATTCAACAACAAAAAGCAAGAAAAGCTATAAGAGCATCATCCAGAATTTTTCATTCCAAAGCACTAGAATCAAAAGCAAAAATAATTTGCTATCAATTATTGATACGTCCAATAATTGCTTACGCAGCACCCGTTCTCTGGAACACAGGTGCTTCTGTCATGGAAGAATATAGAAAGATCGAAAGGTCATGTCTCAAAACCTCGCTTCAGATGCACAGATCACCAGAAAATAACTACAGAACAAGAATCAGCAACAATATAATATATAACCTAGCAAACATTTCACGATTTGATAACTTCATCATCGAGATCACCAGAAACTACTTCAGTAAAATCAATCGACTAGGAAATGACATTATGGATACACTTAAATGCAACAATATTGACAATATTCAACGAATGTTTAAATCTGGTTATATACCGCCAGAATTATTTACACACCTGGATAACATTGGACTCATTCAAAATGAAAACAATATACCCATCATCTACCATCTTTAACGACACAGAGCACGGAAAGCCATATCAACGGACCCGGATAAATATCTACCACAAAATCTAGTATACTCTACTACAATCCCAGACAGAGATTACTACTCAAAAGATAGACTCAACAAAAATTATTGGTGGCTGCAGGACAATGCCAAATATCTAGATGACATCAGACGAAGATCTAGAAGAAGAGCAAATATTAATGTTGCAAATTAAATCTACTTGTGCTAAGCAACATTCAAATATGTTTAATTTACTTCCTTACTGGACAATTTTTTAGACCTATTTTTCAAATTTTTAATTCTACACTTTGTTATCACTTTTTACATATATATATTTTCAATAGTGCGGGTCTTTTTATTTTAGAAACTTTTTAACCTGATTATTATTTACTGTTCTATTATTATAGCATTTTTCATAATGATTGTAAAACAATACTTATATTAATTACAGTTAATAGGCGAGATCTATCACTGATAGCATACCTATTTAATATTTTATAGTTTAAGGTCTTTTGGAGGTTTATAACCTTATGTATTAATTTTTGATATTTTCTTAAATAAATCTACTTTTAAAAACAAAAACAAAAAAAACCAACTATCCACGAAACGCGCGCTGTAGGATTTCATAAGAAATTTGAAGACATTCTTACTATAGACCACATATAAAGTAACACTGTCAATTATAGATAATTAGTTTACAATGTATTTTACTAATAAATTGCAATTAGTAAAATAATCCAGTCTTTCATTTTTTAATTTTAAAATCGCTAATTTATTAATTAATGCAAATGTAAGGTTAAAACAAAAGATATAAATTTGGTAAGCTGATATGTTTATACTAAATTATGTGTACATACAAATCAATTTGCTGTTATTTACCAAGTTTTTATAAAATAATAGCTAAAAATTATAAGCTGTACAACCAGATGCAATTATGTAAAATAACAAATTTCAATTTCGTAATAAAAAATATAATATTTTAAATTAAATTCCGATAAATTTTAAAGAAAGTTAATTTAAAAATTTTATCTTGAATTTATTATTGAGTTTTATTTTCAGAAAAACATTCTTTCATTACTACATTTTGAGTCACAGTTAAAAAAATGTTATAATAAACTTTAATTCATAACTGAATAATTAAATTTAATTCATTTATTCTACATGTAATAGATTGTTTTATTTTAAATAATAATTAAATACTTTATTATCACATAAAGAAAAGTATTGTGTTTTAAGATTACTTGAAAAAAGTAATGTCTATTATGTATTATAATGTAAGGTTATATGTTTTATTATTTTGACTTATTCAATTTGTAATACATGACGACAAAATAAATTAGTAGAATATCACTACTAATTCATTTAGCAAAGGAATATGACTATTTTTTTCGTAGAAAGAGATGAAATAACTAATTCAGCAGTAAAAACTGACGCTACTAATTCCATTAGCCAAATTTTGACTAATTCAAATTTATAGAGAGTAAGAACACACGTACGAACTCATGTGCGTACACTCACATGTGTACGTACACATGTACGAACTTATGTGCGAACACACTAAAGTCATTATGCACGTGTGTGATGAATTGATTTTTAGAATCGTTTCTCGTATACTGGTCTCGCTTAGTCGTATATACTTTCTTACATGAGTTCTCTCGTGCGTTCGCACAACTCACATACGAACTCATATAAGAAAGCTGTTTCAATATCATATTGAGCAACATATACGCGACGCACGACCGAACTTAATATAAGAATTTAGATGCATTCGTACCTATGTTCTCACATAAGATCTTATACGAGATCTCGGCTGTGTCACTTGAGATATATGAGATTATATGAGTACACACGTAAGTACATACCTATCTTCTTATGACAGATCTCACGCACGTTTTTACAATACGGATCGTGCCGACAATTGCCGACGGTAGTATTTAGAGATAGCGATAAACAAAAACTTGAAATTATAGAGGTTTAAACACATTAAAAAGTTGTTCAATAGAAATTGAAATTACGGTGAGTTACAGAAGTCCCAGAATTCGAATGATAGAGATTCTTGAACTTCTAGAGACGGAAATAGCCATTTTTTCGCCTTATAGAGGTTTTCGACTTATCGAGGTTCTATTGTATAAAATTCTTACAGCTTCCTTAAAATACTTAAATAAGTTTAATGAATAATGAATTAAGTGTTTTCTTACCCTTTATGGCTTTTACTTTTTGGGGATTTTGGTTTTGTTGTATTAAAAGTAATTAAATCTTCATTTGAATTTATACTTTCTACATCAGAATTTTCTTTTTTACAATCATTAACTACATCATCCAAAGTTTGATTAACATATGTCGTGTGAAGTTGGTCAAGCAATATTTTTTCCTCTTCCGATTCTACTAAATATAAAGAAGGATTACTGCCTTCTTTTAATCTTCTCATGCCATACACGAGACCATATCGAAAACAATCTTCAGTAAAATGAAGTGAACATATTGTTGACCGTTTTGTGGGTGGAGGGCAAGATTTTCCTATTATTTCAAGCCATTTTTCTCTTGATTCTTCATCAGTAGGAAACCTGAAAATGTATTATATTTTTAAATTCAGGAAGAGCAGTAGCGTTTTTGAAGTTTTTAATTTAATTTCTTTTAATCTCAAAGCTCCGATATTTGATACTTTAGGACGACAATCATTACCCACTTCTAGCTAAGGAACTTGATGTATATTTGAAAAAAATTTAGTCCAAAAAATAAGATTTTGTTTGGAGCAAAATTGCCAAGCAAGTTTGCTGCGGTGAGGACATTTTACAATTCGCAGCAAGATTGCGAACATTGCACGGTAAGCTTGCAGAAAAGATTTCTGCAAGAAAGGACTAGTAGTCTTAATAAGAACCCTTCATGGAATGTCAGGAAGCTCAACCGAGATAAGGCAAAATGTACCTAGAAAAAGCCAAAATGAGTGCGTAACCCGAACTCGGGTGCGTAATGATACAGGAAACGGTAGAAGGAAGAGTGCATATTGCGAGGCGTAAGGCTAGGAAAGATTGCAGCTCGCAACTCTCGATTGCTCCCAGTAGTGCAGGCGCTGGGTGGACTTGAGTATGCAAAATATGAGGGCGGGTATTTGACAATTGGAATATGTAGAGGACTTTCCCCCAAATCAGAAAAGCCATGTTGCCCCTAAAAATTTTGGTCGAGTTAGCCGCCATTTTGATTTAAAGTTTGAAATTTGTTTTTTAAAATATTTCAGTAATTAACAAAATAACAAAATTTTTGTATAGACATTTTTTGTAGAAAACAATGTGATATACAACTTTTATTAATAATTTTTATAGAAAAATAGTTTAGATAAACTTTAAAGAGTATTTTCTAGCGATTCATTTGAGTGATATAGTTTTTAAATTTCTTTATTTTTGTAGATTTTACAGAGCCGTAAAGGCAGTTAAGTTTGAAAAAAAGGCTATCAAAGGCACGTTTGCCCTAAAAGTCTGACAATATACAACGCAAAACGTACGAATATATTTTAATCCAAATATGAGGGCGGATATTTGACTATTGGAATATGTAGAGGACCTTCCCCCGAGTCAAAAAAATCATGTTGCCCCAAAAAATTTTGGTCGGGTTAGCCGACATTTTGATTTAAAGTTTGAAGTTTGTTTTTTAAATTATATCAGTAATTAACAATAAACAAAATTTTGGTACGAACATTTTATGTAGAAAATAATGTAATCTACAACTTTTATTGAAACCTCTTTTTCATAACTCCAATAATAAAAAAGTTATAAATAAAAAACAGGTTAAAAAAAGAGATGAAAATCTTTAAACATATTTTCCCATTTTATTAATAATTTTAATCGAAAAATAGTTCAGATAAATTTTAAAGAGTATTTTCTAACGGTTTATTTGAGTGGTATAGTTTTTAAATATATTTATTTTTGTAGATTTTACACAGCCACAAAGGCAGTTAAATTGCAAAAATAAGGGCCTTCAAAGGCCGTTTACACTATATGTTCGTGGGCCTTTGTAAACGGGTCTTTGAAACCCCTTATTTTTGCAATTTAACTGCCTTTGTGGCTGTGTAAAATCTACAAAAATAAATATATTTAAAAACTATACCACTCAAATAAACCGTTAGAAAATACTCTTTAAAATTTATCTGAACTATTTTTCGATTAAAATTATTAATAAAATGGGAAAATATGATTTTCATCTCTTTTTTTAACCTGCTTTTTATTTATAACTTTTTTATTATTCGAGTTATGAAAAAGAGGTTTAAATAAAAGTTGTAGATTACATTATTTTCTACATAAAATGTTTGTACCAAAATTTTGTTTTATTGTTAATTACTGAAATAATTTAAAAAACAAACTTCAAACTTTAAATCAAAATGGCGGCTAACCCGACCAAAATTTTTTGGGTCAACATTGTTTTTTTTGACTCGGGGGAAGGTCCTCTACATATTCCAATAGTCAAATATCCGCCCTCATATTTGGATTAAAATATATTCGTACGTTTTGCGTTGTATATTGTCAGACTTTTAGGGCAAACGTGCCTATGATAGCCTTTTTTTTCAAACTTAACTGCCTTTGCGGCTCTGTAAAATCTACAAAAATAAAGATATTTAACAACTATATCACTCAAATGAATCGTTAGAAAATACTCTTTAAAGACATCTAAACTATTTTTCTATAAAAATTATTAATAAAAGCGTAAAATAAGTTTTAACAATTTCATCCCTTTTTTTTTTAACTGTTTTTTGTTTATAACTTTTTTATAATTCGAGTTATGAAAAAAAATTTGTTATAAAAGTTGTATATCACATTGTTTTCTACAAAAAATGTCTATACAAAATTTTTGTTATATTGTTAATTACTGAAATATTTTAAAAAACAAATTTCAAACTTTAAATCAAAATGGCGGCTAACTCGACCAAATTTTTTAGGGGCAACATGGCTTTTCTGATTCGGGGGAAGGTCCTCTACATATTCCAATTGTCAAATACCCGCCCTCATATTTTGCATATTCAAGTCCACCCAGCGCCTCGTCTACAGCGTAGAGGCGAATATTTCAGGAAGAATTCAACCTATTGAAGGAACGAAGAGTTCACCTGCTTACGCAGGGAGTGCCTTAAAGCGAGTCAGGGGTACACCTGATCAAAAAAGAGACGATTTACGCCCAAACGCCAGAATGTATATTTCCCCGAAAAGTTATTTTTTTTAAAATTACATATAAGTCAATCAATAAATACATAAAGTATGCTTATGCAAAATATATCAAATGAAAGATTGTTACTGATTTCTTTATGTATAAAAAAATGTCAAAATCATTCAGTCTTAGTTTATTCCAAATTTTCTGAATTTTAAAGTATTATTCATAAAAATGGAAGAAAATGGTGAAATGGAGAAAATTGTTGAAGTGGGTGAACTTGACGGGAAAAAATTAATATAACCGTATATATTTACGTCAGAGGCACGCAGAGCCTGGATCTCACTCCAAAAACGATTACACACAATAACAGAAGAATACCAAAGATATAAACAAGAAAACAAGATTTTTGATTTAACCAGTTTAGCATACGACATTCAAATATCGGGCAAATTAATAAGATTCGTGCAAATGTGTTCGGGTAAAAAAAATTGTAAGCTGTCGATAAAGCAAAGCCAAAGATATGTTGGAAAGACCTAATCAGTGCTGTGAAAAACGACTCATGGGGCCTGGCGTTTATGATCATTACCAAGAAATTGGTAATTTAATTTCTTGCTTGGTACACTGAGGAAAGATTTTTTTGCTCTCGAAGAATTGAAAATTGCGAGAAAGAAGTTAAAAACAGAAATAGTGCTGGGAATGGACGTAATACCTAATAAGATTCTAAAATTAGTATGCTAAAGCCTCCATCGAGGAGACTGCTAGGGCGTAGTATCTCTTTAATAGTTCAAAATAAACACGCTCGAAACCCCAAACAAGCAGGAACGTGGGAAGAATTCTAGGCTAGGCGTAAGTCAAAAGTATTCTAAAGTTCGGGATTGAACCAGAGTGCTAGACACGATTCTAGAGGTTGTGGCTCTGCAGAGACTTCAGGTTCTTCTGACTGTCGATAATAATTTATTGGAAAATCAATATAGTTTCTGTAAAAGCGAATCCACCATTGAATCTATTTTACAATTAGTGGTGGTGGACGAGGCAAAAAAGGCCGTAAAAGTAGCGCTGTAGTCGGCACACATGGTTTAAATAAATTTCAAGAGTCTTGGGTGGACATTTGTCGACTTAGGAGAGCAAAGGAGGACATTTGTTGATTTAGGAGGACAACCTTCAAAAAAGGAGGACGTCTGTTACCTTAATGGAAGGCAAAAGGAAGAACGGATTTTGAGCGCTAGTAGCAACCCGGGTAGAAATATACCAAGGGCAAATCACTGGGTCAGTACGGACAATAAAACTCCAGTACTGACATTTTTTAGTGGGCCCTTTCTGGTCCAGTCTGGGCTGGTAACGCTGTTAACTTGGACTTAGTACTAACGTCAGTTCAGTTCTGCGCCGTTCTCTGTCTATATTTTTTAATTTTGTTAAATAAAAATTACAGATAATAACAAGGTAAATGTAGTTTTTGTCAATTCAGTGTGTGAACTTTAATTCTAATTCGTTCGTGAGATCAAGGTGTTATATGTATTATTATTGTATTATTTATTTGGACGCAAATATCATAAGTTGTATAATAAGTGTAGCTTAAATTTTTTTAAAAAAAGCTATAAAGTTTTGTGATGTTCTTAACAATTATGTAACAGTAAAACAACAGTAATATAAAAATCAGGATTGCCACAAGAATTTCATTTTCCCTGACTTCTAGACAATATTTTGTGTTTTTCCCTGACAATTTTGTACCTAGTTTTTTCCTATTAACGGGTTAGACCACTGTAAAACACGAAAATTAGACCTAATTTTAAGAATCCTTTACGAGATCAGGATAAAATGAGATAAAACCAGGTTTTATTTAATATTATTAGACATCTAGTGAAGTATAAAAAAATTATTTTGCTATGTTGAAAAAATTAAAATGGCGGCCTAAATTGGTGATTTAAAAAATTCAGATTTTTAAATCGAGGTCTACGGCCGGTAGAAAATCTTTGTCAATTTTTTATGTAGAACCAAAACCCAACATTTTTATGAATTTGCAACTCAAAAGCTAGAGAAGTGCGTACGGGATTTTGAAAAAAACGGTTTTTGTGAAAATGGCACACATTTGAATAAAAATTTTTAGTTTTTCGGTAAAAAAATCGATAGGAAATTGTTAATAAAAAAATTATTTTCTTTACTAGAGCAAAACCCTTACGTACTTCCATAAAGAATGTTATCTTGTAGCTACATACTAATTTTTAAGTAAATCGGTCGAAAATTGTGCGAGAAAAGTAGTGCTTCACGATATGTCGATATAATATCGATATCAAGACGATATTCTAAAAAAAAATTCGATACAATATCGATAAAGGACTTGCGAGATTTTCGATATCGACTTTATTGAGAAAGTAGTATTGATCTCAATGATTCAAGATTGAAAAAAAATATGGTTTTAAAAACATTTTGATCTTTTAAAGAATTGTTTTATTTAGAATATGACATACGTTTAACGTAAATTAGTAACTTCACGTATTCTTTGTGCGTTGGGCATTAGTCAGGTGCTACTCACTGACAACTTTTGCTCAACTAACTGTTTCGCTTTAAAAAGTTACACCACTGTAAAGTACAAAAATTAGACCTAATTTTAAGATTTTTTTAAGAGAGCAGAATAAATTAAATTAAACCCGGTTTATTTATTATTATTAGGTATCTATTGAAATATAAAAAAATTATTTTACTATGTTGAAAAAGATCAAAAGACGGTCTAGATGGTCGATTTAAAAAATTCATTTTTTTAAGTATAGAGGTATACAGCCCCGGTATAGAAAATCTTTTTGAATTCTTGATCTGGAACCAAAACCCAACATTTTTATGAATTGGCAACTCAAAAGCTAGAGAAGTAACTAGGGGATTTTGACAAAAACAGTTTTCGTGAAAATGGCACACATTTAAATCAAAATTTCAAGTTTTTTGGTAAAAAATTGATAGACAATTGTTAATAAAAAAAAATTTTTTGTTACTGGAAAAAACCCCTTACGTAATTCTATGAAGAAAGTTATAATGTAGCTGCATACCAATTTTTAAGTAAATCGCTCAAAAATTGTGCGAAAAAAGTTACCAGTCAGTTTGAAAAATGTGGTTTTGAGAAAAATGCGTTTAAAGTTTAAGAACATAGACGTTTCTAATGCACTAACCTGAGAAAAAATTTTTGTAAAAATTCCTGTGCTGTTCACTACAAAAGCGTCATAATTAACAGTCTCCGAAACAATTGTTACTAGAAAATCCGGTAAAAATTGTAAGACAGCACGGTAAAATTTCGGAGACTGTTAATTATGACGCTTTTGTAGTGAACAGCACAGGAATTTTTAACAAAATTTTTTCTTAGTGTACACATAGTAGGTCTTCGCCCGGTTTCAAAATTTATTCTTTTAATATTGTTTCCTTTCTATAATGTTTATTGTTTCTCGTTTTTAAGACCTTATGGCACCTTTCTAGATAAAAAAGTTTTCGATTTTTTTTAAAGGTTCACAGTGGTCTAACCCCTCTTTGTAGGTAACTTTTTTTTATCTCTTCTGATATCCATACAAATAAACAATCAAACAAATCAAACGTGTGAAAAATATTTTCGTCAGATTAAGAAAAAAACGTGAATAAAATGTGCTAAAACTTTCTTTACTAATGCATTTACTGAGTTTTATAGGCTGAACAGTTACATTTAAAGTGATATTTGAGCGTATAAGCACGTTGATACATAATATATAACTCATCAAGAAAATTTTAATTTAGTCGATATTATCGACTCAAGACAATATTTTTGTCAACAATATCGATACGATATTTGGATAGTTGAGAAATTTCGAGATCAATATCAATATTGTTCAAATATCGTATCGTCTTGATATCGTGAAGCACTAGAGAAAAGTTACCGGCCAGTTTGAAAAATGTGGTTTCGAGAAAAACGCCTTTAAAGTTTAAGAGCCTAGACGTTTTTAATGCATTGCGCACACTAGGACTTCGCGCGGACTCAAAATTTAACTTTTAAAGGTGTTTTTTTTCTATAATGTTTATTGTTTCTTATTTTTAAGACCCTATGACACCTTTCTAACTAAAAAAAAATTTTAATTTTTTGGAAAGTTAACAGTGGTCTAACCCCTTAAGTAAGAATTCTCTAAAAGAAATTTCGTCAAACAAAAGTTCTATCAAATAAAATTATGTTTAATAGAAGTTTTATGAAAAAAAAAATCTATTATATGGTTATGTTGTTACATAAGATTATGTCCCATTAGCAAGTTTGACAAAAATATGTGCAAAATAATTAATGTGAACAATAATATTTAATTATTTACTTAAAAATACGTAAGCTATGTAAAGGTGTCGGTAACTTTTATGATTGCAAATTCCCAGTCGCTTTTTCATTTGTATTTCCCAGTCACATATATTTGAATTTTTAATTATTTAAAAAAGCAAATAAATTAGGACACAAAATTAAGTTCTAAAACTCATTAATTTATTTTTATTTTTTAGAATATCATTATATAGAATTTTTTTCTAGACGAATTGTCATTCTTCGAATTTGCTTTTAATCGAATTTAAATAGTTTTAATTTAGCAAAATTTTCCATTAACAAGATTAAGTGAAACTAACTATTAAATATGCCTGAATAACAATTTTACCAACTCTTTATTTATCCAAATTGATATTTGATAGAATATTCTTAAAACCTCGAATTTTTATTTCTTCAAAATTGCAAACGGACAAAAAAACATCCAATATCCGTCCATTTGTGATTTCAGACAAATGGAAATCAAGTAAGTACAATTTTTAAATGTTAGAATACGCATTTCACAGAATTAAAAATTATATTAAATAGCAATTGATGCAGATAAATGAAGATGCTGTGAAATGGATATTCAACATTTAAAAATTCGACTTACTTAATTTCTCCATAATAAGAATTCTGTTAAATAAAAATTCGGTTAAATTTGAATTATTTTAAACGGAAAGTAGGTTAAAAAGAAATTGAGTTGACTTCTTATTTTTAAATGAATAAAAAACGTGTTAAACGTAATAAGTATGAAAATATAATTTTTTTTCTTATTTCATATAAAAGCTAAAAAAAATTCTTAAAAAAGAATGGGAATTTGGACCGATTGAAAATTGGATAAATTTAAGTACGGATTATTAGTTAAATGAAACTAATTAATATTCAAAGAGATAAAATAGAACAAAAATTAAGCCCTACATTGAAAGTGGAGAAAATCTATTTTATACTAAATTCGTTTGGATATCCGGACGATTAGTCGCACTGATAAATTAAAGATGATTTATTATATTATTAACCACAAAATAAATCCTCAACTATATATATTTTTTTATTGATATTCCTAAACTATTATTTGCTAGAAAAATATATTAAATTGATCATCTCTTGTACAAAATTGAGGTTAAAAAAGGTATAAATTAAGGTCAGGTTTTTAAATACCTGTGAAATGATAAATTACTTAGTTTACTGGCTTTGCGATTACAAATATAACATCTAGCCATTATTTTCACTGTAATTTTGACAAATGTTTAGTAATAACTTTTTTTTTTTAAATTAAAATAGAATACATTATGATGAAATGATGGCAGTATGTATTTAAAGTAAACAAAACACAGGAGCAAAGTTGGGTAAGTTCAGCATAAATTTTGCAGAGTTCTGGACAGGGATGGGCAGGGTTGTGTACGTAACATACCAGAGGTATGTTACATAGTTTGTTACTGTATGTTACTTAGGTAAGTTACGTGCAAAATTTGTGACATAATGCATTTTTTTGGTGGTAGGGGGTAACATACCTAAAACAGGTATGTTATTTGATGTAACATATCGGTAACATACGCAGAAAACCTCGAGTGACGCGTCATTACCCAACCCTGGGGATGGGTGCGTATTGCCTAACGCACAATGAATCGTAATCGCTAATCCTTAATCGTAAGAATGAGAGGAAGTAGGACAGACATATATCTCTGTCCTGCTTCCTCTCATTCTTACGATTAAGGATTAGCGATTACGATTCGTTGTGATTTAGGCTTATTATACATGGTACACACTCAGGGTCAGGGATGTAAAGTTACGCGTAACTACGAGTTTTTTACGTAAATTACATGAGTTTCTTACATTTGTAAATTACGTACCTTACCCCCCACTCCAAAGAAATACATTGTTTGAAGGAATCAGGACGTAAATGACGTACGTAATTTACATGTAAAAAATTAAGTAATTTACGTGATGTAAATTACCTTTACATCCCTGCTCAGGGTAAAATCCTATGTGAGCAGAAAGCGCAAAACCGAAAGCAGAAAATCATAAGAGTGAGAAAGACAGTGATATCTACCTACCTCTCTCACTCTCATTATTTCTGCTTTCGGTTTTGCGCTTTCTGCTCACATAGAATTTTACCCTCAAAAAAAAAAAAAAAAAAATCAGGGTGAAGTCCCATAATAGAACTTTGCGTCGTATAATGAGAGAGAGAAGACGTAAATACAGTACGCTTCCATTTAATTGACCTCGTCGAGACCGGATGAAACATTTTAATTGACCATTCCCACTTTTTACGCAAATACCAAAGGCACTCTTCACTTATGGGGAAATGTAACATTTCCCCTTACGTGCACATGTGTGGTAGGGATAATTTTGTTCATTTAAAATGTACGAAAAAATTCAAATAAAATGGAAGTTCATTTAAAATGGAGATCACACTGAAAAAAATGATTCTGTAATTTTACCACTATAGAAGTAGGAGCGTTTATTACCTACTTTTACAGAAACATTTTTACATATTTTACGGATTTTACGCGCAGAGTTGTCAATAAAACTTTAACCTTATGTAGAATTCCTAATGCTTTTGTAAAATTACAGAATAGAAAATTTGCCGGTTATGAAATAAATGTAAGTATTAGAAATTCTAATATAAAAATGAAATATGAATTATATAGTGAAATTATAATAAATCAATGTAAAATAAATAAAATATGTAATTACACAAAATTGTGTATTTATCGTTTTAAACTGTAAATTGCACTGCATCTGAACTTAACCTCAACCTTATAAGAAAATTTTCGAAAGGTTCTGTCGTTTCTTTGCGACAAAATAGCATATAACCAATTCGTTTTGAAGAAATATCTTATTAACAACTAAAATGAGAAACTACTTTAAGACGTAGCACAATTAGGTTATTCTATAATTAATCATTTTTGCTGGGAATTTTACATAAGAGGATTATGGATAAATACATCAAACTGTAATATTTTACTTCAAGATGATAACATTGAGATTATAAACAGGATTTTTACATGCTTTTGTAACTTTACAGTTACTGGTGAATTTAATACTATGAAAGTAGGTGCTTTTATTGCCTACTACTAAAGTAGTACATTCACAACCCTGAATGTACATTTACTGAAAAATGTAATATTACATTACTGAAAGCTGTAAAAATTCAAGTTGATTGGTATTATTCAGCCCCATCCGACATGCTACTTGTTCCATTACAATTTATTCAGTCCAAGAAGACTAGAATAAGGAGGTGAAATGAGTGTGGAGGGGGTATCCATGGTAATAGGCTACCAGTGGGGGCATCTTTTCGTTTGGGGCTTTCCTCAGATACGGATTCGAGTATTCTGCGTACTCTTCCACATAAACAAAATATATATTATATATTTGAATTTAAGCGGATGTTTTTCTAGGTTAGAAACGTTGTGTTGATTTTGTTTTGCCGGTTTCTTTTCTTGCTTTTGTCCTACAGATATATATAAGTATGTATGGAAAATAAATAAATAAATGTAATTTGTTTTTTGAAAACTGAAGCTTAAAAATGGTTAAAGTTTGTTGTGTAAAAAGTTGTTTGATAAATGAAAGAAATGCTAAGGAATATAGATCGCATATATTCATCTGTAGTAGACACTTTACTGAAGATTTTTTAAGACTTAACTCCACAGAAATATTGAAAAATATTTCTTGTTTCTTAAAACATTTCTTTATAAAACTGTCACGCTCGTAACATTTGTAAACAGCCTCCACAGCTGTTGATTCCCACCTTTTTGCTCCACGTACGTGTGTTAGTGTGCGCAGAATACTCAAATTTGTAAACGGAGGAAAGCCCCAACCAATAGACGCGCCTTCCCGTGGCCTGCTTACCGCGCCATCGTTCCCTGTGGCAAAACTGCCCAATTTCACCTCCTTATTCTAGTCTTCTTGTCTAGTCTTCTTGTTTCAGTCCTTATTGTTCATCGCCTTTAGTACAAAATTTGACCACAACTATGGAGCGTGCGCTGAACGCATGTGGTGGACCCATGGTCCGACAAGGTGCATGCAACGCCCTCTGCATAACAATAAGGACTGAAGAAGAAGCTTTAAGTCGGCAATAGCCTAACGCACAATGAATCGTAATCGCTAATCCTTAATCGTAAGAATGAGAGGAAGCAGGACAGACATATATCTCTGTCAATGTGCGTTAGGCCTATGGCTGGTATTATTGCTACTTTCCAAAGAGTAATATTACAGAAAGTTTTTAAAGTAACATTACAATACGGACGTAATTTTTCTGAAGTATCTTGTGCAGTGCAATAAATGGAAGCATGCTAGAGATCCTATAAAGAGAGTTAAGACACAAGTGTGATGGTTCGTGATTGGTTGCGATTAAACCGGAACCAGGAGTGATTTTGTAATGTTACAAATCGCGTCCATTTAAATCAATTCAAATTTTTCCATGTAAATATTTCGCGCCTTTGACTGGAACTTCTGGTTCCGGTTTAATCGCGATGCGCAGAAACCAACTGTGTCTCAACTCTATAGGATCTCTAAAGTATGCTATATATCTTTGTCGTCTCTCTCTCTCTCTCTCTCTCTCTCTCTCTCTCTCTCTCTCTCTCTTTACGACTCTCTTTACGTAATCATACGTATCCGTATGATTACACCCTGATTCGTACGTATTACAGTAGGTTCTTCATTTAGTGAAGCAGAATATGTAAAGTGAAGACCTGAATATAGTGAATGTTTGGAACTCGATATACACCGCACTCTCTTTATATGAAGGTTCGAAATATGACATTCTGCGAATAAGAAGAAAGAGGAATTAGAGTTAAGCGTCGAGCATGTAGGGACAAAGACGTAAGAGGGGTGGCAAAGGACAATGCGTTTCGAGCGTTTGTTTACAATTCGCTATATGAAAGACTCAGCCCGAAGAGTTGCATATAAAAAGAGTCAGGTGTAAGGAAGAAAATTATTCCCACTGGAAGTCAACCGGATATGAGACGGTGTAGACAAGTAAAACCGTTAATTACTCTCAGGCCTCTCAGGCCTAAGCAGATAGAAATACGGTTACGGGATCAGAGCATGAGACAATATATAATTGAAAATGCCCAAGCAGCACGTAATATTACATGAATATCACAGTGACATCATACTGTAATATTCGTAATATTACGGGGTGATATTACTGTGATATTGACGTGATATTGAAATGTCCGCCTCAAGGTAATATTACGGTAATATTACAAAGATTTATTTATTTCAATATTTATTTTACGTTAAATAAAATATTTTAATAAAATCCGACTCACACGGGGTTCGAACACGCAACGTTCGACACGACGTGAATACGCCTTGTACCTCTCGGCCATCTAGCTCTTGGAATATAGTTCAGAAAGTGTTCTTCATATTGTACCAAAGAGAATTTAAGGTACTACATGAAGAACACTTTCTGAAATACATTCCAAGATCTAGATGGCCGAGAGGTACAAGGCGTATTCACGTCGTGTCGAACGTTACGTGTTCGAACCCCGTGTGAGCGGGGTTTTTTTTTAAAATATTTTATTTAATGTAAAATAAATATTTAAATAAATAAATATTTGTAATATTACTGTAATATTACTTGTAATATTACCTTGAGGCGGACATTTCAATATCACGTCAATATTACGTCAATATCATTGTAATATCACCCCGTAATATTACCAATATTACAATATGATGTCACTGTGATATTCATGTAATATTACGTGCTGCTTGGGTGTTTATTAGCATTTAGAAATAAAATATAACAATATTAAATTATAAAATTATTGTATTTAAACTTATCAATAATTTAATTATTTGGAATTTCTTGAGCAATAGTATTCTCTACTGCCATTTGTATGAAAGCACCAGTAAGTTCTTGGCTTAATGAACACCTCAATTTGGTTTTAACCAATTTTAAAGGGCGAAAAATGGTCAACTTTTATTAAACAAATATAATAAAAAAATTTTGAGAGGATTCACTGGCATTAAAAATTGCTCTGAAGGTATTCCTATCTACCTTATCCCCTTCCCTTATAAAAAACAATCCTTTAAAACTATCCCCTAATCTTTAATCAAGAAATGGACAATTTTTATTAACCAAATATAATAAATTTTTTTTAGAGAATTCCCCGGCTTTAAAAATTGCTCAGAATTAATTCCGAGAAACTTTAAATAAACATTCAAAAAATTAACAATGTTAATATCATGCGCAGTAGATTTTTATGGCAATTAGAGCTGCGCAGTTGATTTTAGTGACCACTGTTCTATGGAAGCGAACCTATTATCAATATGAAATAATATTAATAAAAAAAATTTCAGCTTTTTCCGCAAATCGGACTGCGATTTTTTGACTGTCTATTTAAAGTTCCTCGGAACGTTCCGGTACTAGTGAAACGTGGAACATTCCCGTCCGATATACCCTAATAGCACCGACTAGGCCGGGAACGTTCCTGGAATGGGCTGCTGGCCCCTTGGGTACGTTCCCTTGGACCGCTCCAATATACCTGACAAATCCGTTCCGGATTTCACTAGGCTAGGAACGTTCCCGCGGAACGTTCATGGAATGTTCCGAGGAACTTTGAATACACATTCAAAAAATCGCAGAACGGGTTGCGGAAAAAGTATGCGGAAAAAGCTGAAAATTTTTTTATTAATATTATTTAATGTTTTTAATATGATTGCTTCTATAGAACAGTGGTCACTAAAATCAACTGCGCAGCTCTAGGTGCGATAGAAAACTACTGCGCAAGATATTAACATTAATTATTTTTCAATGTGTTTTTAAAGTTCCTCGGAACATTCCAGGAACGTTCCGCGGAACGTTCCTAGCCTAGTGAAATCCGGAACGTATTTGTCAGGTATATTGGAACGGTCCATGTGAACGTACCCCAGGGACCGGCGGCCCATTCCAGGAACGTTCCCGGCACAGTCGGTGCTATTAGGGCGGGACCGTGTGAACGGCCCACCTGGCGGCCAGTGGCGTACCGAGCATTTTTGGCGCCCGGGACAAAAGGCAATTTTTGCCGCCCCTTATTGAAAATTATTTCATCGATTTGCCGCCCCAAATGCATTGGGCTCGAGGTTGGCGCCCGGGGCGACTGCCCCCTCTAGATACGCTACTGCTGGCGGCGGCCCACCGGGATTTTTCCCAGTATCCCGAATGGACAATCTGGGCCTGAAAGGTGTTAATAATACTTGTTGACAATTTAGTTGTGATGATGTGTGATACGCTAACTTTTTATTGCATATTTTAAGAAAAAAGTGTAAAAAACTGAAAAACCAAAATTTGGTGGGTTATATTGTGCGTTCTTTAATTTCAAGTTTTTTTCAATAATTTGTTTTGTAGTTAGTCAAAATTACTTTAGAATTTCATTTTTAAACATTTTTATCTTATTTTTATTATAAAAGACAAGAAATAAGCATAAAATTTCAGTTTTACCCATGATGCCTTAAAAACCTAAAAAAAAAGTAACATCCCAGAAAACAAAATGCGTGCTCAGTGCGCGCATTATGCAGGCATTCGTGCATCATAATGTGCACGCATATAACGACACAGATGCGCCCTCTATGGAAACTCATATTGCACGCATTTTGTGCTGCGCAGTACGTGCGTACCTGTGGAAAGCACGAAGTGCGTGTTGTGTGTAGCTTATGTATTTACTATAATTATCAGAAATTTGTCTCGTCAATTTCTAGTTTTGCTAAATACTGTCCATTTAACAGATTTTGAGTAAACAAAAAACTTCTATATTTTTAAGTAAATCAATTAAGTAATTAACGTAGTTACACAACAAACTTTGTCTTTTAAATTTTATTTATGTACTTTTATTGTTCAATTTAATTATCCTAGGTAGATATAATTTATTGAGTTAACATTCGCTAGACCTAAACAATTAAAAATTAACGAAGAACTAAAAATCGCACGGTGGCAGGGATCGAACGCGGGACCCTTAGCACGCAAGTCAAACGCATCTATTCACGCACGCTTAATTCAAAGTATTCAAAATTCAACATTTGAATATCAGTTCCGGTATGAGTGGAGCTATTTAATTTTTTGAAAATACCATTTGAACTATAAAAATTCATTTTTTAAAATTCTTTATTTTTTAAAATTTACTTTTTTATTATTTAATTTTTGACTCTTTGAAATAATATTTCAAACGTTTCCTAACTTTTAATTTTGAAACGCTTATGGATTAATAATTTTTTCTGTTATATATATAATATTTCAAATATTATTGCAATAATTAAAATTTTTTCAACGCATATTTTTTAAATACAATTAATTTTTTTACACACAATTAAATAAAATATTAAGTTACAAATAATATTTAATGGAATTAAGGATTGAGTTTAAATCAGTGGCGTAACTGTTAAAGAGCAAAGTGGGACAGTGCCCCGGGGCCCTTAAGTTCAGTGAGCCCTTGGTCCAACACTAATAGACATTTTTTTTGTTAAAAAAATACCAAAAACCTCACTAATTGCAGTAATTAACAGTTTGACTAAATTAAAAAACTAAATTTATCGCGCGCCAGCAATTAATTTCTGTGCTTTGTGTTATCCACTATTATAAATATTTTAAATAGGGGAGTGGGCCCCAAGATGGACATTTCGTATAAAATTTTTGTTTAAGGTGACAGCGCCTTATGCTTTCTGTCATTTCTGTTGTTTGTATAGACGAACATTTTGATGCACATTTGAAGAAAAAAAACCAGTTGGTTTTTCTTCTACACATACCACGTAATTTTGTGTCTAAAAAAGTTTTGTAACAGTTTTTTCTCAAGTTGGTAAAGTTATTTAAATTTATGATTTAGAATGAGTACTGAACGTTATAATATTCTTTATTTATCGTATAATAATATCCTACAATGATTTTACTAATTCAGTATTCATATATATATTTTTACTAGAGATTAAAAAATGGTGTCATCTACCCTAAGATGGACAGGCCTAAAATCTCAATGTATTTTTTTGCATATCTTTGATTTTATACTTTTTTCAATAATTTTTTGAGCCAATTATTTAAAATTTTTTATTTTCCACCATAAAATGTGATTTTATCGTTAGAGAATTTATTGTATTGATATTTTTCGATATTTTATTACTTTTTACTGTTAAGCTATTAAATTGAAGTTTTTAGAAATTTTATTCCTTGATAAATTCCGTAAAATGATTAAAACTTAGTTCAAGAATTGTTACACGATGTTAATTTTTTATTTACTACCATTTTCAGAGACTTTTAAGAAGGTGCCCATCTTGGAGCCACTTTTTTTTAGACCGAAAATTTTAACAATTAGAAAAATGCTTTAAAAAATGTTTATGTTCAAAATAAAATTTTATCTCTGTGGCCATAAGTTACCTTATAAATTGTACTTTCATCCGGTATAAAACATTTTAATATATTCCCTGTAATAAGAGGGTTATTGAGCAAGCGTTTTGGCTAGTTGAGCAAGCCCTCTGCTCAATTGTCCTAACGAAATATGGACAATTGGGCTGGTTGCTCATTCACCCAATGCATTGAGTCCAATAATCCACAAGGTATTTCGAGCTTAAAACAGGAGAAAAAGCGACTTAATATTGATAAAACACTAAGAAACGTTAAATTAAGCATAAATACATAAAATTAGATAAAAAAAATACGTATATTAAGAATAAATAACATTTTCGAAAAGACGTGATTTATTGTCACACAGGTAGCAGAACACCTGACTAGCAAAATAGACGTAGCCAATCACAATTTAGTCTCTCGCGGTAGAAAGATTTTGATTGGCTACGTCTATTCTGCTAGTCAGGTGTTCTGCTCTCTGAGTGTCAATAAATCACGTCTTTTCGAAAATGTTATTTATTCTTAATATACGTATTTTTATTATCTAATTTTGTGTATTTATGCTTAATTTAACGTTTCTTAGTGTTTTATCAATATTAAGTCGCTTTTTCTCCAGTTTTAAGCTCGAAATACCTTGTGGATTATTGGACTCAATGCATTGGGTGAATGAGCAACCAGCCCAATTGTCCATATTTCGTTAGGACAATTGAGCAGAGGGCTTGCTCAACTAGCCAAAACGCTTGCTCAATAACCCTCTTATTACAGGGTTTTATTCGGTTTGGATTCTACAGCAATAAATCGATGGGGTGTCCAACTTGGGGCCCTCTCCCCTATAATATTTAAAAATAAATTTACACAATTAAAAAAAAACAAATATTGATTTATTTAGCACAAAATTTATAAAAATTTAAAAATTAAAAAAATTTCAAGAAATAATTGCAAATTTTGCTAATCAATTTAAAAAAATGAAATCAATTAAAAATAGGGGAAAATAATTTTAAAAATAATAGAAATGTTTTAAAAGTAAAGAAAATAATTTAAATTTCAGAGAAATACTTAAAAATCTTAGAAAATAATTTAGGAAAATGAGAATAATAATTAACAATCGAGGAAAATAATTGAAAAATATAAAAATTTATTCAAAATTTAAAAAAATAATTGAAAAATGCCGAAAACAATTTAAAAGTGAAAAAGAAATGATAAAATTACATAATATGTGACGCCGCGCGAGAAAAGGGACCTATCGCCTGAAACGTTAATTTTACAGGGCGAGCGTTAGAAGTTGCAGCAATGCATTGCGACCAATATAAATTCTTACGCTTCATGCTTAATAACTCAAAAAGTAATTGATGGAAACAATTTCTGATTTTTTCAAATGAAAGAGCGACTAATAAGCTACCTTTTGGCATAAAAAAATGAAAATTGATTTTTTTCGCGATAGGTTTTTTTGCGTTGGAAGTTGCGTCAGTGCATGGCGACCAATGCAAATTCTTACGATTCATGCTTAATAACTCAAAAAGTAACTAATGGAAACAATTTTTTATTCTTTTAAATGAAAGAGAGACTAAAAAGCTACTTTTTGGCATAAAAAAATGAAAATTGATATTTTTTGCGATAGGTCCCTTTTCTCGCGCGGCGTCACATATATTTTAAATAAAATAAAGTTAAAGAAAATTTCAAAAAAATACTTAAAACTTTCAGAAATTCATTGAAATAATTATAAACTTTTTGGAAATTATGAAAAAGAACGAAAGTAATTGAAAATTAAAAAAAAATACAGAAAATAATAAAAATAAATTAAAATTGAATGAAATTATTGAAATCTTAGATGAATAGTTTGAAATTTTTTAAATCATAAAACAAATGATAAAAATTGAAAATGGAAGGAAGTAAATTTTGGAAAATAATTGAAGAATGATTTTAAAATTTGAAACTTGAAGAACATAATTGAAATATAGTACAAACAATGCAATTTTGCAAAAAATGATATTTGAGAGAAATAATTGGAAAAATTTCAGAATTTTTTTTAAATAAAAAAATAATTGAAAATTAAGAAAAATAAAAAAGATCTTAAAAATTAACGTAGTTATTTCAAAAATCGAAATCATAGAGAACGTAATAAAACTTTCAGCAAAAAAAGTTTAATGTTCAATACGTATTTCTACAAAATATAAAATTAATTTACCGCTTATTTTCTGAGATATGATTATTTGAAAGTCACTATTTTTACACAGGTATAGGTTAAAATACATCTTTTTGGTTACACATTTTTTAATATCCAATAGATAAATCATACGGATCAAGATGAAAAACTAAATTTAAGTAATTAAAAGTTTGTAAATTACATAAATTTTAATTTTAACTTATTTCACCGCAAGATAAGAGAGTAAAATTAGATAAATAATTAAATTTTTCAAGTCTTGTTTTTGTTTTATCTAAAATTTATGCATATGGCAACATCGCTTTTTTAATTATTCAGAAAAACATAACTATCTTCACATATTTCGACGGTTGTTACAACGAACGTTTTTGCGAAAACTAACATTCTTGATTTTTTAATACAAAAACGATCTTTAATGTAAAAAACAAATTTAATATATTTATTTTTAAAAGAATTGTTGCAAAAGAAAAATTTCAACATAAGTATTTTATTTTTGTTAAATACATTAAAAGAAAATTGTGATTTTGGTTAGATTGTCAACGAGAGTGTTTTCTTTTCTCGACCTGAAACTCAACTTCGTTAATTTTCATAACACCTGACAAATATATTTATTCATTTCAATTTACTCCTTGATTAAAATATTAAAAAAGAAAGTTTCTTTACAATTAATTCTCTATTTTTCTTTAATACATGGTCCAGTAATTTCTCTTTTATAAAATGGCCTTTATATCTTAAAAGATTCATTTTTAAATTTTCCTTTTTAGCCTCTTTATTTGACATTTGTAAACATTTAATGTTTACGATTACTACAAAACAATTGAACGTAATTTTGAAGTTAACCTTTTTAAAAAAGCAACGTTGGCACGATAAACTAATTGAAAATGACAACGGTAATCAAATAAATTTTATTTTCCACACTTATTTTTATTTAATTAGTTATTCATGTTGAAAGTTTATTATTCAAGTTTAAAATATTGTTTTAATATTTATTGACTAAATCTAAATGTATTTCTAATCACCTTTTCATCCAAAAAATTAATTTGACTAGCAACGTTGGCTTATAACTACGTTAATTAAAAATAATGGAAGTAACTATAAATTGGACAAGAAATTGAAGAAAGCCAAAAATAATTAAAATAATAAAAAGAAATCTGAAATTTATGGAAACAAATGAAAATAATTTAAAATTGAAGGAAATGGTTGAAATTTTAGAAAAGTAATTACAAATTTTAGAAAATAATTGAAAAATGATAAAAACAATTCAAAATTGAAAAAATAATTAAAATATGCTAAAAATAATTTAAGAGTGAGAAAAAAATTAAAATATGTTGAAAATAATTGAAATATGAAAAATTGAAAACAGTAAATAAAATTAGAGAGAAATAATTGAAAAAATCATTGACAATATGTTTAAAAAAGAAACTAGGTAATTACAAAATTACTTAAAAAGTTATAGTTAAATAGAAAAATCCAAAAATCTCAAAAATAATCGAAAATTGGTGAAAATAAATGAAATATCAGGTATGTAAATGAAATTTTAAAAAATTATGCTAAAATAATGAGAATAACTAGAAAATGACGAAAATAACAAAAAAAATTAAAGAATTTTTTTAAGCAAAAGATAAAAATTCAGAAACTTTTTAAAACATTAAAAATTGATGAGAATAATATAAATTTGTGATATTACCTAACTGATAATACCTAACTGAAAATTCAGGAAATTAATTGAAAAGTAATTAGAATATTAAAAGATGGAGAAAATAATTGCAAAATAATAAAAAGAAACGAAAATTTAACAAAATAATTGAAAATTTAGAAAACACGCAGGAAAATCTTAGAAATTATTTGGCAAAAATGAAAATAAATAAAAATTGGACAAAAGAATTAAAGAAAGCTGAAAATAAATGAGATTTACGATAATTAATAAAAAATTTGTAAATTATGAAAACAAATCAAAAAAATTTTAAATTGAAGAAAATAAATTTAAATCTAGAAAAATACTTAAAAGTCTTAAAAATTAATGTTAGAAAATAAGAATAATAATTAACAATCAAGGAAAATAATTAAAAAATAATAAAATTAATTCAATATTAAAAAAATAATTGACATGTACTGATAAGAGTTTAAGATTGAGAAAAAATTGCAATATGTTGAAAATAATTTAAATTTGAGAACAATAAATAAAATTTTAGAGAAAAAAATTAAAAAATTATAGAACATATGTTTAAAAAAATAATAATTACAAAATTTTAAGTAAATTTTAAATTACTCAAAAAGTTTTAATTAAACAGAATAATTAAAAAATCGCAGAAATAATCGGTAAAAAATAATTGACATTTTAGAAAAATACTTGAAAATCTTAGATAATTATTCTAGAAAATGAGAATAATAATTAACAATTGAGGAAAATAATTGAAAAATGATAAAATTAATTCAACATTGAAAAAATATTTGAAATTTTCGAAAATTATGACAAAATTAATGAAAATAATTAGAAATTGAAGAAAATAATAGAAAAATTGCGGAATTTAGTTTTTAGCAAAAGAAAATAATTAAAAAATCGTTTAAAACATGTAAAATTGATGACGCAGTAATCTTCATTTGAGATATTAACTGAAAATTTAGAAAATTAATTGAAAAATAATTAAAATATTAAAAGATGGAGAAAATACTTCATAGTAAAATAATAAAAAGAAATGAAAATTCAACAAAATAATTTTAAATTGAGATGAAAATTATTAAAAATGGAAAATAATAGCAAAATGTCAAAAATAATGGTAAATTAAAAACTTTAATTAAATTTAAATACTTTAAATATAAAGTTTGGCATTAAATAATTAAATTGATTTAATGTCAAGAAAATAATAATTCGAATTGAAAAAACGACTGAACAAAGGAAATTTAAAATTTGAAGATGGTAAATCTAAGATTAACAGAAACAATTTAAAAATAATTTAAAATTAAAAAAAAATAATTGATAAATGCTAAAAATAGTCTAAAATTGTAGTTTAAGTAATATAAATCACAATGGAAAAGAATTGTTGAAAATTGAAGAAATTTTCAAATAACTTCAAATTTAGGATTTTTGAAAAGTGGATTAATTGAACTTTTAATTAATGCAAGTTTACATTAACTGAAATTTGAAGAAATTAAAATTGCTATAAATTTAGAATTCGAGAATATTTTAAAAAGGTGAAATATGATTTAAAATTTTAAAATGAAAAAAACATTTTGTAACAAATGACAGGTGTGGACAGAATGAATGAAAGAATGAATGGAACTTATAAATTATTATATACATGTAATTGGTGCCCTATTTTCCTTTTTGCTCCAGGGCCCTTGCCCTCCCAGTTACATCACTAATTTAAATCCTTGAACATTATTTAAGTTATTATTTTAAAGAACTATTTATTACATATTTTTTCATAACTTTTCATTCACTAATAATAATTTTTAAAAATATTAAAAATTCGAAAATTAGAAGTTCTTTAATTCTTTAAAAATATTTGTTGTATTTTGTGTTTCTTGACTTTTTATACTGTTTAAGATCTAATTAAAAGTAGTAGAAAATTAAATGCAATTAAATTGAAATAATATTTATATTACGCAGTAATTACATTCTTTAAAATTCGTCACTATTAGAAACCTATTGTTTCATTCTTAAAATTTTAATTGTCAATGAATTATTATTTCAATTTTTAATTATAATGACATAATCAATCATACAATATAATAATAATAATAATAATAATAAAGAAACTAAACTTGTCTTGTAAAAAAAAGAAATAATAATAATAATAGGTAGATAGAATAAAAATTTGAAAATATTTAAATATTCAAAAATTTATTGTTTGTTTGCCTAATTTAAACAAAACATGTAAATACTATTTAAAAATTTACAAAATTATTTAAACAATTAAAACTTTATTTTATTATTAAACATTTTTAAGTATACAATAAAATTACAATTTTACATAACTCTTAAAAAGATTATCACTATAGAGTTTCAAAAAATTGCAGATTATAAAATCACGTTATTAAGTTACATTAAAAACTATTTGGTCGTTAAAAACTAAGTGCGTAGGGGAGACCGAGGAGGAAAGTAACAGAGGTGGAAAGTAACAACGCTTATAACTTCTAAATGAATGAGCGGACAGACATAGTCCTTGAATAATTTTTAGTCAGTTTTGCCCCCTCTACCTCCCCTAAATTATGTTAGGGGTCTACCGGAAGCTATTTATCTGATACTGACATTTTGTGCAAAAATTACGACAAAAGTAAGTTTTTGCCTAAATTTTCAAAACATCATATTTTTTTGATTTTATAGATATTTTAAATATGCTTTTCGTTTTTTTAAAGGTTTTTTTTTTGTCTTTAAGTCGTGCTAGTGCGTAATTAAAAAATGCGAAATACTTTTGTGCAATTTAAACTTGTTTTTTGAAATTCAACGAAAAGATGGATGAGGTGGAAAGTAATACGTTGTTACTTTCCTCCTCATCTAATGTTTTATTTTTATAAACCTCCTCCTTTTTTATAACTATGTGATTTTATATGTTTATTTTATATTTTAAAGATGAAATATTCGACTTTTGATTTGAATTTTTAAGAAACGATGCTTTTTTAATGTCATTGCTATTCAACGAATACTAAATAGATTAAAAAAAACTTGATTTCAAAAAAGAACAAAAATATCTGCCAATTATATACAAAATGTAATTAATATCACTTTGTCTTTTTATATGTTCAAAATAAAAATAATTTAAATTAATAGCAGTTTTATATATTTGAAATGCTAGCCTTAATTTTAAAGTGTTACTTTCCTCCTTCGTGCTGTTACTTTCCACCTCAGGGGTGAGGAGGAAAGTAACAAATAAAGAGCTAATTAAAAAGTCCTGCAGTGAACTATCAAATTATTATTAATGTTTAATTCCAATTTTATTTAATAGGTGAAAGTCCAAGCTTTCGATTAATATGTTTACAGAACTTATTCGACAAATAGTTTTAATGCTAGCATCAAAAAACTGATTTTTTTTACTTTCCTCCTCGGTCTCCCCTATATAAAATACAAAAATATCAAAATAGAATATAGGAATGCAAACTGCATGCACTCAGCGCGCACAAGGTGATTGTATAATTATAACACACTTATGCATGCATTGTGCGTTCATCATGCGTGCACTTTAATTATCGTCAGAATATGCTGTCAGAGAGCCAGTATTCTGTAAGCATTTTGTGCGCGCACCGATGTGATCATAAAATGCGCGCACGCGTTGTTATCTGGGATATTAATAATTACCTACATGCTTTTCAAGTTAATTTTGAAATTTTTTTCTTAAAATAACTCAAAAAGTGTAATAGAAGTTACTTTAAGTAAAATTTTCTTAAAGAAATAACTTTTTTTGTAAATCTACATTTTTGTCCCGGTTGTAAATCCATGTACAAGATCATCTACTGAACTTGTACATGATTCTGGATAAAATCATGCACAGGTGCATTGACTTGTTTTGTGCATGAACTTGCGAATGGTCAACACACGAATTTGGAACAACGAACGTGCAAAGGAATATGCACATGTTCATGAACGCTTCTAAAGGCAAATAATTTCATGTGCATGAACATGCACACGAACATGGGACTGAAGGCGGCGCAGTAGATTTTAATGGCTATAAAAGGTAGAGGACCACTATAAGACAAGTAACATTTGTAAATAATATTTAAAGTATAGAAAAATATGTGCATGAACATTTGCACGTTCATGCACATGTTCTTATATCAGATTTTATTGTGCGTGCATGAAAATGTACACGTTCGTTGTTCCAAATTCACGTGCTGTCTATTCACAAGTTCATATGCACAAGACAAGTCAATGCACCTATGTGCATGATTTTATCCGAAATCATGTACAAGTTCAGTAGATGATCTTGTACACGGATTTACAACCGGGGTTAAATTTTAGTTTTTTACTTTCAAATTAGTTAAACAATTTCTAGAAAAAAAAATTTCTGGCTTTGTTTTTCTATATTGTACTCTAGAATATCTAGAAATAAGAATATAATATATTGTATATATATTATATAATATATATATATAATATATAATAATAATATAATATAAATATAGAAATATAAATAAGCAAACTTTGATGCACAAAATAGCACCACCATGAGGTCTATTTTGTACACAACTATATGAGTTTCTATAACTCAGACAAAACTTTTTTTCTTATCGGCTAACTCATAGGACACCTTTAGAAGGATATCCACAACATTACTGAATAGATACATTCTTTATTTTTTCAAATTCTGAATTTTAATAAAGCATAGAGTGGAAAAAGAGCGGTTTTGTGCACAAAATAGCCCCACTTGACGGTAGCTGATTACGAATCTGAAGTCAGTTTACAATAAATCAAAATGTCGAATCCAATAATGGAATCAATTTTTAAAAAAGTTACCCAATGAGAAAAAACAATTCGGCACATACGAAAATAATTGGGTACGAACGAGACCTGTACTCGGTCTGGTGCGTAGACCGAACTGTGATGTTTTCCCGTATTATTTCCGTTTGTGTGGAATTCAATTCTGTTGCCGCGATTAAATTGAGGTTATATGAGCAGAGTTTATGATGTAATTTGAAAGCAGGGGTGTTAAGACGTCTAAAAATGGCAGTTATGAAAATAATTTTGATAGTTTGTTAAAATATTAAAAAGTAAAATGTGACAGGAACGACTGGATTTACCATGGTAAATCCAGTTAGAAATCCACTGTTAGAAATGGGACAATAAATTCACACTGAAAAGATTGAAATAAACGTCCTTTCAATCCATCGAGATGAAAATTCACATGCATTCAATCCGTAGAGTGTGAAATCCAAACGCATTCAATCTGCCAGATTGAATCGAATATGATTTCAATCCGTAGGGTTTGAATCACTGTAAGGTGAGAATTCACCATTTCCACAAATTCGGCAGCTCGGCCCTGGCAAATAAGCGTCACCGATTGCGGACTAAAAAGGTGCCGATAAAGTCCGTATTTGGTACCGAATCGGTCCTGACGTTAGAAATTAAAATTCATATGTTCCAATTAACTTGTACACACGGAAAAAAAAATACAACTGCATTAATGAAACTTTTTTCCATAATGGCTAAACATTTAGCCAAAAATGAACGAGCGATATTGCCAATATCACTGTTTTGGCGAAATTGAAAATCGTCGCTCAATTTTTCCAAATTAGAGAAAGTGTATTACTAATTTATATATTTGTCAGTTTAAAAGAAAGATATTGAAATTCTGTGATGGAAATATTTAAAATGTATAGCCAGAAACTTGATTTTAATAAATAGTTAAAAAAAAGCATATGAATATGATTTTGCAATTAGACTTAATTTTAAAAAAAGGTTATTTAAAATTGTGTTTATGAAAAATCATCGGCCAAGACGCTCGATTGCGTAATTTTAATCTCATGTCATATCTCATCTCACTACCTTTCAAAATTTTAATTATTTTGACAATTTCAACTTGAAACATTCTCGTGGTTAGGTGTTGTTTATTTTTATTTTATCAGATAATAAATATTGCAATTTTTATTAAAACATTAAATAAATAATGAAAACATTATTAATTATTTTGAGTGAAATGCTGTGAAATGTAGTGACAATTAAAAAAGGAATCAAGAAGGACTGTGATTAAGACAAAATAAGTTAATAAAATTATAATTTTGTATTTGTATTTTTATTTCTAAAACAATAAATAAATTGAAATATGTATTTAGTTTCGTCATTAATATGTAATTTAAGTTTAAATTGAAATGATTTTCTGGTATTTTGATAAGTAGTTTTTGTTATTCTTAGTTTCACTTAAATTAATTATTATTGAAAAGTAGGGTTATTAAAATTCTAAATAAACTTAAAAAGTTTTCAAACGACTAAATATATTATTTAATAAAGGTTTTTTTAATGTTTATTAATTGGATTTTAAATTTTCATTATACGTTTTTTTTCTTTAGGTATTTAATAGGTACTTATTATAGACAAAAAGTAACATATGTACTTCAACCTACATTAAATTTATTAATTAATTTAAATATAACAACATATTAGCTTTAAATATTTTATAATAAATGTTATTTTTTAAAATTAAATCATATGACTCGTTATTTACAGAATTAAAAACACTTTGATATTTGTAAACAAAAATTAAAGGTTATTTTAATAAACTTTAAAATAAGAAAACCTATTTATTAATCATTATGCAAAATTATATATTAATAATTAAAATTTTAATTAATAATTAATAGTAATTGATAAAACTAAATTTATATTTAAATTTATTTATTGTTTTAAAAATATTAATATTAATACATAGATAATTACAATTTTCTGAACTTATTTATTCATGTTTATATTTCTTCTTCTTTCTTCTTTTCACTTTAATACTATAATTTGGCTCAAGATAATCATTATTAATATTTGTCTTTAATTAATTGTAAAATAAATATTAAAATGTTTATTATTAGCAGGTTGAATAAATATAACCACGTGAATGTTTCGGACTGAAACTGTCAGTTTTCGACTGTTTATTTGTTTCGAAGATTTTCACTATCGCTAAATCACTAAAGTTCGTATCAAGAAATTAACTATACCTATAGCTGACCTAAAGGTGCGTTTCGCTGTTACATTTAAAAAGTTTTTCTATTTTGGTTATTTAAGAAGAATACATAATTTACTAAAATACGAAATTCCGAATTTCAGCAATAACAAAAGAAATACCAATTTATTAAAACAGCTTACTGAAAATACCAGAAACATTTATACAAATTAACAGTACATTTTCTTATTATAGCTCTATTTCCAAATTCGGTGGTTCGCCACGTTAAATTTTTTTCCGTGCAGTATTTATTTAATGAAATTATTTAATTCTATAATCATTTTAATAAGTATTATTATTTATTATTTAAAGAAAAAGTAAAAAAAATGTAAAATTTGAATTCTATATTTTTTACTTTTTCTTTCCTTAATAAAAAATAATACTTATTAAAATTATTATAGAATTAACTAATTTCATTAAATAAATACTGTACAAGTTAATTGGAACATATGAATTTTAATTTCTAACGTCAGGACCGATTCGGTACCAAATGCGGACTTTATCGGCACCTTTTTAGTCCGCAATCGGTGACGCTTATTTGCCAGGGCGGTCCAAACGGGGAAATAATGATAGAAGGGAAAATTGCGATAAGACAGTCTCTCCTAGCCTTCCGCGTGCGTAACTTGTAATTTTTTGAACTTGATGTAAAGACTGTTATTTGAATATATTACGTTTCTTTTATACTTTTAACTTTGTTGTTTCAATTGTTCGCAAATCCCTTACAAATTGGGGGCTCGTCCGGGATTGTGAATATTGTTAACTGTGTTGTGAAAAGGTGTAAAATTGTGTGTTAAAGAACTTTTGTCAGCACGCGGATTGGTAATAGCAGGATCTAAGGCAGTTCTAAAGGAGAGACTCAAGGCGGCTATATGTTAGGCGTACAAGAAGTAAACGAAGATGACGACGCTGTTAACCCGTCAGCGGTCGCGCTGTTTTTAGTGTCTCTCTCGCACTACACGAGCGCCCTATAGGTTGAGTAGTGTTGCGTGAGCATTTCTCTCACGGCGCGACCGCTGACGGGTTAATAAAAACATGGCCGCAAAAGAAAAGCAGTTAAGAGAAAACAAAGACGACGAAGAAGATGAGGACGACGAAGACGATGAGGTGTTAATCCAAACACTGAATATTAAAGAGTTGAGATTCAGATTACGACGATTAGGAATGACGACGGCAGGTGGAAAAGTTGAGTTGAAAAATCGGCTGATCGAAGCATTAGAGGAAGACAAAAAATCAAGTGTAGCAATCGAAAAAGACGAAAATTGTCGATGTCCTTTAAAGACGTTGAAGGAACTCTGGATACATTCAATGGAGACGATGGACGAAGCATTAAACGATGGCTGGAGGACTTCGAAGATGCAGCACATATCTGTGGATGGGCAGATACGCATAAAGCAATTTATGCCCGAAGGTTGCTTCAAGGTTCGGCAAAACTGTTTGTTGGTTTCAAAGATTGTAGATATTCTTGGAAGACGATGAGAGATGCACTTCTACGCGAGTTCAGCCCAAAAGTCGACAGTCACACGATTCACAAGAAGTTTCAGCATCGAAAAAAGAAGAGCGACGAGACATACCATGAGTATTGTTATAGAATGTTAAAGATTGGTTCGCACTTTCGCAGGCATCCTTGGAGGCAAGTGCTGTAACGCAATACATCATTAACGGTATAGATGGCGACGATGTAAGTAAATTAATTATATATGTGGCTAAAGATATTCGTGAGTTTAAAATCAAGCTCGATTTGTTTGAAAAAATTAAAAGTAAATCTAAAATAGTTAACAGATCGGATATTGTTCAAAGAAAACCGATTGTCAAAAATCTTGAAAATAAAAACGACAAGTGTTTTAACTGCGGGGCAAAAGGTCACGTGAGTAGGGAATGTCCGGAAAGAGATAAGAGCCCGAAATGTTTTAAATGTAACTCGTACGGTCATAAAGCACGTGATTGCTCATCCAATCCGAATTTAGAAAAAGCTCGAAGTTGTAATTTGGTACAAACACAGTCAACGAAATGTTTTAAATATACAGATTTATGTACGCTGGGTGTATCTCATGTGAATATCCTTATTGACAATCAGAGTTTTCGCGTCCAGTTGCATTTTGTAACGGAAAAGGTGACTAAGCCTGATTTAATTATAGGTCGTGATTTTTTAAGAACTGTAGCATTGCGATGTAGAGGCAACGATGTTAAAATTATAAAAATTCACAATTTTATAGAAAATAACGAGAATTTTCAAATTGATGCGGAAGCAGAAGTAAACAAAGTCGACGTCACTCATTTGACAGACAAAGAATTGCGCGACGAAGTTTCAGCACTTGTAAATAATTATGAGCCGCGAAAGTCAAAAGATCCCAAATAGCACATGATTTCGCAGCGAGTTCGCAGGGAGTTCGCAGTGCGAAGTTCGCGAGTTCGCATTGCGAACTCCCTGCGAAGTTCCTGCGAAGTCTAAATGTCCTCCTGATGGCGAGTTTGCAACGCAAACTCGCAATGCAAACTCGCTGCAAATTCGCAATGCAAATTCGCAATGCAAACTCGCAATGCAAACTCGCAATGCAAACTCGCTGCAAATTCGCAATGCACACTCGCTGCAAATTTGCAATGTTAACTCGCTGCGAGTTCGCTGCGAGTTTGCTGCGAATTGGCTACGAATTAAAAAAGTAAATTTTAATTTTTTAAAAGTATTTTTGCATTGCGAACTCCCTGCGAAGTTCCTGCGAAGTTCCTGCGAAGTTCCTGGATAGTAATGTGGGATTTCTATCAATTATTACTGTTTTTATGAATTAACTATACCCAGTAAGAAGGAGGAAATTGAAAAAGATTGGAATTTTATGATTTTCGAAGAAAAAGTCAAATTATGTAATCTTTTTTAATACGTTTTCTGTCCAATCCATTTGTATCTGGTGATAACACCTACTTTTATCCGCAAATCAATCCTTATTAATATGGGTTCAAATATTTGTCAATCCAAATTAATCCCTTTATAAATACAGAAAATAAAATGAATATTTTTTAATGTCCGCAGTTCAGGTTATTCAATACAAATGAATCCCTTTATAATGAAATTAAAATTTCTGAAAAATCAATATTTTTGAAGACCTACAGTTCAGATTTAATTAATCCAATTGAAACCTTTTATAATTAAAAAAATGATATAAATTTTTTTTAATACCTACAGCTTAGATTATTCAATACAAATAAATCTCTCTATAATAAAATTGAAATTAAAATAAAACTAATATTTTTAAATACCGACAATTCATTTCATCTCTACATGTGATTGAAACTTAATATTTGATAAATTTTTATTTATTTCAGATGAACTCATTTATAATGCGTCTTCGGCGCAAAATATTCGGCGCAAAAACTCTTCCAGTTATAAATACTTGAAAAAATCGATTTTCTATGGATTAATGGATTTTCTTTAAATTGTGAGAAAACGTTATTTTATATGTGCCTTCTATCTGATTAAGATTTCAGGACCCTTTACCGTCTAAAATTTGAGATATTCTTGTTCGAAATTTCAATTTTTTATCATTTTGCATGTAAAATTGAAATTTCGAACAAGAATATCTCAAATTTTAGACGGTAAAGGGTCCTGAAATGTTAACCAGATAGAAGGCACATATAAAATAACGTTTTCTCACAATTTAAAGAAAATCCATAAAAAACGATTTTTTCAAGTATATAACTGCTAGAGAAATACCTTAATTGTGGGTTAAAAAGTGAAAAATACGTAAATTTGAAGATAATTTTTAGTGATCTTTATAATTTATTAAGACGTTGATGAAAGTTTCTTAAAAGTGTTCATCAATAAATTTTTTTTTTACTTAAATATTATTCTTGAATACATTTTTAAAGAATTTAAATTAATCATCTTTTGAAGCTTTTTAAATCTGAATTAGTGGTTTTCTACTATTGAATTAGTGAAAGGTGAGCTACTATTAAATAGTAATAATTTTACTAATTTTTTAGTAGAAAACTACTAATTGAAGAAGTGAAACTTTAACATTTCAATTAGTAGTTTTGTAATATTTCAATTAGTAATTTTTTATTAAAAATTAGTAGTTTTCTACTAAAAAAATTAGTAAAATTATTACTAATTTTTTGTTAATTTTTCCACTTTTCAATAATTCATTAATAGAAAAACACTAATTCAGATTTAGAGAGAAAGTAATTAAATTTTTTTTTAGACTTTATTAAAAAAAACTTTTTTGAAATCTGTTATTGACAGTGTGTAATTTTTAAAAGAAAAACACAACTTCAATGTATGCCTCGATGTATGCTCAGTCAACATCATTCTTCAACTTAAACCTGAGAATAAAATAACACAAAGATGATGTTTATGAACCACCTAATTAATGGACTGCCTGTTTTGAGGACCATACTTTCTATTTTAATAAAGTAAAAATTGAGGCAAAAATTTTAGACAGAACGGGAAATTATAAAAAACGTATGATCCTTGAAATGAATTAACGGATACAACAGCAGTTAACGAACGTAATGACAGTAACAACTTTTCTGTTTTTTACCAATCAATTTTATAGTTTTAATCTCAGCAATATTTCTGTTTATATTTTCACGAGTATTTTCATTTACATCGTCACAAAAATGTTTCCCGAGGTCTCTAAAATCTTGACCCTTTCAACAATGCACCCACACAAACAAGTTTTTTTTCCCTATCGAGACAACTGAAACTTTTTTTGAACCCTCGCTTGATCCTTTTATGACTTTTAACATGTGTTTCATCTCAACTGTCACTTTCTTTGTAAACTCAGTTTTCGTTAAATTTTGATCCGGTCAACACGTACCAAAAACGCTCATTCAAAACTAAAAATTAAATTATACTGACACAATTTTTTTCGGTTTTCATTATAAAAACTATAAAAACGGTTGTGGAAGTGCTATATGGACTGCCAGATTTTCTGGATAGAAAAATGGATACTATTACTATGTAAATTTCAGGTATATATTATTTTCGTTTTTTACACCACAAATTATTAGCAATAGTTATAATATTTAATAGTTAATTATTTTCGTCATATTGTAATCTTTCTCTTAATTATCAATTATTTTATTGAAATTTCCATTTAATTCTTTAATTTTCAATTTATTTCTTCAATTTTTAATTATTTTCTTTAATTCTCAAATATTTTCTTTAATTTTTAACTATTTTGATCGATTTTCAATTAATTTCTCAATTTCCAATAATTCCCGGAATTTTTCAATTATTTTTTACACTCATAAAAATTGTTTCAAAATTGCAAATCAATTATTCAATTCTAGAATTCTTCATTTCTCAGTTATTTTCTTCAAATTTAAATTCCACTTTTCAATTTTCAGTTATTTTCTTTAATATTAAAAAATTATCGCTTTTTTTCTATTATTTTGTTCGATATCATTAAGTTTCTTTAATTTTAAATACAATTATTCAATTATGTTCTTTAATTTTTAATGCCATTCTTAAATTTTTATTTCCAATCTTCAGTTGTAATTTTTTTTCAGTTATCAATTATCATTTTTTAAAATTTTAATTTAATTCTTAAATTTTCGATGTATTTCTTCAATTCTCAATTTATTTCCTCGATTCTTTAATTTTCAATTTATTTCTTCAATTTTTAATTATTTTTTTCAATTCTCAAATATTTTCTTTAATTTTAAATTATTTTTATCGATTTTCAATTAATTCCACAATTTCCTATAATTCTTGGACTTTTTTAATTATTTTGTACACTCATAAAAATTGTTTTAAAATTGCAATTATTCATGTAATTTTCTTAATTTGTCAATTTGCAATTATTTTCTTTAAATTTAATATTTCTTGTTTAATTTTTTCAATTATTTTTTCAGTTGTCTATTAATCTAGTTATTTTTCGAATTTTGTTTTCAATTGACAATTATTTTCGTCATTTTTTTACTATTTCCTTCAATATTATTAATCATTTTCCGCAGTTTTCATTTATTTCCTACAATTTTTCAATTTTTAATTATGATCTTAAAATTTTATAACTATTCTTCGATTTTTTAAGTTAATTTGATCGGTTGTGTATTAATCTAGCCATCTTTTGAATTTTGTTTTCAATTGTCAATTATTTTTGTCATTTTGTAATTTTGTTGTTTATTATCAATTATTTTTTTCAAATTTTCAATTTATTTCCTCCATTTTTATTATTTTCTTCAATTTCAATTATTTTTATTGATTTTCAATACAGTTGTTCAATTTACAATTAGGTATTTCCAACAGTTCTTCCTATAATTTTTCAACTATTTTGTTTAAAATTAAAATTTATTGTTAAATTTTTTAAACTATTCTTTTCAATTGTGTAATTATGTAGCTATTTTTCGAAATTCGTTTTCAAATGTCAATGTATTTTTGTCATTTTTCAAATATATTCTTCAATTTCGTAAGTTTCATTATTTGAATTTGCAAAAATTTATGTTTTTAAATGACCAATAATGCAAAGGTTGTCGCGCGCTTGAGCGCGCATTAATGTTGCTAGTAAATAATAATTGACAGTCAACAATTTTTATTTTTCTAACCATAGGCCATTAATTTGTAAAATTAGGAAAAAGTTGTGTCTTTCCAGGTGAATTTGTGATTAATTAAACATTATTAACAATAATTTGTTTATAACAATAGCAATTGGTTGTTGTGGTTAATTTTACTGAATAAGTTATTGTTTTAAAATATAAAAAAATAGTCAAGTCAGAAAAGACTACAACTCGCTAGGTTTATTTGGATATTAGTTATAAATTAATAATTACATAAATTGTGTATAAATACCCCCCATTTATGGGAGTTGTTTATAACCCTATAAATCGAAATTAATTAAATTAATTTCAAAAATTGAAATTCTTTGTTACTTCTTTGTTCTTTGTTTACACCTTACAGTGATTTCAAATGTGCTCTTTTAATCTGAATTAGTGAAAAACGGTCACTAATTCGAATTAGTTTAAGTTTCTACTAATTTTTAGTCAATTTTCACTAAAACTTTAGTAAAGAATTTAACAAAATTAGTATAAATTTATACTAATTTGAATTTCTTCAGTGACTTTTCACTGATTTATTTTTAAAGAGATGAGTATTTAGAACAATGGATTTGGTTTTATTTATTTAAATTATAAAGAGATTAATTTGGATTGAATCATCTGAACTATGTGCATTCAAATATTAAAATTTCATTTTTTTCATTATAAGGGTATTTATTTTGATTAAATAAAACTGAATCGTGAGTATTTAAAATGTTCATTTTATATTTTTCAATTATAAGGGTATTCATTCGGATAAATTTTCATTTTATTTTAATTGCATTTTTATTATAAAAATATTCATTCAGATTGAATAATCTGACGTGTGGGTATTTAAAAATAACTAGTTTATTTTTTCATTATAAAGGGATTCATTTGTATTCAATAACCTGAACTGCAGACATTAAAAAATATTCATTTTATTTTTTTTCCATTATAAAGGGATTCACTTGGATTGACAAATTTTTTCAACCCATATTCATAAGGTTTGATT
Source organism: Ganaspis brasiliensis (assembly GCA_037103525.1). NCBI lineage: Eukaryota > Metazoa > Arthropoda > Insecta > Hymenoptera > Figitidae > Ganaspis > Ganaspis brasiliensis. The sequence continues at coordinate 1,475,429 of JAZKLR010000093.1, read as the reverse complement.
ATCGTGTAAAAGTAGGTGCTATCACCGGATACAAATGTATTGGACAGAAAACGTATTCAAAAATATTAAAATTTTTTAATATTTTTTAATTACTCTCTTCTTACTGGGTACCTCGACTTTTGATTAAACGCACGCTTATTTGTTTTTTCGCAGTTTTATAACCTATTTACATCCTAACTAACGAATAAAAATATCTACGCTTGGGGGGACTCGATCCCTCGACCCTAAACTCGCAAGACGGATGCTCTAACCACTACGCCATGTGGCCTTACGACTTTACTTTCGTATTACAATATTTATATTAAATATGAAGATATCACACTTTATGAGGACGATTTGCTTATACGAACGTAAAGTCGTAACACCACATGGCGTAGTGGTTAGTGCATCCGTCTTGCGAGTTTAGGGTCGAGGGATCGAGTCCCCCCAAGCGTAGATACTTTTATTCGTTAGTTAGGATGTAAATAGGTTATAAAACTGCGAAAAAACAAATAAGCGTGCGTTTAATAAAAAGTCGAGGGTATGGTTAATTCATAAAAACAGTAATAATTGATAGAAATCCCACATTACTATCCAGGAACTTCGCAGGAACTTCGCAGGGAGTTCGCAATACAAAAATACTTTTAAAAAATTAAAATTTACTTTTTTAATTCGTAGCCAATTCGCAGCAAACTCGCAGCGAACTCGCAGCGAGTTAACATTGCAAATTTGCAGCGAGTGTGCATTGCGAATTTGCAGCGAGTTTGCATTGCGAGTTTGCAGCGAGTTTGCATTGCGAGTTTGCAGCGAGTTTGCATTGCGAATTTGCAGCGAGTTTGCATTGCGAGTTTGCAGCGAGTTTGCATTGTAAACTCGCCATCAGGAGGACATTTAGACTTCGCAGGAACTTCGCAGGGAGTTCGCAATGCGAACTCGCGAACTTCGCACTGCGAACTCCCTGCGAACTCGCTGCCAAATCATGTGCTATTTGGGAAATGTAGATTTAAAAGTAAAAATAATTCTGAAAGACGACACGCCTGTTTATCAGAATGCTAGACGTTTGGCATACGCGGAGAAAGCAGTAGTACAAAAACAAATTGAAGAATGGTTAAGATTAAAAATTATTACGGCATCAAATTGGGACTATGCGAGTCCTATAACGCCTGTAATAAAAAAAGACGGGACGATGCGAATATGTATCGACTATAGACTTTTAAATAAGAAAATAATAAAGAATCGTTACCCAATCCCAATTATTGACGATTTGTTGGATTGTTTGAAAGGTGCATGTGTATTTAGGACGCTGAATTAAAAAAATGGCTTTTTGCACGTGCCCATTGCTGACGAAGATTGTAAATATACGGCGTTTGTGGTACCAGGCGGGCATTTTGAATTTTTGAGACTGCCATTCGGCTTATGTAATTCTCCCGCGTATTTTCAGAAGTATGTAAATATAATTTTTCGTGATCTCATAAGAAAGGGAATTGTCATTTTGTATATGGACGACTTGATTGTACCTGCGATTAATATTATTGAGGCTAAGGAGCGACTGGAATTAGTACTTAAAACGGCTAGCGAATATAGGCTAGAAATAAATTGGAAAAAGTGTCAATTGCTTCAGCCGTCTATAAAATTTTTAGGCTATGTAGTGGAAAACGGGTTAATTAGACCATCTGTCGAAAAAACGCATGCAGTAGAATCTTTTCCAGAACCTAAGAATGTTAAGTCGGTGCAAAGTTTTTTAGAGCTGACGGGGTTTTTTAGGAAATTTATTCAGGGGGTTGCTGCAGTAGCAAAACCATTATCTGATTTGACGAAAAAAGATGTACACTTCAAATTCGGAGAAAAACAAAGATGTGCGTTTAACGAACTTAAAATGTTGTGTCAAAAACCGATATTATCTTTGTATAGCCCGTTTGCCGAGACTGAGCTTGGATTGGGAGCAATTCTTCTGCAGCGAGGATCGACTTCTTCATCCTGTCCACTATGCTAGTTTGAAAACTAGCAAATCGGAAGAGAAATATGACAGTTATAAGCTCGAAGTTCTGGCAGTGGTGAGGGCCTTGAAAAAATACCGTAATTACCTGATGGGATTGGAATTTAAGATCGTCACTGATTGTCAGGCTTTTACAAAAACAATGAGTAAAAAAGACATTTCTTCGCAGATTGCTCGATGGGCGCTAAATCTTGAAGAATTTCATTACACAATTAAGCATCATGCGGGTACGAGAATGCAACATGTCGACGCACTAAGTCGTTACCCTATACCTGAAGTGTTGCTGATTAGAGAAAAAGAAGAAACTGTCAGGATGAGAATAGAAATAACTCAAGAGCAAGACGATAATCTGGAAGAATTGAGAGCGAAGGTGTTAAGCGGACTAGAGATGGGGTATTTAGTCGAAGACGGTGTCCTGTATAAAAAAGTTGGTCAAGAGTTGATGGTGCTTGTACCAGAGCAAATGCAAGACGAAATTATTCGTAGATGTCACGAGCAAGGTCACTTCGCAGTAGTCAAGACTTAAAATCTTGTCAAAAGGGATTATTAGTTTTTTGGAATGACAAATGAAGTAAAACAGGTGATTCCGAATTGTCTGACTTGCATATTGTCAGGACGAAAAAATGGCAAGCCGGAAGGATTTCTGAACCCCTTAGATAAAGGTGACGCACCGCTGAAAACATACCATATCGACCATTTAGGACCGTTGTAGTCAAGAAAAAAGAGCTACCAGCACATCTTCGCAGTCATCGATGGTTTCAGTAAGTTCGTCTGGCTCTATTCTACGAAATCAACCAGTTCAGCAGAGGTAACCAGCAAATTACTACGTCAATCAACCGTCTTTGGAAACCCGAGGAAAATCATCTCAGACCGAGGTTCTGCATTCACGTCGTCCGAATTCGCAGAATATTGTAAAGACGAGGGGATTCAGCATTCTACGATTGTCACAGGCGTGCCTAGAGGGAACAGTCAAGTGGAACGCTTGAACCGTACAGTGATACCAATTTTGACGAAATTGGCCGCGCCTACACCAGGAGATTGGCATAAGTATGTTGACAAAGCACAGCAGTTTATAAATCACATTCCTTCGAAAAGTAGTGGCATCGAATCCTTTAAACTATTAATCGGCACGAGAATAAGAATAAAAGAAGACCCGCAAATTATTGAAATTATTGAGCAAGAGAAAGCACATATGTTTTCAGAAAAAAGAGAGGAAATGCGAGACCAAGCCAAAAAAGCAATTTCGAAAGCTCAGGATGAAAACAAAAAATATTATGATAAAAAACGCAAAGCAGCTAGTGTCTACAGAGAAGAAGATTTAGTCGCTATCAGACGTACCCAGCAAGGACCAGGCTTGAAATTTTGTCCTAAGTTTCTTGGACCGTACCAAGTATCTCAAAAGTTCTACGAGGAGATAGATATTTGGTACAGAAGATTGGCCAAGGTGAGGGGCCAAAAGCAACGTCGACAGCAGTGGATCACATGAAGCCGTGGGTGGGATCTAAGTGTACCACGAACACCTGAGGACAGGTGTCTAGTCAGGACGGCCGAATGTAAGGTGTGAATTCACCATTTCCATAAATTCGGCAGCTCGGTCCAAAAAGGGAAATAATGATAGAAGGGGAAATTGCGATAAGACAGTCTCTCCTAGCCTTCCGCGTGCGTAACTTGTAATTTTGTAAACTTGATGTAAATACTGTTATTTGAATGTATTACGTTTCTTTTATACTTTTAACTTTGTTGTTTCAATTGTTCGCAAATCCCTTACATCACCTACATATGTTTCACTTCTCAAAATAATTTGACTATTATTCTTGAGAAACAGTTTAAATAATAAATAGGTGATTCAAACCCTACGGATTGAAATCATATTCAATTCAACCTGGCAGATTGAATGCGTTTGGATTTCACACTCTACGGATTAAATGCATGTGAATTTTAATCTCGATGGATTGAAAGGACGTTTATTTCAATTTTTTCAGTGTGAACTTTTTGCCCCATTTCTAACAGTGCATGCGATCGCAAGTCAGGTTCGTATGGTAAATGTGACTCGAATGACTGGATTTATCATAAGAACCTGATTTAATCGCATGGTAAATCCAGTCGTTCCTGTCACATTTTACTTTTTAATATTTTAACAGACTATCAAAATTATTTTCATAATCGCCATTTTTATATGTCAAAACACCCCTGCTTTCAAATAACATCATAAACTCTGCTCATATAACCTCAATTCAATCGCGGCAACAGAATTGAATTGCACACAAACGAAATTTTTGAGGTTGCTGAATACCCTGCTTAGAATGTCGGATAGAAACCGACACAAAAACCGGATTACTTTTCGGACAGAACCGGATATACATATCCGGTTTCTATCCGTTTTCTGTTCGCTACCATCCGACCTTAATCTGTCAAACATAATTGAAATTGTTTTTTTAAATTAGTTTAGAAACGTTTTTTATACGGTTGTGTACGAATCGTATGCGTTGGAGAAAATCGAAATTCCAATTAAACGTTCTTCATCCGGTTTTGTGACCGATTTCTATCCGTCATTTTAATTAGGGTACGAAGCTGAAGTCAGTTTACAAAAAATCAAAATGGCAGATCCAATATGACGGATCAATTTTTTAAAAAGTTGACGGGTTTTCATAAAAGTTAGTTACAGGGGTATTTTGAGGTCGCTGATTTCAATTAAATCTATGGGTCGTTTCCATTTCAATTCAGACAGGCTATGTATGTTAAAGTCAGGGAATCATTTCTCATTGAAATATATTGTTTTTCAGACAATTTTAGACGACACGTATTTTCCCGATTTGGTAAAAAATTTTTTTTAATGAAGTTATGCGGATTTCAATTTTGTAAGTTGAAAAGTGAGATTACAAGAAAATAACATTAACATTTTTTTAAATTATTATATCTTTTTTGCTATTGTATATATTAAAATGATCCTTTCTGTGTCTAAGTGAGGCTTTCATTTTCTTTTAAATTCTATAAGAGAATTTAAAATATTTTCATATTTAACAAAATGGCAGCGTTTTTTCGAAAAAAATAATAATCAGATTTACTCAAAAACCCCACCGTTTTTTTTTCTTTTCATTTTTTTACTAGTTTCTGGAAGTATAATGATTATTTTCTATAAGAATTTATTGGAGTCCCGCTTCCTGGGGAAGAATAAAAAAAAATTTATTTTTAAGAAGAGAAAATTTAAAGTTTTTTTAAATCCTCTACTAGATACAACAAAAGTCCAAATAGAAAAAATGTTCCTCTTAGAAAGTAGAGTAAAAAAGTCTTACGGCTTTTATCTCTATCTTACAAATCTTTCGAATTATTAAAAACTTTTGCATGTTTACAAGTAAAAATTATACTTGCAAAAATGCAAAATTTATGGATTTAATTCGTGTTATAATTAATAATTCGAAAGATTCGCAAGCAAAAGGTAAAAGCCATATGACGTTTTTACTCTACTTTTTAAGAGGAACATTTTTTCTATTTGGACTTTTGTTGTATCTAGTAGAGGGTTTAAAAAAACTTTAAATTTTCTTTTCTTAAAAAGAAATTTTTTTTTATTCTTCCCCAGGAAGCGGGACTCCAATAAATTCTTATAGAAAATAATCATTATACTTCCAGAAAGTAGTAAAAAAATTGAGAGAAAAAAAAACGGTGTGGTTTTTGAGAAAATCTGATTTTTATTTTTTTCGAAAAAACGCCGCCATTTTGTTAAATAAAAAAATATTTTAAATTCTCTTATGGAATTTAAAAGAACATGAAAGCCTTATTTAGACACAGAAAGGATCATTTTAATATATAGAATAGCAAAAAAGATATAATAATTTTAAAAAATTTTAATGTTATTTTCTTGTAATCTCACTTTTCAACTTACAAAATTGAAATCCGCATAACTTCATTAAAAATTTTTTTTTCCAACTCGGGAAAATACGTGTCGTCTAAAATTGTCTGAAAAACAATATATTTCAATGAGAAATGATTCCCTGACTTTAACATACATAGCCTGTCTGAATTGAAATGGAAACGACCTCTAATAACATTTTAAAATTTTGGATGCTACTTTGGATCCGCCAACTTCAATTTTGAATTTATTGATGGAGCCTTGCAATATAAAACACTGAAAAAACCTAACACAAGTAAATTCCTTATGTGCCCTAGTAAAAAACCCCTAAGTAATAAGACTCAACTGATTCCACTCTACTGGAAGTAAAGAGATAGAAATCTTATCACTTTTTATCTTTTCTTATCTCTATTATAGAAAGAAATACAGAAAAGCTATAATTTTCAAACTCGACTCTATACCTCCTTATGTCTTTCTATCGACCCCAATCTCTTTTAATCTCTACCTTAATTATAATGACCAGCTTATCGCCATTAATCACCTTTTCCCTATAACTTTCAATCTCTAATCTATACCATTCTATCCAGTCCTATCCCTACCTTAATGGACAAAGCGAGTTATCGCTTTTTATCACCTTTTTTTATAACTTTCAATTAATTTCTAATACCTTCATATTATTTCCAAACCCCACGTGAATGAACATGATGAGCTTTCCCTTTTAATCACTTTTCATCTATACTTTTTAATAACCTATTACAGATCCACATATTTTTTGCTACTCCACTCTAACCAGCAATATCGGTTATCGCTTTTAATCACCTTTCTTCAATAACTTTTAATCTTTCACCTATCACCTTCTATCCCTTCCTATCAATTCCTATCCCTTTCTATCTCTTTCTATCCCTTTTAATCCCTTTTTATCCCTACTTATACTTTCCCATCCCCAACTGAAAGAACATGATCACTCACTAGATTACTGAAAGTAGTGAAAGGAAAGTAATTAAAAGCGAAAACTGATCATGTCAATACAGGTGGGATAAGAAAGTATAAAAAGAGATAGAAAAGGATAAAAAGTGATAGGTGAAAGATAGAAAGTTATTGATTAAAAGCGATAACCGATAATGCTGGTTAAGAGAAGAATAGCAAAAAATATGTGCATATGACAAAGGTTATTAAAAATTATAGATGAAAAGTGATTAAAAGGGAAAGCACATCATGTTCATTCAGGTGGGGTTTGGAAATGATGTGAAAGTATTAGACAATAATTCAAAGTTATAGAAAAATATGATTACAAGCGATAACTTGCTATGTCCATTGAAGTAGGGATAGGGCGGGATAGAAAGGTATAGATTAGAGATTAAAAGTTATAAGAAAAAGATGATTAATGGTGAGAACTAGTGCTGCATTCGATCCGATAATTTCTCGTTTGTTTCTCAATTTCGATCGTCTTCGAGCCGATTTTTCTTCGAAAAAAATGTCATTGATCGTTATTTCATTTGTTTTAATCTATGCCTTCTCGTGTCAAAATTAAAAGATTCCGAGCGAGAAGATCGCAAATGTTTTGAAACAGTTGTAATGATAGGACTTTTTCTTTATTTAAAAAGTTGCTCCGGATTACGCTCGTCAGATTGTCCAGCGTTCATAACCTCAAAATTTAAATGGAATTTACAACCCAACGATGAATTTTGACTTATATACTAGCTGAAAATTAAAATAAAAGCAAATACAAAGTAAATCTTAGCCTGCTGGCTGACATTTATTGTTAAAGTTAATTTATTAATTTCTAATAGGTTAGGTGTAGTCAGTTAAAACTCAAAATATTTTTAATTTAAGAAAAAAAAAAAGATAGAAATTATATTTAAACAAAATAAGAATTAGCGTACAAAAATATAAAAGAATTTAATAACAAATTTTGATAGAATTCAGAATTTACACAATATTCTTAATCCCGACAATATTTAACGATCTCTTCAAACATCTTCTGATGATTTAACCTACAGTGGCAGAACTCGAATTTCTAAGCTTGGATCTGTAACAGAGATTCATTTTCTTTTTCTAGTCTTAACAATAATATTTTCCCTTTATAAAAAATAACCGAATTCTATAGATTTTCTCAGTTTTCTAGTTTTAAATTTTTCGACTATATAATATTACCCTTAAATTTTACAATAAAAATACTACCACCCTCTACCGCCTATTTTTCAACAAAGCCCTCCAAGGGCAGAGTTGAATCTATTCTTTGGCTAGAGAGAAAGCGTACAGAAGGACCTATATTTTCTCTCTCCAGCCAAGAACTGAGAAGAACCTAGAATAACAAGAATTTACAACGCCATAGAAGGACCCAAAGACGCTACAAATCCCTATTTTCGCTCACCAAACTAAAGAGAAGGACCTCTACTAGTACGGCGAACGTCCAGGTAACCCTTCACCTTAAAGGTTCCGGATTTTCTGTGCGAGTTTTAGGAGAGAAGGACCTCTGCCTAATCCTCGCACGTTCTCAGGGGTCAATCTGGTCTACCAGTCACCCAGAGCAAAGGAAAAATGTGGCGGAAGGACCCACGCACATCTCTCGCTTTACCTGAGCAGCCTAGCTTGGTATCGAGAAGGACCTCGAATCCCAACAACCAGACGACTAAATATTCGGCAGCGCGTGCCGATTAATATAGTCAAGCTATCGTGACCTATGTGTTGGTGAGGCACACAGGTGGGGAGCGGTAGAGGTACAAGCTCGGTCGCACTAACTCGGGTCACGAGTCGACCTGAATTTTACTATAGTGACGATGTGAATATAGTATATTTCTCCATTACTAAATTTCCAAATTTCACATCGTCACACAGTTACGAAGATGAATAATCCCATTTTTAAATTCAGGTAGTTCGAAGGAAGCATTAAAATGACCTGCAAAGACCTGAAGAACTTATTTTCAATTAATATTATTTGACATTTTAATTACATATTATTAGTTATCGATATAAAAAACCTTGTCTTAACCTCAATGATAATAACAAGGATGTTTTTTGAACCAGAAATTAAATATGATTTAGGAAGGTAGAAATAACACAATTTTATATCATGTCAAAAGCGACGTTTCGCCCACAAGGGTTCGTTGGCCTCATCAGACTATATTCGTTAAAACTTTAAACATTCTTTAACTCGTCAAAAAAATTAATAATTATTTTAATTTTATTGACGAGTTAAAGAATGTTTAAAGTTAATTAAAAATTAATAACTATTTTAATTTTTTTGACGAGTTAAAGAATGTTTAAAGTTTTAACGAATATAGCCTGATGAGGCCAACGAACCCTTGTTGGCAAAACGTCGCTTTTGACATGATATAAAATTATGTTATTTCTACCTTCCTGGATCATATATAATTACTGGTTCAACTTAAACTAAATGGAAGGATTTACATCTCTCCCATCTAAGGATGTTTTTTGTTAATATATTGCATTTTAACAAAAAAATTCTGTTTTCAATCTTTAGTATAATTATAATTGTTTTTAATTAATATAATAAAATATTGTTAATTCTAAATAAATTGTATAATAAATTGTGTTTCAATATTCTACTCCTTATGTAAATTGATTAAATTCAATATTTGAAATAAGGTATTTTCAAAACTTATTTAATTCAGACGTTATACATTGCACATAATATGGTAACGTCAAGTATCTTTAAAGTTTTTATTTAAATGAAATTTAAAAACATTTCTGAATTTTTAGAAAGAAAAAGTTTTAGTTAGAAAAATCTTTCAAACAATGATTTATGATTTTTATTTAAAAATAATTAATTAATTTTTGAAATTGGCTATTTATTAAAAATTAGTCATAAGAAAACATTTGTATATATTGTACAGATTAAAAAGTTTTCCTAATTCTAATAATTTATAATTATCCATGTGAATTATAAACAGATTCAGAGATTGAAAGTTATAGGGAAAATGTGATTAATGGCGATAAGCTGGTCATGGTGATTAAGGTGGAGATTGAAAGAGATTGAAGGCAATAGAAAGAGAAAGGATGGTAAAGATTAAAGACGGAAAGTTATAGAGAAAATGTGATTAATGGTGAAAACTGATAATTATGATTATGGTAGAGATTGAAAGAGGTTTTGGGTTGACAGAAAGGGATAAGAAGGTATAGAGTCGGGATTGAAAATTATACGTTTTCTGTATCTCTTTCTATAACAGAGATAAGAAAAGATAAAAAGTGTTAAGATTTCTATCTCTTTATTTCCAGTATGGATTTCCAAAAATATAAATACTATGTGGGATAGAAAAAGATAGAATAGGAAGATTAAAAGAGATGGGAGTAAGAGTGATAAAAGGCAGTCAAGTAAAGGAGTGATCTGTAGTGTATCGTTCGTTAGCTCAGTTGGTAGGGTGATTAGGTTAATGCGCACGAGGTTAGGGGATCGCGGCATCGTAGCTGACGATTTTTCAGCATTATACGCGTTAAATATCAGATTAAGGACGATCGATGGACAAATTCGACAGTGTTTGTCAAAAACTTTCCTCTTCTTTGGTAAAAATTTGCATTTTGACAATTCATTTAAAAAAAAACCAAACACTTTTTCCACGAAATCGCTCTGGTTGATAAAATCGTAGGTACCCAGTAAGAAGGAGGAAATTGAAAAAGATTGGAATTTTATGATTTTCGAAGAAAAAGTCAAATTATGTAATCTTTTTTAATACGTTTTCTGTCCAATCCATTTGTATCCGGTGATAACACCACTTTTATCCGTAAATCAATCCTTATTAATATGGGTTCAAATATTTGTCAATCCAAATTAATCCCTTTATAAATACAGAAAATAAAATGAATATTTTTCAATGTCCGCAGTTCAGGTTATTCAATACAAATGAATCCCTTTATAATGAAATTAAAATTTTTGAAAAATCAATATTTTTGAAGACCTACAGTTCAGATTTAATTAATCCAATTGAAACCTTTTATAATTAAAAAAATGATATGAATATTTTTTAATACCTACAGCTTAGATTATTCAATACAAATAAATCTCTCTATAATAAAATTTAAATTAAAATAAAACTAATATTTTTAAATACCGACAATTCATTTCATCTCTACATGTGATTGAAACTTAATATTTGATAAATTTTTATTTATTTCAGATGGACTCATTTATAATGCGTCTTCGGCACAAAATTATACACCGTTTTTATACACTGTTGCATCTTAAGATATTTCTCTTCCAGTTATAGGTACTTAAAAAAATCGATTCTCTATGGATTAATGGATTTTCTTTAAATTGTGAGAAAACGTTATTTTATATGTGCCTTCTATCTAATTAAGATTTCAGGACCCTTTACCGTCTAAAATTTGAGATATTCTTGTTCGAAATTTCAATTTTTTATCATTTTGCATGTAAAATTGAAATTTTGAACAAGAATATCTCAAATTTTAGACGGTAAAGGGTCCTGAAATCTTAACCAGATAGAAGACACATATAAAATAACGTTTTCTCACAATTTAAAGAAAATCCATAAAAAACTATTTTTTCAAGTATATAACTGCAAGAGAAATACCTTAATTGTGGGTTAAAAAGCGAAAAATACGTAAATTTGAAGATAATTTTTAGTGATCTTTATAATTTATTAAGACGTTGATGAAAGTTTCTTAAAAGTGTTCATTATTAAAATTTTTTTTTACTTAAATATTATTCTTGAATACATTTTTAAAGAATTTAAATTAATCATCTTTTGAAGCTTTTTAAATCTGAATTAGTGGTTTTCTACTATTGAATTAGTGAAAGGTGAGCTACTATTAAATAGTAATAATTTTACTAATTTGTTATTAATTTTTCCACTTATCAATAATTTATTAATAGAAAAACACTAATTCAGATTTAGAGAGAAAGTTATTAAATTTTGTTTAGACTTTATTAAAAAAAACTTTTTTGAAATCTGTATTGACAGTGTGTAATTTTTAAAAGAAAAACACAACTTCAATGTATGCCTCAATGTATGCTCAGTCAACATCATTCTTCAACTTAAACTTAAGAATAAAAGAACACAAAGATGATGTTTATGAATCACCTAATAAATGGACTGCTCTTACCGAATATGCCTGTTTTAAGGACCATACTTTCGATTTTGATAAAGTAAAAATTGAGGCAAAAATTTTAGACAGAACGGGAAATTATAAAAAACGTATGATCCTTAAAATGAATTAACAGATACAACAGCAGTTAACGAACGTAATGACACTAACAACTTATCTGTTTTTTACCAGGCAATTTTATAGTTTTAATCTCAGCAATATTTCTGTTTATATTTTCACGAGTATTTTCATTTACATCGTCACAAAAATGTTTCCCGAGGTCTCTAAAATCTTGACCCCTTCATAACAATGAACCACACAAACAAGTTTTTTTTCCTATCGAGACAACTAAACCTTTTCTTGAACCCTCGCTTGATCCTTTTATGACTTTTAACATGTGTTTCATCTCAACTGTCACTTTCCTTGTAAACTCAGTTTTCGTTAAATTTTGATCCGGTCAACACGTACCAAAAACGCTCATTCAAAACTTAAAATTAAATTATACTGACAAAATGTTTTTCGGTTTTCATTATACAAACTATAAAAACGGTTGTGAAAGTGCTATATGGACTGCCAGACTTTCTGGATAGAAAAATGGATACTATTACTAAGTAAATTTTAGGTACATATTATTTTCGTTTTTTACACCAAAAATTATTAGCAATAGTTATAATATTTAATAGTTAATTATTTTCGTCATATTGTAATTTTTCTTTTAATTATCAATTATTTTCTTGAAATTTCCATTTAATTCTTTAATTTCCAATTTATTTCTTCAATTTTTAATTATTTTCTTTAATTCTCAAATATTTTCTTTAATTTTTAATTATTTTGATCAATTTTCAATTAATTCCTCAATTTCCAATAATTCCCGGACTTTTTCAATTATTTTTTACACTCATAAAAATTGTTTTAAAATTGCAAATTAATTATTCAATTCTAGAATTCTTCATTTCTCAGTTATTTTCTTCAAATTTAAATTCCACTTTTCAATTTTCAGTTATTTTCTTTAATATTAAAAAATTATCGCTTTTTTCTATTATTTTGTTCGATATCATTAAGTTTCTTTAATTTTAAATACAATTATTCAATTATGTTCTTTAATTTTTAATGCCATTCTTCAATTTTTATTTCCAATCTTCAGTTTTCAATTTTTTTCTTCTAAGATATATTCATTAATTCTCGGCTTTTTTCAATTACTCTTTTTCAATTTTTAATTATATTCTTTCAATTTTAATTCCATTCTTCAATGTTTAATTGCTTTTTTCTATTTTCAATTACTTTTTACAATTTTAATTATTTTTTTCGATTTTCAATCCAGTTGTTAAATGGGCAATTATTTCCAACAATTATTTCTATAATTTTCTAAATTTTTCAATTTACAATTATTTTCTTTACATTTAATATTACTTGTTTCATTTTTTCAATTATTTTTTTCAGTTGTCTATTAATCTAGTTATTTTTTAATTTTCTTTTTACTTGACAATTATTTTCGTCATTTTTCACATATTTTCTTCATTTTTTCAATTACTCTAGTTATTTTTTAACTTCAATTTTTAATTATTTTCCGCAGTTTTCAATTAATTCCTACAATTTTTCAATTTTAAATTATTAACTAAAAATTTTATAATTATTCTTTGATTTTATAAATTACTAGCTTTCGAGCCCGCCTTCGGCGGGCATCGAAATCTAGTGGCGTGCCATCAACAGTATTTTTTGACCAAAAATATTCTCTGACTGAAAGTATTTTTTAAAGCATGCATTTTCCGACAGAAAGTATTTTTTGACAAAAATTATTTTCATGCAGGTGTTTGGGGTGTACTTCGCAGCTTAAACCTCAAATCTTTTTGATACTTCGTATGCTTACGTAATTTGATCCGCTGTTTACAAATATCATAGTGAAAAGTGTGTGTATATGTGAGTATGTGTTTGTGTGTGTATGTATATATGTACATATGCATGTTTATGTGTATGTATGTACATGTATGTGAAAATGTGACTTAGTTGTATATCTCAGCTTTTAATAATATTTTCTAAAATTTTTTTTTATAAATCTAAGTAGAGTGACACTCTAATACTCTGCCAAATTTCACCTGAATCGGCTGAGCCGTTTTTAAGTGATGCCCGGACAAAAAATCCTGGACAGACAGACAGAATTTTTTTTTTTTTGCATTTTCGCGATTCTTATCACTTAAAACGAAAAAGTATGTAAAATTTTTTGAGTTTGGCGCAATGTACAGACAAAATGTTGATTTTATTTATATAGATTTTGTTGAGTTGCGTGTTAATCTAGCCATATTTTGAATTGTGTTTTCAGTTGTCATTTATTTTCGTCATTTTGTAATTTTTTTTTCAGTTATCAATTATTATTTTTTAAAATTTTAATTTAATTCTTAAATTTTCGATGTATTTCTTCAGTTCTCAATTTATTTCCTCAATTCTCAAATATTTTCTTTAATTTTAAATTATTTTGATCGATTTTCAATTAATTCCTCAATTTCCTATAATTCTTGGACTTTTTCAATTATTTTGTACACTCATAAAAATTGTTTTAAAATTGCAATTATTCCTACAATTTTCTTAATTTTTCAATTTGCAATTATTTTCTTTAAATTTAATATTTCTTGTTTAATTTTTTCAATTATTTTTTCAGTTGTCTATTAATCTAGTTATTTGTCGATTTTTGTTTTCAATTGAAAATTGAAATTTCAATTTTCGTCATTTTTCAACTATTTCCTTCAATATTATTAATCATTTTCCGCAGTTTTCATTTATTTCCTACAATTTTTCAATTTGCAATTATTATCTTAAAATTTTATAACTATTCTTCGATTTTTTAAGTTATTTTGATCGGTTGTGTATTAATCTAGCCATCTTTTGAATTTTGTTTTCAATTGTCAATTATTTTTGCCATTTTGTAATTTTGTTGTTTATTATCAATTATTTTTTTCAAATTTTCAATTTATTTCCTCCATTTTTATTATTTTCTTCAATTTCAATTATTTTTATCGATTTTCAATACAGTTGTTCAATTTACAATTAGGTATTTCCAACAGTTATTCCTATAATTTTTCAACTCTTTTGTTTAAAATTAAAATTTATTGTTAAAATTTTTAAACTATTCTTTTCAATTGTGTAATTATGTAGCTATTTTTCGACATTCAATGTATTTTTGTCATTTTTCAAATATATTCTTCAATTTCGTAAGTTTCATTATTTGAATTTGCAAAAATTTATGTTTTTAAATGACCAATAATGTAAAGTTTGTAGCGCGCTTGAGCGCGCGTTAATGTTGCTAGTAAATAATAATTGACAGTCAACAATTTTTATTTTTCTAACCATAGGCCATTAATTTGTAAAATTAGGAAAAAGTTGTCTCTTTCCAGGTGAATTTGTGAGTAATTAATCATTATTAACAATAATTTGTTTATAACAGTTGCAATTGGTTATTGTGGTTAATTTGACTGAATAAGTTATTGTTTTAAAATATAAAAAAATAGTTAAGTCAGAAAAGACTGCAACTCGATAGGTTCATTTGGATATTAGTTATAAATTAATAATTACATAAATTGTGTATAAATACCCCCCATTTATGGGAGTTGTTTATAACCCTATAAATCGAAATTAATGAAATTAATTTCAAAAATTGAAATTCTTTGTTACTTCTTTGTTTACACCTTACAGTGATTTCAAATGTGCTCTTTTAATCTGAATTAGTGAAAAACGGTCACTAATTCGAATTAGTGGAACTTTTTACTTATTTTCAGTCAATTTTCACTAAAACTTTAGTAAAGAATTTAAAAAAATTGGTAGAAATGTATATTAATTTGAATTTCTTCAGTGACTTTTCACTGATTTATTTTTAAAGAGATGAGTATTTAGAACAATAGATTTGGTTTTATTTATTTAAATTATAAAGAGATTAATTTGGATTGAATAATCTGAACTATGTGTTTTCAAATATTAAATTTTCATTTTTTTTTTCATTATAATGGTATTTATTTGGATTAAATAAAACTGAATCGTGAGTATTTAAAATGTTCATTTTATATTTTTCAATTATAAGGGTATTCATTCGGATAAATTTTCATTTTATTTTAATTGCATTTTTATTATAAAAATATTCATTCAGATTGAATAATCTGACGTGTGGGTATTTAAAAATAACTAGTTTATTTTTTCATTATAAAGGGATTCATTTGTATTCAATAACCTGAACTGCAGATATTAAAAAATATTCATTTTATTTTTTTTCCATTATAAAGGGATTCATTTGGATTGACAAATTTTTTAAACCTATATTCATAAGGATTGATTTTCGGGTAAAAGTAGGTGCTATCACCGGATACAAATGTATTGGACAGAAAACGTATTCAAAAATATTAAAATTTTTTAATATTTTTTAATTACTCTCTTCTTACTGGGTAATAAGGAATTTAAAAATTATAACATTTTCCGCGATTGGATGTTTCCAAGAGCAAAAAAGTGCAATTTTTTTTACCAAAAAGAAGCGGAAAGTCTTTGACAAACACTGTCGGATTTGTCGGTCGATCGTCCTTAATGAATGCAAAAATCATATTGCTTATCTCAAAGCGAATCGATTGATCTATATAACTTTTATAATTGATCACAAATTCGTAAAATAATTCAAGTTTTTTCATTTTTTTGATTTAAAATTCCTTTTTTTAAATAAATCTTCCAATTAGCTTCTATATTATCCATGTATTGCTTCTTCTATGAAGTAGCACATTATGTTGCTTACTTGGAAGCGAAATGTCCATGAAATGGACATAATTCTCACCTAGTTTATTATTTATTAGTGAAAACAATGATAGGTAAAACTGCAGTATTTTAACATTACAAAAGAATAAATTTTGTATTTCATAATATATACAGAATTCCTTCTGCTATTACATATATTTACAGTCAACTCCCACATCTTGCACATTTCGTATGTATTTTCATGAAATTAGTTTTTATCCCGCATGCACAAACACGGCAGTTGTAGTTGCCCGTGTGCAGATTCTAAACATATTCATTTTCCTACAGTTAAACAAATGAACGCGTTTATAATTTGCCTAATGGTAGGGCGAGCGGCTCACGTATTGTGCAAGATGCGCAATGAAGAAAAATTCTGAAAAATGTTCGTGATACGGTGGATTACATTTTTACATTTAAATTGTCGAAATAATGAATCCCAAATATTAAATATAATTTTTTTCTTTTTATCGCAAAAAAATTGTAATAAAATGTTTAATAAAAACTGTCAGGTAAATAAAATATTGTTTTCTGAGATAAAAAATTAAACTGCAACTGTTTTGCAAAAGTTACTTAAATAAAAACTAAGTACCTCGTAAATTTTAAATTTGCAGAAAGAATATTTGTTTATAAAAGTTTAATATTAAAATATTAATAATCATTATTTAGAATCGTTATTTTCATTCAAAAAATAATCTTTTAATTTCTCGAGGGCCTTGTGTCTGTGAGAAATTTGATTTTTGATATCTTTAGACATCTCAGCATAAGTTTGACTATATCCGTCCGGTTGAAAGCACGGATCCCAGCCAAAATCATTTGGTCCTTTTGGACTTACAATACTGCCGAAAGTTCGACCTTGAAAAATAATAACTGGCTCATTTGGTCCATTAGTATATGCAAATGTGCATACTGCCTGAGCAGTTTTATCCTCCCATCCATTTAACATTTTGTGTAAACCATCTGCTCCCAATTTGTCTAAAAACCATTTGATGTACGGTCCTGGAAGTCCATCCATAGCATTGAAACAAAGACACGTGTCTTCAATTATAACTGGACCCTTCACGATATCTGCAGCAGCTTTGCATTTTTCAATCGAAATCTCTTCAATTTCGCCTTGATATTCTGGAAGGTCAACTTTTTTATTAATAATCTTTTTGGGACAATTTTTTCCCATAATAGACAAAAATTCTTCCAGTTTTTTAGTATTTCCAGTCACGAAGACGATTGGTTTCGAAATTCTGAAAAATTTATTAAAATATTATAAAGCTCTTGTATGCGTATGAAAAAATAGTTTAAAATTTAGTAGGTTTTAGACGTAAAACTAATTTAGCAGTATAATCTCAAAACTTCTCAAATTTTTAAACTTTAGTTCTAAAACACTCTTTTTCTTTAAAAAAAAGGGGTGTTTTTACTTCTGATCTAATCCTATATAATGAGACGCACGACTATTTCCGGCATTTAATTTAAAATAATGTTTATAATACTTAAGGCTAAACAAACCTTTAAACAAAAATGTTCTTATCTGATTTCAATGTTGACGTTTCTCTCTCTTAAAAGACAAAATAATAAATTAGTTAATGTTGATTTATTAAAACTAATAGAGTGGCACAAGTTGGGGAAGTATAATTTTTTTGTTATAAAAAGAGTTAAATATTATTTTTAAAGTATTTTACTAAATTTGGAAAAATTATTATAATTAAAAAAATAATATTTAGCTCATTTTTATATAGAAAAAAATTATAGTTCCACCACTTGTGCCACTCTATTATTTTTAATGAATCAACATTGAAATCAGGTGAGAGCAGTTTTGTTCATAGTTTTGATAGCTTTTTTAAGTTTCTAAATAGAATCTTTAAATACTTTTTATTTATTACAATTATCATTTAACACAACCTGTATTTAGCATAATTATCATTAACTATAATTTTTATTGTATCCTACTATCTTTTAAGACAAGACGTAATTGTTAGTTACAATTTAAATGAATTTTTTCTTTTAAAAATTATTGTTTGCAATAATTACAATTTCCTCAAACTTTCATTATAGTTAATTTTTTATTGTTCCAAATATTATCTTTCATATTTTTTATTCAACCAAATCATTATTTTACGCGTATTTCATATTTTCAAATTATGAGGTGAATGAATAATCCATTTGGCCTAAAACCCATTTGGCATAAATCCCATTTAGCCTGAAAATCATTTAGCCTAAAAACCATTTAGCCTAAGGCTTCGTCCACAAACTAAGTAACAGATTCTAGGAGGGGGTTCACTATACTGTTTCTAACTGTGACATAGGGGAGGAAGCGGGTTTCTCATTTTTTTACGTGACACTTAGACTATACGATATATTACATAAAAAAGTGCAAAGTACTTAATAAAATATAATTTTAAAAAATAAAACAATATCGAAAAAACATTGAAAAATTGAGAAATTCGGCAAAAGAGAAGTTTTCAGATTAAAAGTGGAAGACATCAATAGTAGTTTATTATTTCAAAGTAAGTTTTAAAATTTATTTACCAAAATAAATATGTTAGACCGTTAGTTTAAGTTTAAACTTAGCTCAGATATAATGATATTACAAATTATGAGAAAATTAATACGATAAAAATATCATGTAAATTAATTTTTTTATTTCTTAGAATGTACATAATTACTTTAATAGTGATAAGTTTTTCAAAACATAACTTTGGAGATGTTTGAAAATTTTTGCGTAATTTAGAGAGAGGGGGTTTCTTCTAATGTTACTTCCTGTGACAAGGGGGTGGAAGGAAGTAAAAAATGGGCTAAAAACCAGTTACGTAATTTATGGACGAAGTTAAATATTTATGCGTCCTAAGATAATTTACATAGATCCGGCAAGTGTCCTGGTGGCATGTGGACTAACTAAAATTTTCCATTAGCAAGAAAAAACACAGATATTTCTGTCTTTTTCTTACTAATGGAAATAACAAATGGAAGTAACAATTTTAAGCAAATCAAAAAGATTTTTAAAAAGTTTGTCCACCATATTGCATCTGCTATATTCAATTTTCAAAATCTGATTTCAGATTCGTAATCAGCGACCTCAAAAACCTCCGAGTAACACGTTTCAAGCGAACGCAAAACACTTTTTAAAATGTTGTCCGCCATTTTGAATTTTTAAGAACTGACTTAAGATTTATAATCATTATAGGTATTATACTCTCAAACCAATGTCTTCTCGGTCTGAAGCGGATGTGCGTGTGATTTCAAAGATGGCCGTCGGATTGTGATTCGGCCTCATGGTGAACATTTTTGTGAATTGAATTATTTGAACTTTTTGTGACTGGAATTATTTGAATTTTTTGTGAAAATGTTTCAGTTTAACATATTTAAAAACTAGATTTTTAAAAAATATGACAGCAACAGCTCTCAGTCAAATCGTTGCCACGGCAGCCCTTTTTTAGTGTGTTTAAAAATACATTTTGTTAAAAGTAACTGTTTCAAAGCAAAAAGACATCTATAGTGCCAAACTTCAAATGTGAACAGAATGAAAGAATCTTGTTTATTATTATGTTAACAGAAACGTTTAAGAATTATTTTAACAGCAAGGAGAGGGGGAGGTTCCCAAATTTCCAATAAGAAATAATCAACAAAATTATGAATAGTAAAATTTCAAATTCGCGCCAAAATCTTTCTGACGGATGTTTATTCGGACATTTGCACTTTCAGTCAAATAGGAAATAGACGTTTTAAGGATTCTATCTAAAATGAATTTGTCTAAATCAAAATTCAGGCAAATGAAAACTAGGCTAAATATTAGACATTCTGTTATATAAAAATTCGGTCAACTTGACTTTGTGTTAAATGAGAATTTTGCTAAATTAACATTAGGTTAAACAAAATTCTTTTTACTACTTTGGCGGTAAGACGCCAAAATTGACGTCAAGCGTGATCTGCTCCAGAGCCGTAAAAATTAGCAAAATGGCGTCGCAAGTTTGATTATTTATTGAAATTCATATTTATTAATAAATATCTACTTCTAATATCATTCAATAATTACCTATATGTATAAACATAAGAGTGTATAAAAAAAAGTTTTTTAAAGAAAATAAATCTAAAATCAAGGATATTAACTGAATTAACGTTTGACGCCATTCGCGAAAAGTATTGAAAATAGTTTAAATTCAACGTGCTAAAAAACAATGAGAACCTTAAATAATTGAATCTTTAGTAGTATATACGTGATCACTGAATCTTAAAATATAAGAATACTATGTTTAAATACATAAAAAATGACAACAGACATTAATAATTGAGAAATAGTTGTGACGCCACTTTGCTCATTTTTACCGCTCTGGGTCAGGACACTTGACGCCAATTTTGGCGCCTTACCTTACCGCCAAAGTCGTTAAATAAGAAGTCGCTTAAGGAGGAATCGGACAAACAATCGGAACAAAAGTTAATCCAAATGAATAATTTTAATTTTTGATAAAGAAGACACATAAGTTAATGTAATTTTGTTTAGTGGAAGTGTGGACACTTGTATTTTTCACAAAATGAGCAGTTAAAATTCCAATTTTTTTTAATTTTCATCAAATTGCATTTTTAACGGATCATTTTGTGAAAAATACAAGTGTCCACACTTCCCCTAAAAAAAATTACATTAACTTATGTGTCTTCTATATCAACAATCAAAATTATTCATTTGGACTAACTTTTGTTCCGATTGTTCGTCCGATTCCTCCTTAAACAGAAATTCTGTAAAAGGAAATTTATGTTAAATGTGAGTTCGGTAACTTGAAAATTTTACTTAGTAAAAATTCGCATTATTTCACATTCGATTGAAAACAAATTCTATAAAATAAACATTTGACTTCATGAACATTCTAATGTTTGATGAAACTAGTGAGTTTTTGAACATACATATATTCTATCTTTGAGTAGCTCTTAGTAACGTTCTATCTCAAGTTTTTTGATAACCTACTTTGAATCTTTTATTGCTTTGATTTTTTATGTGAGTATTTAATTAAAACATTCTTTGTAACTCAAACTCATAATAAATATATATATATATATATGTTACGGTAAATGTGTACATTGACCAGGCTGTTTGGTAAAAGTGAATAATCTCGTATTTAATGATGAAATTTTATACATTTACCAAGCCAATTGGTAAATGTGCACAGTAACCATCGTAGGTTGGTATATGTGAATATTTTACTTTGTATCAATTTTAATTAGGTATGAGTCAACTTATACACAGAAATAAAAGATAATTAAGTAGAATGCTTAATTGTTTGTATTGCTATAAACTCAGTTGTTATTTCAGTTTGCTATTGATAGTGAAAGTATAAGTTGAATTTTATTTCGTGAAATTATTAAAGTTATTAAATTGTGTTTTCTTATCCGAAAGTAGAACTATCCTTACGCGATATTGTCACTTCGCAATCCTTGACTGGCGGGCAAGCGTTTGAAAGATGTTTATGCAAGGGAAAATGCGACAGTAAACGGTGTAGTTGGAGAGCACAATACCTATTGTGCAATTCAAAGTGGCATAGTAGTGTTCATTGCAAAAATAAGTGATTTATTTTATTTTTTTGTATTGTATATTTCCATTTCTTTTTTAATACATTCAGACTACCTTCCTTACTTTTGAATTTTAATTGATTTCTAACTTTTACCAAACCGACTTGGTAAATGTGTACATTTACTGGTAAAAGTGGACAGAACTAAACATTATATTAACTATACTCACATTTACCATCCTACAAACGAGTACTTTGGTAAATGTACACATTTACCAAATATGTACATTTACCGTAACATATATATATAAAGTAGATTTTATTAACAACATCCCTTAATCAATCACTATTTAAAAAAATTGAAAGCAATTAAAGTTGCAAACAAGGTTAGCCAAAACAATTGAGATAGGACGTTACTAAGAGCTACTCAAAGATAGAACAGTATTACATGGAGGTATCGAATTGTGAGACACTTAGAAAAATCTGCTAAAATCAACAAAAATGAAGAAAAAATGAATTCAAATTTATTTTGAGGTCCTTCAGTGTCAACTTGTTTATATTTTATTGTGGTGAGTGTTAAAGTTAAATAGCATATTTTGATACCGAAATTCATTAGTCGTGAAACACTTTTAAAAATCTATCAAAGTTATATGAAAATATTAAGAAACAAATAATTTACTGCAGTGTCACTTCGATTGCAATAAGGTGTCTTTTGAGGGATTTAGATGCTTCAAAACACACAAAAAAAGTGTCTTACAACTTGTAACATGTATACTAATTCTAACAAGGTGTTTATCCTTTTTTATATTCATTAAGTTAGTCCTTTTAGGGTTAACATTGTCTTTTGTTCGTCCATCTGGACGTTTAGGTTCAAGAAGCAAATTTAATATGACTAAACGTCCGTCTAGCCGGATAAAATACTTTTGTTCTGCCAAAAATTTTTGTGGGGTACCGGGGGGTGATTTTGACAGTAAATTTAGGGCAAAATTATTTTATCCGGCTGACCGGACATCTAGACACTTGGTTATTTTCAAGAGATACCACTTACATTTATATTCAACTTTTTTTTTAAACTTTCACTATTTTCTATTAACAATTTGATTACGCTCTTTTTTAAAATTCGTGTACTTTCGAGACGGGCTAAACAAAAACCGTCGCTTATTATTAGCTTTTTACAAAATATTTGTTGAAGGTCGTTAAATTAATAACTTCTTCGTTTATACACAAATAAAAAACTTTTTTACTACTTCTTAAAGTTGTTAGATTACAATAATTTTTAAGTTTAAATGTCAAATTGTTCTCAGTGTGGTGAAATATTAGACACATATTATGTGATTTTAAACTTACTTTAACATAGTTAATATATTATTTTCTTAGATGAACAGAACTTCCAAGTTCAAATGTAAGGAGTCTTCTTTCTCTTTTAATGTCTCTAGAGCTGAGATTTCTACACCTTTATATAAAATATTTTATAATATTTAATCGGCCTTTTTATTCTTGTTTACTAATAATTCAATGCACAGCTGATACCATAGAGGCAAGGCTGGGAAGGCCCCCGAGTCTGTGTTGCCACAATGGAATCTCTAGAGTTCCTATAAAGAGAGTTAGGACACGTGCCCCCTTCCACTAGCCTGTTGACAAACCGGAGACGGAAGTGACGATGAAGTAATTTGTGTTATTGGTTGAAAAGGGCGGGCGAAATTTAAAAATGGCTGTTAAGAAAGCATTTTAAAATCAGCGCGCTCTTTTCAGCCAATGAAAAAACTTTCAATACACTTCCGTCTCCGGTTACGCTGAGCCAATCAAAAGTTGAACCTCACGTGTCCTAACTCTCTTTATAGGAACTCTAGGAATCTCAGATTGTACTGAATTTAATGAAAAATTTAGAAAATTCAGTACGCTTCCATTTCAGACCCAACATGGAGTGAGACTGATGGTCCAAATTGTGGCAGGACGCTTGGGCGTACTACCCCGAGGCGCGGTAGTTTTCTGCGCATCCCCACCAATTCCCACCATATGCTTAACTACATGAATTCTGGTCGCATGAAAATATGCATCAGTGAAATCGGTGGTGGGAATGCGCAGAAGACGACCGCGCCTCGGGGTAGCACGCCTATGCATACTGCCACGGTTCGGACCATTGCTCCCGATTTTAAGCACACTGTAAAAAATACTTCAGGAAAATTACGTCCGTATTGTAATGTTACTTTAGAAACTTTCTGTAATATTACTCTTTGGAAAGTAGCAATAATACCAATCAACTTGAATTTTTACAGCTTTCAGTAATGTAATATTACATTTTTCTGTACATTCAGGGTTGTGAATGTAATACTTTGGTAGTAGGTAATAAAAGCACCTATACCTTCATAGTATCAAATTCACCAGTAACTGTAAAGTTACAAAAGCATGTAAAAATCCTGTTTATAATCTCAATGTTCCCGGTAAGAAGCAAGAAATTAGAAAGATTTGAAAATTTTTAATGATTATGAATTCCATTTCTGTCCAATTCTTTTGTATCCATCGAAAACCATTGAAAATAAGCTAAATCCAATATTTTTCAATAGCATTTTAAATATTTATACAGAAAAAACATTGTGGGTTTGAAAGATTCGAACTCAGGTTTCCAGCGCAGAAGTCAGACGCCTTGTTCCAACTTCTACCAGAGATTCATATTTGAATATTCCATTTTGAAGATATGTAACTTGAGACTTACTTATGTATTAATTGGACTCCAGACAATTATTCAATAACCTTTTTTCGATTAGAGTTTGTCTCTTTTATATTTATTATCTGTTTTCGTATTAGGAAATATATGAATTTCATGATTTTAATTCATGCTAGAATTTTCAGATCAACCCCTGTTTAATATCTATTTTTAACTTTCTCCGTAAATCGGGTTGCTTACTTAACTTTACTAACTTTTCAATTATTTTCAATCGCCTATAGCCATTTGAAAAGGATTGAAAAGTTATCGAAACTTAGTCTCAACACAAGATACAAAAGCATTGGACAGAAATGGAATTTATAAGGATTGAATAATTTATTGTTTTCTATGAAGAGGTATAAATTTACCAATTCTTCTTAATTTCTCGCTTCTTACCGGGTTATCATCTTGAAGTAAAATATTATAGTTTGATGTAATTATCCATAATCCTCTTATGTAAAATTCCCAGCAAAAATGATTAATTATAGAAATTTAAGATACGTCTTAAAAAAAAATTGTGAAATTACATAATTTATTTATTTTACATTGATTTTTTATAATTTCACAATAAAATTCATAATTTATTTGAATAATTAATTTTTTTATTAGAATTTCTAATATTTATATTTATTTCATAACTGGCGAATTTTCTTTTCTGTAATTTTACAAAAGCATTAGGAATTTTACATAAGGTTAAAGTATTATTCCCATCTCTGCGCGTAAAATCCGTAAAATATGTAAAACTGTTACTATAGAAGTAGGTAATAAACGCTCCTACTTCCATAGTGGTAAAATTACCGAATCTTTTTTTTCAGTGCAGCCGAGTTTGTACTCCTGTTTCTAGTCTTCTTGGACGGGACCTTGAAACATTTTAACTGACCCTTCCCACTTTTTACGCAAACACCAAAAACACTCTGCACGTGAGGGGAAATATAACATTTCCCCTTACGTGCACATGAGTGGTAGGGATAATTTTGTTCATTTAAAGCCCAAAGCACAACGAATACGGTTACGGGAGCAGGGCATGAGATAATAAAGAACAGAGACTGTTTCTGTCCTTTTTTGTCTCATGCTCTGGTCCCGTAACCGTATATCTATCTGCTTAGGCCTTATGCCTTAAAATGTACGAAAAAGTTCAAATAAAATGGAAGTTCATTTAAAATGGAGGTCAATTAAATGGAAGCGTACTGTTGTACAAAATTGTACTGACCAATTAAGTTACGTTAAGTTACATGCCATTAACGAAAACTAAACATATACTTTGGCGCGGAATTTGAAAAATTTAAATTCATAATAAACCAAAAAAGGTAAAATATGGCTTACATTTTTATTAAAATAAAAAAGTTAAAGGTAAATTCTGTATGTTTGTAAAAACATCAAACAATTTGCATCTAAATAACCATAAAAATAAACAAAAATAGTGGAATATTTAAATAATACAGTCAGTACAATTGTACTGTTCCAATAAGGTAGTTCAAGTTCGGTGGGGAAAAATTCAAGATGGCCGCTTGCTGGGGCCTAAAAATGCATTGTAGTCAATGGAGCAAAATCAGTTATTTAAAAATAACTTTTTAAAAACAAATTTTTGAACCTATGTTTATTGGCAAATTATTTTTCTTTTATCGAAAGCTATTTTTTAAAATAATAAAATTTAATAAAATTGTTATATCAATTTTTATTGTTTTAAAAAATAGCTTTCGATAAAAGAAAAAAAATTTGCTAATAAACATAGGTTCAAAAATTTGTTTTTAAAAAGTTATTTTAAAAAACCTGATTTCGTCCCATTGGCTTCCATGCAAAGCTGTGCTCCAGTATCCTCCATATTGGATTTTCCCCCACCGAACTTGAACTACTATTCCAAAGAGGTACTAAGAGTACTGAGATTGTGGGAATTGTACTAATGTAGTACAATTGTACTGAAAGTGGCAACCCAAGCTCCAATGCCTCAAATGAGTACAATGCAAATACAGGTGAAACATTATTTTTACTTCCAATTGGCGTCTGGAGAGGCGCCACGGTCGAAATTATGTGACGTCCTGAACTCAGGGCCGTCTAGTTTTAACTTCTGAAATTACTTTTCAGAAGCGCCGAATTTAAAAGTTTGATTTTAAATTAATAAAAATTATATTTTGCAGGGATTCTTTTTATCGGTCCTATGAAGATAGGTTAACAAGGAAATAACACAAAATAAGAAACAGAACTTAACTCTTCAACAAATAACTTTAATTTCCAAAAGAAAATTGAGACCACGAAAATTAGAGAAATGAACTTAACGCTTCGAAGGACGAGCAAAATCTGCAAAGTGCGTCGACAGGGAAAAATGCACGCTGCCCCAAAAATCGTTTTAGCCCTTCCCTATGCAAAAACAGGCCCAAAGGGGCGGGCGCACGCATAACTCCACGTGGAGTAGTAGGCCGCTACCGATTCCTGAAAGAACCTTGACCGTAATAAAACTATAAAGATCATGTTGAAAGGATTACATATAATTATTTAGCAACCTTCAAATTTCAGAGGATTACTGGAATTTTCCGGTCCATAAATAAAAGTGATAAAATGTAAAGCCTGAAATAACAAATTAATTCCGGAATTTCCGAAGTATTTCCAAAAATATAAGCTAATTTATTACACAAATGATTTAATTCTACTTTCCGTGGTCTCAATCGCGTTCCGTAGACGTCTTTATTAAAAGTACTTGCATTCGCCTGATTTTTCAATCAGAGTATCGGGAAACTACGGAAAACCTCTACTAAGTACAGTTGTACAATAAACTTATAACAAATAATCAATTTCAACAATTAAACATAAAGACATAACCTCAGTATTCATAATTCAACATAACCTGAAAATAATACATTAGACCAAGCGTAGTTTCCAAATATTATTTTCTTAGTCTAAAAGTCTCTTATTTATATATTTTATTCTGCCATGTATTAAAATCCGCGAATAAAATTATATATTCAAACTTTCCGCTCTTATAAAAATAAAAATGAGCGCATGCGTAGAAATATAACATGCGTGCGATCATCACAATTATGTAACACGCAAGGACGCGTTCGAGATTCCACCCGGGTGATTGTCTGTCTTTTTCTAACTAATAATAAAAGAGAAAGACAGAGATACACCCAGGTGCTCCCGGGTGGTGATTCTGAACGCTACCCAAGGTGTGCTTTGAGAGTAAAACCAACAAAAATTCAAATTCTGAAACTTCATAAAATTATCAAACTTCTCTTCTTGGGATAAAGAATAAAGAGCAATAAAGAGCTTAGAAGTTCAAGTTCCCGCGATTATTTTGAATTATACTGAAAAACTAATTAATTTAAAACTTATAATTTGAACATAATAAATTTGTCCATAAAATGAAATGTACACAAGAAAATTTTAATTAAACTATAAATCAATTTATTGCAATAAACTTAACTTGAAATAATAGAATTAACAATTTTCAATCAAGAATTAAAATAAGTCTTTTAAAACTAAATCAATAGCAAGTCTTTTCACGACGAAATCAGAAGTATAGCTCTGCTCGAAGTTCCTCTTGGGGTTACCAGTACCCCTCGTAGTCTATGTGCTCCACCACACAGTACTTTAATGTATTAGTCATTTTTAAGAGAAAGCAAATCATGGAATCGCTCATGTCAATTTTTTAGATTGAGAGTCGACAATGCAAAAAACTAGACACCTTTGCGAAGTCGCCGACTCGGGCGGCTAGAAAACACATCGCCCATATAGTACAATATAAACTTAAGTGGCTCCAGAGAACTCATAAAAATGATATCGGTCTTTCTTTGACTTAATACCTTCTCAATATAAGAAAAGCCGCTCAAACTGTTTAAATTTCGCTATCAGATTTCAAGCATTTTCAACTAACGAGTTTATAATAAATTATCTTATTTATTCAGACTTATGAACAGTCTGCGTATTTTGTTGAAAAATAAAGAGTTCTTTCTTTCAATTCCTTGAATTGCCAGTGTTACTTACCAATATTATTTATGATTTTAATTCTACTTAATTTCATAAAATATCTTAAAATTATAAATTAATTAAATTTGGAATTGCACCGCGCATTTCAAATGCCCGCAAGTGATGCCTTCATTCGGCCAATCACACGACTTTCCACATACATACGCAGGTGCGTTTTGCAAGTAAAATACTTAAGGTAAATTACATGGTTTTCTACCGTAATTTACCTAGTATTTTACCTCAGGGTAAAATCCGATGTGAGCAGAAAATCATAAGAGTGAGAGAGACAGACATATATCACTCACTCTCTCACTCTCATACTTTCTGCTTTCGGTTTTGCGCTTACTGCTCACATGGGACTTTACCCTCACAGCACCGAAAATTTCCTGAAAATTTATTAAAGATTTATTTGCAAAATTCGGAATATTTAGGTGCAAAGCTTAGTGAAAATTGTGTAAAGATTTAAATGTCCCGATTAAATAAATGTTTAGCGTAAAAGTTGACTGAAGTTTTAAATTAAATTTTCGTGAAATTTTCGTCGCGAAAGTTGATTCAACATTTAAACTGAATTTTTGTGAAATGTTTGTCGCAAAAGTGGATTGAACATTTAAGTGAATATTTGCTAAATGTTGAGCGTAAAGTTGACCGAATAAAAAAAATTTTATTAAATAGAAGGGGAACAAGTAAGTTAAACAGTAATTAAATTAATATAAACACATTTATTGAATATTATTATTTAACATTTATATTAGTTTTAATTATTTCAGTAACAAAACAAAAGAAATGCAACACACAGGAAATTGTAAGTTGAAAGATTGTATTAGATTAAGGATTTGTAAAACGTTACAGAATCTTCCAAATTTTATTCAATAAATGTGTTTATAGTAATTTAATTACTGTTTAATTTACTTGTTTCCCTTCTATTTAATATAATTTTTTTAATTCGGTTAACTTTCCGCTCAACATTTAGCAAATAATCACTTAAATGTTCAATCCACTTTTGCGACAAACATTTCACAAAAATTCAGTTTAAATGTTGAATCAACTTTTACGACGAACATTTCACGAAAATGTAATTTAAATGTTCAGGAAACATTCGCGACGAAAATTTCACGAAAATGTAATTTAAATGTTCAGGAAACTTTCGCGACGAAAATTTCACGAAAATTTAATTTAAATGTTGAATCAACTTTTGCGACAAACATTTCACGACAATTTAATTTAAATCTTCAGTCATTTTTTACGCTGAACATTTATTTAATCGGGACATTTAAATCTTTACACAATTTTCACTAAGCTTTGCACCTAAATATTCCGAAGTTTGCAAATAAATCTTTAATAAATTTTCAGGAAATTTTCGGTGCTGTGGGGGTACCCTTATACTATTACGTATTCTACCTTAGATAGGAACTCTATTCTACCTCTACACGGAGAGAAAAATCTAGCTTTTATAGCACGAAATTTTCCCTTCCTTTGTAGTAAATGAATTCGAACTGCAAAAGCAAGCGCTCCACGCTTTTATAGCGTGAACTCACGCGAAAATAGCACAAATTTTTACTCCAATAGCATAAAGGGGCGTATACTCAGGGTTGTGTACGTAACATACCAGAGGTATGTTACATAGTTTGTTACTGTATGTTACTTAGGTAAGTTACTTGCAAAATTTGTGACATAATGCATTTTTTTGGTGATAGGGGGTAACATACCTAAAACAGGTATGTTATTTGATGTAACATATCGGTAAGGGCGCAATTACATGTCTGCGTCGAACGCTGCGTTTTTGCGTTGAATAGTGAGAGAGAGGAAGACAGAAATATAGTCACATCTTTGTCACTCTCACCATTCAACGCAAAAACGCAACGTTCGACGCAGACATGTAATTGCGCCCTAACATACGCAGAGAACCTCGAGTGACGCGGCATTACCCAACCCTGGCCGAATACTGCAAAAGGCAGGGATGGACTTCATGCTACAAAGGCAAGATTTTTCGCTCTGTGTTGACGCGTCGATTTCTTATCCCTGATCCCTATGCACAATGGCGTCAGGGCGCAATTACATGTCTGCGTCGAACGCTGCGTTCTTGCGTTGTATGTTGAGAGAGAGAAAGACAGACAAATAGTCACATCTTTGTCACTCTCACCATTAAACGCAAAAACGCAACGTTCGACGCAGGCATGTAATTGCGCCCTCAGATGTCTGATTTGACAATTGCCACGACTGTTTGTATTTGTATGTAGTGCAGGATCTTCCTGATGTAGTGTATAATATATTAGAAACCCGTTTTTGTATTTGTGTGGTGCATGTTAAAAAATGTAAAACGGATAAACATGAAGTTATTTTATTGTTAGTAGTATTTGTTGCAACATGAAACAGTGTATTATGTTTTTATTTAAAATGAAAAGATTTTAAAAATAAATTTTATTATGTGCAAAAACTGTGATTACGTGTCATAATAAATATAAGATTAAAATACTTCAATTTCTGTGTTATTGAAAAATATTTTATTTCGTTTATAAGTTAAAAAATATAAAAGAATCAAGTTAGTAATAAATATTTTATTTATTGGCTATTAAATATAAACTACGTTTCGGCATCTTAAAAAACATTTAAAAAGTTAATGAAAAGCAGTGTTAGAGAAGTTGAAAAAGTTAGAAATGAGTATTGAAAGTATGAGAGTTGGAGGAGGCCGATGTCCGCCTCTTTTGGTAGGAGTTCTTCTCGTAATATGTTTAATGCTCGTCGTTAATTGGTACAGCCTTTCATCTGAAAATCTAGAACTGCTTCGTCAATTGGATGAACTTGGAGAGCAGCTCAAGATAAGGTAATTTTAAATTAGAACGTTTTTTTACTTAATGTATCACAAATCCTTTTATGTACAATGTTTAAAACTATGTGGAAATATTTTTTTTATTTTTAGTGCTGAAGAAAGGGATCAATGCATGACTTTACGTGCACATTTAGAGCAGCGTTATAAAAAATCTGATGAAGAAGTAGCTTCATTGCATGTTCGCATTGCACAACAAATGGAATTAAAAAGACAGAAGAACGAAGAACAAGAAATGTCTCTAACCGCCTGCAAGACTGAACTAACATCTCTAAAGAGTGTTTACAAAACACGCTTAGTGACAATCGAAGCTTTGCATCTTGAAAAAGAGAGAACCTCTACTCAGCTAAATGAGACACGAGATGAAAATAAAAAGCTGCGCGAAGAATTAGAGAAGGTATCATCAAATTCAATTTTCATCAGTAAATAATTTGTTATAATTTTTAAAAAAAAACCAAGATTTTTTAATCGAGAAATGGTTCTTTAAACTGCATTTCATATCTGAAATATGTAAGTTCATTTAGTTTTTATTTTGGGATGTTTATTTCTTCGATACTCTCTGTAGTAAGACTGTTTGTAATCCCAGTAGGAAGAGGTTAATTGAAACGAATAAATACGGTTCCAAATGTCGTGAAATTTTGAACATTTTTCGTCCAATCTAATGTCATTTTTGAACTTCTAAGTTTTAATTCTTCTGGAAAGAATTGATCTGGACCCATTTTTCTTCCTTTTAGCTCCTGATAAAAATTGTACGGATTTCAATTCCGATACATGAGTTAGTAATGAACTCAATTTAATCCCGCTTCATTTTAATTCTGATATATAGTTAGAAATGAAATCAATTTAATCCCGTTTTCTTGCTCAAAAATATGCAATCAATTAAATTTCGTATAAGACAAAAAACTTGATAACAGTTTAATTCATTTCAATTAAACGGAATTAAAACAGATTAAAATGTTTGAAAAAATGACGAATATTGATATCGCTTTCTATTCCAATCAATGTCATTTTTTAACTTTTTCGTTGTCATTTTAATGCATTTTAATCAACCTCTTCTTGCCGGGATACATTGCACATTTGTTATTTAATTATGGCACTTAATTTAGTGCTTATTTAGATGTCCAAGAAATTTTTAACGCCATCTTGTTTTGGTACCTATTTGAAAAAACAAAAATATTTTTAAAAAATATCAAAACTCAATTTAAAAACGAAGAATGTCAGAATTGTCATTTTTAAATCTTAACAAAATATCAGTAGATTTAAGTGATGATAATTATGTGATTTAATGTTAATTTGGATTAACAACTTTTTAACTAAAGACTTTAGAATTTAACTTCATTTTTTTTCCTCACCTAAAACTTTGACTTAAACCGCTTCACTCGTACAAACTCAAGTTTTTCTGCATTTGTGAAAGAAAATAACGTATGAACCGCGTTTATTGACTCACACAATGTTCTCCGAACTTTGTGCTCGTCAAAGAACTCGGGATTAACATCTTTGGTTCATAATATACTATTTTACACAACTTTATAAATACACAAACTTTAATGCACAAAATATCTCCTACAGACTATTTTGGGTGCGACTTTGAGCGTCCATAACGCAGACAAAAACTTTTTTCTTGTCGACTAATTCATAAGACACTTTCAGAAGAATGGTACTTATTTATTAATTTTACAATTTTCGTTACACATTTTCGTTATACCTATGTGTAGGGGAATAGGTTCGGTTGTGGGCACCCTTTTGTTTTTGACTCATAACTTGTGACCAATAAATATGATAACGACGTTTACGTAAATATTGAAAGCTAAGGACCTTAGCTAACTACTGGCAAAGAAACTAAATTGATTCCGTCGATTAAAAAAATTTAATTAAAAATTTAATGAAGTTGTCATTTTTCGAGAAAAAAAATTTTTGGTTCGGTTGTGGGCACCCTTAAAAAATCTACTAAAAATGGGAAAAAATGAACTAAAGGGCTATTCATTAATTAGGTAAGGATGGTTTCTGCTAATTTTGAACCCTCCCTCTCTCATATGAGGACAAATAAGATTTCTCTAACCCTTCCCCCCCCCCCATATTTTATAAGTTTTCGTAAATAACGTGCTTTTAGGAGGAATTTTTAAATAAAAAAAATATCTTACTTAAGAATGGCTTCTAAAGGTGTTTTTTACTTCCACTACAATTGCACTTCCTAACACTTCACTTCCACTCCGCATCCACTTCACTTCCACTTCCTTTTTAAGTCTACTTCACTTCCACCTCAATTATACTCCACCTCTACTTAACTTCCACTTCAAGTCAATTTCATTTCCACATCACATCCACTTCACATCCACTTCATGTACTCCACTTTAATTCCTCCTCACTTCGATATATTAATTATCTCTGTATTCCTTTTTCTGACTCTCTCTCCCACTAAACCTTAAATGCACAGCTACTGACTGTGAACGACGGACGCACGCCAAAGTCTCGTTATAAGCATTGTGGACCTGGACCACGAAACCCTTAAAATTTATAAAACACTATTAAATGTTGTAAGAAATTACTTATGATTACTTTCACGACGATATTTCACGATTTGGCAGGAATGAGAGTGGTGCCCACAACCGAACCAATTTTGGTTCCCACAACCGAACTAGGCCATCATTTTAAAACTTCTAAAAAAAATTTTCGGTTTTGAACATTGTTGTACTCGGAATTGGATCACAAAATATAATATACTTACTGCGTAAATACGCATTGAACTTACCTTTTCGCTTGATTCACTTTGATTAGTGGCACTTTTAAAAATACTCTAAAAAACTTTAATGTTCACTTTAACGTGTCAAAAAATTAATTTACATGTAGTAAAAAGCCCAGGTGTCCAATCACTTTTGTTTTTGCAAAAAAAGCTAAGTACAGACATAACACAACAATGACATTTGTCACATTTGACGAAATTTATTTCTGTCAAAATTTTCGCAGGGGTGCCCACAACCGAACCACTTCCCCTACTTTTACTTAATAAAGCAAATCATCTTTCTATTAAAGCATATCTGAGTTCGCTGTTGGATAGACAAACTGATGTTAGCAAAATATTTCTCCTGTGTTACCATATTTCTTCCTTTTAGTATTTTTTTCCTAAGTATTTTTTTTTGAGGATATGATCATTTGTTATGTTCTACTAATAGATTTTTTATAATAAATAGGGGAAATCCGCCTAAGATGGACCCCTATTCATATTTTGCTAAAAACTGTTTAGTTAGTGAATTAAAAAGAAAACGGTAATTTATGTTTAATATTTCTTCTAAATAATTGATACGATGAAAACTTTAATAACACACTCATCAAAAATTTGATAGATTTATTAGTTTTAAACTTCTTTTTAGAATCAAAATGTGTTCCATAACAATTGAGGCAGTTTGTGCAGAAACCACACAAGTCCATAAATCTAAATTGTTCAGGAATCAATAAAAACTGTTTTTCTTGTAAATGTGAGAATTTTTTTTAATTCTGCGTTTTGTATTATTTTCTATACCCTTATGGAAAAGTGTGACACGAAAATAATGCCACGGATGCGTGTCATTACTTTCGTGTCATTGCGTATCATCATTTCGCGACCACACGAAAAAAATGACACGGGAGAAAATGACACGGCAAAGCATACATAAATGCGCAGTAAATTTTTTCCTCCCCTAAATGGTGCACAATGTATGTTTATACGAAATTATTATAAAACTAATAATAATAATAAGTTTTTTAATGGTACATTCTTTGTCATGTGATTTTTTTCGTGACATTTTTTTCGTGTGGTCGCGAAATGATGACACGCAATGACATTATGAAGTAATGACACGCATCTGTGTCATTATTTTCATGTCACATTTTTTCATAAGGGTACTAACCTATAAGTTTAAAAATTCAATATAATTGATTTATATTTCAATTAACATGGGATATATATATATATATATATATGACTCGTATGTTCATAATTTATTTCGGGATGTTCATTAATGAGACAGGAAGTAAAAACTTAAGTAAAAAATTGGTTGGCCCCTCCTTTCCATGATATATCATGTATTTTAGGGTCCAAAAATCAGTTTTTTTTTAATTTTCACAGTCAAGTACCCTTCAGATCGAGCTGCCCAAAATATATGTTTCTTTTTAGATGAAAAAGAATGTAACAAAAAAATATCCAAGCCAACTACTATGAAAAAAAAATTATAGAAAGTAAAAATGTTTTTTTTTCTACCCCTTACCCTGCACAAAATTAATCGCCAATTTTTTTTAAATGCATTTTTGCTTCCCTTATAACATATTTTTTTTCCGATTAAATCGATTTAGTCACTTAAGAAAAAATCAAATTTTAATTTTTTTCAAAAAAGTGCCATAACTGTTTAAAAAATAATTTTCAAAAGTTAATACTTGGCGAGAAGAAGTTTCATATTGAGGGTACTCAATCCCATGAATATGAACGAAATCCGAATGGGGGCCACAGACACATGCTTATCCGGCTACGGCCTTTAATGAAACTCGAATTTTATACTTGCTATTAAGGACGTTCATCCAAAAATCCACTTTTCTTAAAATGTTATTAAAATTTTATAGACTTTTTACAATCATTATTTTACATGTACAATTAAAACTTTATCCAAGTTTACCGTACTGTTTTCAATATTAAAATTTTCAAAGTTATAATTTTTACATGGAAGGGGTAACAAAACATGTAAAATCATGTTTTCATTGACATAAGAAATTGCTTCTGAAATTGATTTAAAGAATTAATGTGTTAAATGGGAACATAATACAATTCTTTTTACAAATATTATAATTACTTATCGTCTACTTCTTGAAAGAATATTATTTAAAGTTAACATCTATTACGCTTTTATGACGCGATTTTTTATTATAAATATGATAAAAATTTGAAAAACTGTTCAATTTTTTTTTAAATACTTAAATCTATCTTTGTTTTATTTTTGCAATAGAGTATTTTAATTTGACGTCATTTGCTTACCAGATGTCAATTTTTATTACTATATCTATATATATATATACGTGGGTAAAATAAATATCTGCGCAAAATTAATATCTGTAATAGGCAAATGACTTCACATTAAAATACTGTACTGTATAGCTATTTATGGACGTTCATGATTAATTAATTACACAATTTGTTTATATTATAGATAAAGAATGAGTTAGAAGCTGCAAAGACAGTCATTAATGCACCTGCAGAAAAAAAAGGGATAGAAGTTGCTCCCAAAGGTAAGAAATAAATTAAATTAGTATTATAGTTTAAAAATAGTGTTTGTAATCTTTTAAGAATTTGATGATTTAGTAACTGAAAGAAACTTACGGGGTCCTGTAAATTTTTTGGGTATAAAAATCGAATATTTTTTCTTTCTTTTTTGATTTGAAATTATGTCAAGAATATGTAGTTCAAATAAAAAAAAGATATGCGGTCTTAAACCTTAGTTTCGCTAACGCTGCACAGAGCTCTTTTGAGCAATGAAAATAAATTGTCCATACGTCAAAATATTTGTCAACTAATACCGTTGCAATTAAACAATGTCAGAATTAAAAATGAAAAACCTACAATTAACGAATTTCAAACTAATCTTTTAAATATCATAACTTTAAACCAATTTTTTCCAAACATCATTTTTCAAAATTATAGACATGTTAAATCGAAAACTATTTGACCGAAAATTTCTAGTAGCATTCTATTCTGTGTAAATATCCTGGGGTATTGCACCTTAAAAATATTAATATGTAATATTCATTATTAAGATTTTTTTAAATCGTTTAATTTTGTGACTTTTTTTCAAGACGATGTTGATTTTAAGGAGGTTCTACGGTATGACGGTACTAGTCAAAACAGAGACAATTATTTTGAGGTTATGTTTAAATTTAGTTTTACTAATATATAATTAAACAATTGTTTTTATTAACTTTATTTACTTTATTTACTTTTTAAATATTACTATTTTTCATGTGTGATCAAAATCAACATTTTAAAATGTCAGAACGTCTAAACTGTAACCTGTTAAAAGTAAAATATTTTTACAAATTAATTTATTGCAACTCTCACAGGAACCTATTGTACTTTTTTAAATACAATATCGATTCATTACATATTTGTGTTTAACTATACAAAGTTTGATCACTATCTGATCATTTAATAATTTATAGTATGAAAATATATGGGACAGAGTAATGAATTCTCAAAAGAATCAATGTTAAACAGTGAAAAAATAATCTCAAAAATTTAACTACAAAATTTTAGAAACTTTATTTAGCAGTGCACCAAGTTTTATCAAAATCTGTTTGATTATTCGATTTACGGTAGAACTTCCTTAAAGGCTAGCTTTTTTTTGTTTTTGAGAAGTATGAGGTTCGGTACCTGTATTAGGTTGTCTATTTTGAAATTACACTTGTGTTATTTTGTTTTAAATGAGTCTATGAAGAGTTAATGACAATAATTATTTTAACTGGTAAAAAAGGCGCCTTCTGTGAAAGGAAAACGTAAACTTTTTTTAAGACTGTAACTTTATTTTTTAGTAGTTTTTAAAATGTATAATAACATGCAAAAACTTTTACTCAATTATATATTAAAATTACTAAGAACATAACTTCTAAAAAACGTACTTTTTATGGCCTAGAAAATTTACAAGACCCCTTAAACAATGGTCAATTGGCTCCTGTTCCGGAATCAGCAGTTAAAGTCTCTCAACAAGGTCTACAAGGTATGAAGTTTCATGGAATTCCGATCCTTCCACAAGATCCACCAGGCGCTGAGCGCAAAACTCCTCGATATTCAGTAACAATGTTGCATGAAAATAAAGCTTAAATAATATTTCCTCTTAATTAAACAAATTAAAAGATCCTAGTGACTACCAATTGCGATAATTTGGAAAGTGACATGCTAAAAAATTATTCCGTCCGACGTCGATTTACTTTCTACGAGGCTTAAAAATGCCAACTTTAAAATTAAGTTGCTTTTTTTATTGCTTTTGCGATTGCAAGAATGTAATTATTTAAATGTGATATTTAAGTAATAAAAATGAATATGTACAGTAATACCTCGCATTGTCCGGTTTTGAATGGTTGGGATTAAAAATGTCAAAATAACTTAAATTTTAATTGAACGAAATATAGAAAAATGCAAACCAGTAGTACACAAAGTTTGTCTTTGGTATACAATATTTATATGCATATTTATATGATATAATGTATATAAATTTATGATTTTTGCTTCCTCATAGAGGAAATATTGTTTTACCCCCAAATTATCGATTTTGTCCTACCGGGTGTGTGTGTGTGTTGACATTACGTTTGGTTTATTAGGTTTGGTTACACCTTAATAGTTAAAACAATGTATTTTCACTAAATTATAGGTCTCTCAGGGGGATATATTATGACATACCTTTAAACCCGATCGATCAATTTTAACTCTTTTTTTTTCATTTAAAAATCTTGTAAATTTCGTTTTTTCGAAGCATAGTTTTGACTTTTAGTAGTCAGAGTTGAGCTAGGTGATCAGTGTCGAGCCACTGTGGAAAATCAATGAATGACTTTTTTGACACCTCTTTAAGTTAAATTTATTTCCATTGCAAAAACACTTCAGAATTGTAAAATTTCGGGTGACTCAAACCTGACTCACGCATGATAAAAACACCAAATTACGTTCCACATTTTTGTATAGCATCTTATAATGCTGGCATTGCTAACAAGTACTTACAGAAAAAGACAGATGGCTCTACTGTGATAAAACAATATAAACGCTGTGGCTGAAACCTGACCACTCTCCTATTTTATTCTTTTTATTTTTTGAGAAAGCATCTATTGAGCTATTAGCGAACCCTCTAATGCAATTTTATCCAAAGTTTTTAACATTTTAAAAATCCTGTTGTTTAATAATTTTATTTTTATATTATGTTGTTTCTTTTATAATTTTCCATCAACTTGTAGGTGACTAAAAAACACCTCAAATGAACTATATGCGAACCTTCTAATGTAATCCTGTTCAGAGTTATCAAGGTTTCAAAAATGGAAAATTTTGAGAAACATTCTGTTTTTTTTTTTTGTAGTTTATTTGGCATCTTATATAAATTTTATAAAAAATACTTTTTACCCATTTTGTAGACAATTCAGAAACATATCAATTGACATATTTAAGATTTTTTTGCGACCTACTAATCAAATGTTAGTGGTGTATAAATTTCTTAACTTTATTGATATAAATATACAAATTAAGTAATTTCTATGAGGAAGCAATGTATTCAAAAAATGAATACAAAAAATTACTTACTTAAAATAAATACTTGGGGTACAACTTTGTAACGTTTTTTGCTTTATAACAAGCAAATCGCTTTTTGTACGGTTATTTCTGTTAATCTGGTTTCAAAAAGTTTGGTTTGATTTTGTAGCATATTGTACTAGGACTATGCATTTAGTCTTCAGTCAGCAAGTATTACTGTACTTATTTCTCATTTAAATTTGTATCAAATCCATGCATACTGTTTGTGTTATTCAAGTACTTTTCAAAAAGAACTGTGTGTTTTGTTTTTCATTAATTATTGTTTAAAATAATGCCATAATATAATTTGTAAATTAAATACTTTATTAAAGGGATGAAAAGTTATGACACTTTTCTTTTTAGTACGGTAACCGAACAATTATTTTCAGCTCAAGCAAATGCGAAAATAAGAAACAATGTTGACAATGGTGGAGCTCAAGATTCACAGGACGAAGAGGAAGAGATGAAAAAACAAATAAATATGATAGCAGGTATTTTTTAGCATTATTT
The DNA here is from genome assembly GCA_037103525.1 of Ganaspis brasiliensis. Taxonomy (NCBI): domain Eukaryota; kingdom Metazoa; phylum Arthropoda; class Insecta; order Hymenoptera; family Figitidae; genus Ganaspis; species Ganaspis brasiliensis. Next base: position 1,435,015 of record JAZKLR010000093.1, on the reverse strand, counting down.
CAAATAATTCTTTAACATTTTTTTTTTGTTTTAAATAGTAATTTTTTTCAGGCAACAATCCTTTTGATGAAACTGATGATTTAGCAGAACTCAATAACGTGGCAGATGAAGAAAAGGAGCAAAAATTAGTTACAAACGAGCAAGAAAAACAAAAGAATCTTATACTGTAAATATAATTACACTTTTTAATTTACTCCCATCCTAATTTATTTAAAGTTTTGACATTTTAATTATTTCGTTGACTTTTTTTTTAATAAAGAGCTTTTTTTATTTTGATAGATAAAAGATAAATGAAAATATTTAAAAAGAACATCTTGAATTTAAGACTACTAATTTAATTTAAGTCTAATAATATAAGAATCTCCTTTTTAAACCCGCAGTTATTTTAAAATTTATTGAACACTTGTAACTGAAATTTACAAGAAAGCATGAACAAAGTATTTTAGTATTTAATTTTGTAACAAACTTTTATAAAAAGTAGAATAATTTTTAATCATATTGATTATTGAAGAAATTTAAAAATCATACATTTTAAGGAATATTTCTTATAATTTTGCACTTTCAACATTTTATAAGAATTTCAAGATTATAAATCTTGAAAAATATCTGAACTAAAAATAATGTACATTTATATAAATAAAACGAAAAATTTACATTGAAATGCTTTATCATTCAAACATTGTATCACATTACTAAGAAATACAAATTTTACGTAAAAATTGTCGCACTTAAAAGTATAGTAAAATTAATTCGAAAAACAATTTTGTATGGTTTATGAAACACTTGAATTATTTTTTATGACAAATCAAATTGTCGTGATGTTTTTTACATACATAAATTATTCGTCTAACGTTTTACATGGTTTCTTTTTTTCTAATATTTCTTTTTAATTTTATAAACTTTGATTTCACGTGCTAACATTTATAACGCTTCACTAAACACACATTTAACACATCATAATTCAATAATCTTTTTTTTATTTCCCATCTCTGTCTCTCTTGGAAGCAGATGATTCTTTTAATTTAATTATACGTCTAATAAAAAAAAACAGAATCTTAAAAATAATATTCAACTACAAAAAAGACATTTGAACGAGACTGTTTTTTACGCAAATATAATCATTTTTCGTACAACTATTCTTCTTACGACTAAAAAATTGTCATGCTGTAACCTTTCAAAGGATTTTAAAATTTTAATGCTAAATTAAGCAAAAACATGTACTTCAAGTTCATCTAACATTTCAACATTTAAAGCAAAAAACATTGTGATAACGAATTTCACAATAGATTATAAATTTTCTAATTGTTTGTAAAATTTCCACAAATTTATAAATACTTTCTTTATATTTCTGACAACTGATTAAAAATTTTATGAACAATTTTTTAACATGAAGGATCTTTAAAAGCTCTTAAATACGTGGTGAATTAAAATATATATTAATAAATTTATCTAACATGAAAGTTAAACTCAATAAATATAACGTGTAACAAAATGCAAAATTTGACTAGTTATTATTAATAGCGACTAGACATATTAATTAGCTGTACACTTAACACGGATTTGCATTATTCGCGTCATTTTTTTAAAAATGTTTTGGTCTTCTTCATAAACGTGAAAAAGTATGATTTTTACTCTCAGTAAAGGTCTATAAAATTATCAAAGGGATCTAAAAAACCTTGTGCGATTTCAATCATTTGAACGATTCATACGATCGGAAAGGCCATTATAATCCTTGGTAAAACGGATTAAATCTATTATGTTATAAAAATTCTGCTTGTCATAAACGCAAAATAATGCTTGTGAGTAAACCTTAAATAAAACAATTATTGTACGCATGTACAATACAAATATGAAATACTGTTCTGCTTTGTAAATCCTTTTAGATTCTATCTTCGATGTGCGCATTTTAAAACAAATGAAATAAAAAATGGATTGGTGCAGCTCTGTACTTTTTGGATACTTTCCTCTTTCTTTTTTTCGACATTAGAACACTTTTATAAAACTTGAAAGCTAAGTCCTTGAGAGCTCTCAGAGTATTATTGGGGGTTATTCTTAAGGCAGTGTGATTGGGAAGACAATCTTTCTAAAAATTACTTTGAAATCAATAAGTGAATGTTAACAGTTGTTCGTTGTTTTTGACGGAACTATAATCAAGTCAAAGTATTGTTGTCTTTCATTAAATTAAGGAGAGTAATGCCTATTTTTTCTTCGAAAAATAAATGCAAAAATTGACCGTAGACGCCACCAGCGACTATGCTTACGAACTGTTGTACGAGACCTTTCCTTCGCGCGAATTTGTCTTACAAGAGAATAAAAAGCATCGTCGATGAATTGACGTAAAGCAGCAGATGTTTCATAAAACGGACATCCTAATTGGTTTGCTAGAACTTTACCTTCCTCGGTTGTCACCTGAAATTCAAAGTTTTATTCTGTCTTAGTTTCCATAAGTTTAAAGCTATTGAAGCTTAACTATAACTTTCACTCTGGGTTGGTCCATAAAAATAATTTTTCAAATTAAAGATCCCATTTTGTTACAAATCGAAAAAGCATAATTTTTTTTTCATTGATATTTAGTGATTCAACAAAATCTAGGCATTTTTGTATATGATAGGCTTCAAGCCCAAAAGAATTGAATAAACTTAGTTTTGTCAAGAGCAGTTTTGCAAAAACTAGGTGAAGCCGATTTTCTTTGGTTATTGACCATTTTAAATTGCCAAAACAAGGTGAAGCATTTTTGAAAATGACAAAGGCCAGCGAATAAAAAAATGTGTTAAGTTAATGAGCATGTCATTTCTATCTTTTCTTTCTCTCTTGTTACTTCATTAAATAATTGATAAGTTTCAAGACCGGCAAAACGTTTTTTCGAAGGGGGTGGGGCAATACGCTCACACGCATATCATGATGCACCAGAAGGAAGTGTAAATAAACGTAATTTGGCTCTTCAACAGGGTGTCCAGCAAGACTTCCCTTATGAAAAAATGTGACATGAAAATAATGACACAGATGCGTGTCATTACTTCATAATGTCATTGCGTGTCATCATTTCGCGACCACACGAAAAAAATGTCACGAAAAAAATCACATGACAAAGAATGTACCATTAAAAAACTTATTATTATTATTAGTTTTATAATAATTTCGTATAAACATACATTGTGCACCATTTAGGGGAGGAAAAAATTTACTGCGCAGCCGTAGGTGCTGTAGAATAAGTAGAATACGTCTGCGCATCCTGGCATTTTTATGTATGCTTTGCCGTGTCATTTTCTCCCGTGTCATTTTTTTCGTGTGGTCGCGAAATGATGACACGCAATGACACGAAAGTAATGACACTCATCCGTGGCATTATTTTCATGTCACACTTTTCCATAAGGGTTAGAAATTTTTTTTTGAATTTTCCCTGACCAATACCCCCACAGCACCTGAACTTGCCTCAACTTTTCTAACCTTTCCTTAAGTGTCGTCAACTTTCAGAAACTTTGCTGCAACTTTATAAACTTGAGGAAAGGTTGGCAAAGTTGAGGTAAGTTAAGGTACTATGTGGATATTTTCTCTTTTCTGTAACCAAAAAAATTAGTACCAAAAAATTAGTAGGTGTAACAATGTAATTTAAAAGTTATTCAAATCATTATAATCTTCCTTTTATTATAACGGAAACATTACACATTTGATTAACAATACTATTTTTTTTATGAAAAATCCGAATTTTGCATAAATGTTAAAAACTTCCCTGGCTTTTAATGAAATTCCCTGACTTGCCCTAACTTTTCCCTGACCGCTGGACATCCTGTTTAAAATTCCTGTTGAATAAGAAATATATAAGGTAATATATCCGAAAATATGTACCAAAAGTTTTACAGGACAATCTAAAGTATTTTTTAATTTACGAACCCAAATGTAGCGAGAGATCGGTCAAATTATTGAGAGCCTGGCTAAACTGGAAATTTTATATTTTTGAGCCTCAAACTTTGATGCGCGTTTTCTCCAATTTCACTTTTTACTATTTTTAAAAATGGCGGGCGTGATTGAAGGAAAACTCATTGACCGATTTATTGATCTAGTGTTTGCTATGCTCAGTATTAATCCCTCTTCTATCTAAACTACAAAATTTTGAAAAAAAATATTCTTAAATATTTTTAGAACCAGTTAATCAATTTTTTCAAAAAAATTATTTTTTGTTTTTGTATCTCAAAATATTTGAATTTCACCAATTCTTTGGAATTTTTTTAGTTTAGATAGAATAGTAGATCAAGCTACAAAGGTTGAAAGCTTGTCATGTTTACTGCCGAAGCTTAATCGAGGAGCAGACGAAACAAATTTTGACCTGTGTAGTTTACTGTGATTTTCATTCCTAATACACGAACAAGACACATGCTAGGCCGAGAAAAAGGGGCGAGTAGAGCTCATTTCTTCTGAGCGGGCAAAAATGAGTTTCTTGTTGGCACTAGAGTTAACATGAACACACCACGGTGTACTAGAACGAGATTTATGGGGTCAGTATGGATTTATTTTTTAAAAAAATGTAATAATCTGAGTTTAGACAAAGATAGTACGCTCCCAACTTTACTATAGTAGCCACCTTGGCTCGTGAAAAGTGGGTCATACCACCACTCCTCGCCGCGCTCTCGACCCCTTTCACATCTCGGTGGTTCACCTCCCTCAAAACTCAGGTGTAACATCCGGAACCTTTGAGGTCAAGAGTGGTTCAGACGTTCTCTCTCCAGTAAGGTTCACCTTTCTGGAGTGGAGAACGGCAGTCGAAATCTTTCGTCGTCTACGGGTTCTTCCGTGGCGGCTAAAAGTCGTCTGGATTTCCTTAAAAAGTCATGGTGGGAGTTAATACAGGTTCCACTGTTTAAGCTCACCATGACTAAGACGCAATTCTTCCCTTGGAGGGAATTATTGTACGGGAGTTGAGAGTGACGTCAGAATAGTCAATATATTACTTACAAGTAACACTAGGGAAGTGCCATACGCCGATTTCTCTGTAACTTGGTGTATAAGCAGTTTTTTATATACTATTTGACCCGTATATTTTTGTTTTTCCCCAAAAGCTGTTTTAAGGGTGTAACTCACCCTTAAAAATTTGTTGTGATGTGTGTTTTCATTGTGAGAAAACTATTTAACACACAAATAACAAAGTTTTCAGGGAGAGTTACATTCTTAAAACAGCTTTTGGGGAAAAACAAAAATATACGGGTCAAATAGTATTTAAAAAACTGCTTATACACCAAGTTACAGAGAAATCGGCGTATGGCACTTCCCTAGTGTTACTTGTTAGTCTTTGTAAGACCATGAGATGGTCAACTTAATTTACTAGCAACGTAGATTATACAGAAAACTAGAAATAGTAATAATAACAGTAATAAGTCTAGTTCAGAATTGAAGTTTATATAATTACATTCAATCTATTTTATGATTATCATCGAAATTTTTCATTAAATTCTTGTAAATTATTTTATCTCTTTATATTAGAATATATTATTATTTGTTATAAAATATGGTGTCATCAATGACTTTACCTTTTCACTCTAGAATAATTTATTATACAATTTAAATATCAGACAGCAGGCTAAGATTCATATTGCTCTAGTATTTAACAACAAAAACTGTCAGCCAGTAGGCAAAGATGTATTTAATTTTTATAAACTAGATTTAAGTCAACGATTTCAAGAACCATGGATATCCGGCGAGCGAATTCCGGAGCAACAAAAATTACTATCATTACAAAAATTTATTTTTCATAAACATCAATTTCGTATACTATATACCTATAGCAATAAGATAAAAACTAATTATATATAGGTAGTAGAGTTTAAAAACATGCTTAAAAACGCGATACTGTAGAAGCATAAGGCGCATAACATAGCAGTAAAAAATTGTTTAAACAAATATCATTGTAACAATATTAGTAAAATTTATTATTTGATGACTCACACCAATGTTAGAGAAAAGTATTTATGTATTTAAGTCCTTTTTACCATAAAAATTAAGAGTACAATAGAATATTTATGTTGCGTGAACAGCGCGTGCAGCCGTTGGTTGCGCGAATGTTTAAGGGGGTTGACCCGTGTGACGGCCGCTTTTTTAACTGTATTTTGAGATTTTTTTCTGAAGGGCGATTAAAACTTACAACTTTCAATTTTCTACCATAGATTTAGTAACTATTAAAGTAAATTCAGAAATGTTTTGAAGTCAAAATAATAAAAACTTTGCGTGATACAGCGCGGGGAAGTAATTCATGTAAAAAAAGTACAGCATATTGGTCGCCACGATTCCGGCCGTGTGAGTGATCTAAAATAAAAAATCATTTTAATCTGTGTCACTGTAGCTACGAGCTGAACTAGGATTATTTGAAAATATTGAAAAATAATATTTTTACGTGACTTTGAATTTTTATTTCTAAAAAAAACTCTATTTTGGGCCTGTTTTCTTTTATAAAAAAAAACGACGTGACCGTTTTTAATTATCCTAGTTCAGCTCATAGCCCCACACGTGCTGAACATACCCTATAAATTTCCAGGTGATCGGTCAAGTCGTTTTTGAGATATCATGGCGACCAATTGAAAAAAGTGGTTTCGAGAAAAACGCGTTTGAAAGCTCAAGTACGAATAACAAGGGGCATTTTAAAATTTTATAATGGTTATTACATTTCTCTAGACCCCCCCCCCTCCCCCTCACCCTTATAAAGTGTGACTAATTTATGGATAACCCCTAAGAAATGATTGTAATATTTATTCATATTTAGAATGTTTTTTTTTAATTTCTTAAAAGAAAATTATTAAATATGCAAACTATTGAATTCACAAACTGCAATTAAATTAAAAATTTTGATCAGACTTTAAAAGTGATGTGTGAATCTTGTGTTATGCCCAAATAATTTAAAAATTTTTCGACTAATACCAATGCTTGTGTGCTAAGTAATTAATTCCTACTTGATTAACTTGATATTTTTCGCAAAATTCTTTAATCTGTACAAAGATCCAATGTACTTTTAGTGTAACTGAAATTTCAAAATTCAAGTAATTAAATCTGATAAATACCATTCCTGGAAAATAGATATTCAGGAAATTAAATATTCCGACAAATAAAGTTTCGTCAAGTTAAATATTCTGACAAATGAAGTTTCGGGAATATAAATATTCGGATAAATAAATGTCGGTCTATTACACATCATGTAAATTGAGTTTTGGTCAAAATGTTTTCTTCCTGGTGGGATGACATTAGTGTGATATCGTTGTAAAGCATTTTTCACTTCTTCTAGCAGTTTCATAGGAAGCCTGATTTTTAGACGGAAGCAAAGTGACCAAATACCATCCAAGAACCATGCTGGTGATCAGGCTAACAGCTCTAGGTTCCTTCTAGTTCCAAAAATGATGTCTCTGTTGTCAGTTTCATCTTTATTTTCGAAGGAGTCATAAATAAGGAAGTTATAACACACCTTTTTCTTTCTGTACTGCTCTGGGATCATGATTCGGAGCATGTCTAATATGAGAATTTACAAAAGGTCGCCATTTGCAATTTTCAATGTGCTTGAACATGCTTGAAATTTTTTATTCATTTTTCAATGTTTCATTATTTAAAAAAATATTCTACAAATAAGGGCGCAACTGAGTCAGTAGTACCACATAACCACTATCCCAGAGTAAACTGTCTAGACCTAGAGGCCAGACTGACTAAATGAACGCGCGTGGGGATTGAGTGGAGGTGCTGCTCCCTCAAAACTCATGCGATGTATCTAATCCGGAACCTTTGAGGTGAAGGATCGCCTAGGCGTTTTCTAAATTAATAGAGGTGCCCTTCTTTAGTTTAGCGATCAGTGGTGGAAGATGGCAACGTCTATGGGTGCTCCCGTTAGGTTGTAATCCGTGTTCTACTAGGTACTCTCGGGTACTTGGGTGAGGAAATTAATATAGGTGCTCCTGTTTGATTTCTTTCTTCCCAAAGTATACACGCAATTCTTCCTTTGTAGGGGATTATTGCACCGGTGTGGGGAGTTCTTTGTAGAGCAAAGAAATATTGTAAATCTCGAAATCTAAGAAAACTCTAGAATTGTTTTATAACTATTTTACTCTGCATCAATTAAGATTTTGTTAATTTCTTTTTGTAATATTTCAACCTTTAATTATTTATGAGAATATATTATAATTATTTTTATTTTTTAATTCTCGGTGTCATCATTGACATCACCTTACCTCCTAGTAATTAATATTCTTTAAAAAAATGTCAGCCAGCAGACTAAGATTTAATTTGCTTTGTTACTAGAAGTAATATTGTCAGACAGATGGCCAAAATTAATTTATTTTCAGATCTCTAGTTGTAATGGACAGTGGAAAATTCGACGAACGAATTCCCAGCAACCATTAGAATTTACCGTATCATTACAAATGCAAGTTTAAATTTACAAACATTTAAAGAAATTAAAAATTCTAAAAATTTTAAATTTGAGAACATTTTGAAATGGTGAAAGTTGGGTAAGTTATGGACTATACATTTTTGACACACTATTTATGATGTAAGTAACCCAAATCAGCAAAAAAATGATGTCCTACGACCCTTCTCATTCAAAGTTACTTCAAGCTTCAAGGCTATCGTTGAACCTTAAATATTTTTTTACATCAAATTTGTTTTTTTTAAAATTGAAGCAGAACTTGAAAATTTTTTAATGAAATTTGAATGTATACCTATATATACATTTTTTCCGATTTTTTGACAAAGAATTTATATTGGAAACAATACTGTTACTTTGTTGGCAAAATATCATAGATTTTCCTCTGGATCGGCAGGGTGACTGTGTACAGGTTCTTTTAAGACAGTCAATCCATCTTCGCCTGGAATCGTTACAATGCGAGCATTGCATTCGCCGCGACGTAATTTTCTGCACGCCCAATTATATTTACCGTTTGGTCCAGGCTTCGATCTCACATAAACGAATCCATTATAAATTAAATGTTTGTTTTCAATTCGAGGCCGAGTAACATCTAAATCCATTTTAAAACACGACAAATTTGGAAAAAAACAACACGACAAATTTTGAAGCAAACTGACGTTTGTTCGTTATGATCTGAAGATAAGTACTTATAAAAAGACAATCGCAATAACCATAATATTGACAATCGGGCAAAAATTACTATCGGGCGCCTGGAATCGGGCGTTAGGAGTAGGGCGGGTGCAGTCGGGCAAATGGGTGGGAACCCTCAATTTACAACAAATTTTTTCACCTACAATATATACATTTTCTGATAGTCATTTTTTTTTCTTTGTCATTTTCAAAAATGCCACACTTAGTTTTCTTAAATAATAGAATTTCGAATTCTAGATTTGGCAATTTAAAACAGCCAATGGTCGAAATGAATCGACCACACCTAGTTTTGACAAAACTGTTCTTACCCATAAACTTGGCTTATTTTATTATTTCGGTTTTTGAGCATAACATACATATATTTTACTCGGGAAAATACAATATTTTTTCGCAGATTTACTATAATTTATATTTACGTCAATTATGTTTCTCTTAAGAAATGTTGAACCCTTGAAGTCATACATTTTTTATACTCTAGGAAATAATTCTGTGGCTGAAAGGTAAAACAGCACAACTCCCATTTTATCAAATTTGAGATAACATCAGATTTTTATATATGCAGATATACTTTTTAAAGATTCATAATTGTAAATTGATTAAAATGTTTATTTACGTAGAAAATATTAAAAAACGTAATCGCATAAATATATTAAAATCGAGAAAAGTAATTGAAGTTATACTCTGAAACCTTTAAATTGCATTAAATTTGTTAAACAGATATAAAAACTACATTAGAAAACAAAATTAAATATCAAACACCAAAAATATTTGTTTATTTTTCGATTTTACAGAAATCAAAAAAAAACAAAAACACGTTTTACTCGAAACCATGAATATGTCGCTTGTGCTGTTTTACCTTTCAGCCACAGAATTTTGTTCATTACTTTCAAAAACAATGTGATCAAAAGAAATAAAAACTGATCCTTTAGGAAACCCTAAATTTTATACTTTCAACATTACTTTTTTCAAAAGCTGATCAAGATTTGTTTGGTTCAAAATGGAAATTTAGAATCGGAAATTACCCGGAAAGAATAAAAAATTTGATATTTTGGTAAAATAAGACATAAATATTTAAATTACAGTAAAACCTTATTAACATGAAAATCCTGCTTTACACATAACATGAAGTTGGTTTGGTCCCCCATTTTCAATATTACCCGGTTAATACGAATTAATATTTACAAATCTGACAGAGACAATTCAGTTCCGGAATCGTAAACATCAAAATGTCAAAGAAAAAGCAAACCACAATTGATTTAGAAACAAAATTATATTGAAACTGAATAACCAATACTAATGATGTAGCTTGTAACTTTATAAGCTGTTTAGATTCTTTAGATTTATTTAGATTATGTATTTGTTCAAAAATTAAAATACATATCTTCTTTTTTTGCTTTTAACAAAATGAGAGACTCTTTAATTTAAATTTTGAAAATTCATTTTTTAATAAGAACTACTACTCTATTCCACACTACCATAATTTTTAAATTCAAATGTCTAGTTTCGATTTTTTTTAATAGTGTCTAGTGAATTGTCATTTTCAAATAACCGACAAATTCTAGAATTTCCCAGATCATAAAGGTTGCGGTTTCATATGAAAAATTAGGGGGTTAAAGTAGGTAGATGTTAACCAATTAGAGTGCAATTTCTAGCAATAGATGATTTATTGCCGCAAGAGACTTCACTCTAATTGATCAACATTTATTCTTTTAGCACCCTGTTCCTCCTTATAATACTACACTTTTATAATTACAATTTTTCTTAATTTGATCATTTAGTGATTAATAAATATACGAATAGAGCAATTTCATATGAGATTGAGGGGTTATTTTTACCATATATTAACGTTTTTGAATAAATAATTTGGATTTATTTAAAAATACTAAATTTTTATTCAAAATATTTGTGATGTGCTCTTAAAAACGGTCTAAGAAGTCAAACGGTGATTTTATAGTCGAATAAAAATAAAAGACAAACGTGCGCAGCAGTTTGTACAAACCGTCAATATTTAAATCGTTATAACTTGAAAAACATTTAATAATAGTATATTATGTACCAAGGAGGCATGAAAACATCACTAGCGCGTTTCACTTAGCCATCGAGTCGGGCCGTAGAGGAACCAATTTGTTAAATGAATTTAAACTAAATTTAACTCGCGAACACACAAAAAAGCGAAAACAGTTAGGACAGTGAGTGGCCTGTCAACCTGTCAACAAATGGCCCGTGTGTTAATTCTTATACGTGTTTATGAGATGGTCTTGCACTTGAGCACGTATAGGAATATGTACAAGAATCGCGGTTGGACGAACGTGTACATGTTAATGCACGGCAATATAAAATTTGGCATAAGAGCATCTGTATGAACGTGTAAATGTTTATTCACACATTTTATATATTTTTAAAGATTAGTAACAAATGTTATTTGTATTTAAATATTCCTGGGCAACCGTTACTTCACGTGCGCAACGTTTAATTATTGGCCTTTATAAACGTCCATGAACATACGCTAGAATATGTACATTTTTCCTCTACACGTTCGTTGTTGCAATTTTATGTGCCGGTCATATTCCTGTACTTGCTCAAGTACAAGACCATCTCATTAACACGTATATACAAGGCTTTTAACAACCGTGACGATTTCTAAGATACGTTTAAAAAAACATTCGAACGATAACATGTTCCATAAATAACACATCGCACTAGGGGGAATTTTACCCTATTTTCTGGTCAAAACGTATTTTCCAAAATTGTTCAGTATGAAAAAATGTTTCTATGCTTAGAAAAACTATACTCCCATTAATAAAACTGCATGTTTATCGTTTTTAACAATTAATTTATAGTTAGTAAATTAGTTGTTAAATACTGCTTTTAAGTATAACCTCACACGGAAAGAAATAATTCTTGAAATATTCAGGAACTTTGTACTTGAGTTTGGGGCAAGGATGGAAGTTCAGTACTAATTCAAACCTAAATATTTTAGGTAAATGATAAATTAGTTCCTGAAAAATTCTTATAGATTAGATGGAAAATAAATTTTATATTTTGACTCCTGTCTGTCCGATTTCAAACATACCATTTACCTGCAGATTGGTGATTTAAATGAAACGTTTAAAAATCTGAAACCGAAAAATCCGAAGCAGGAAGACTCAAACTCGCGACCCCTCACTCTAAAGACCGTAGGCGCGATGCCACGCCTCCTAATGTATAAAAGTCAGGAACCGGTTCAATAGTATTTACTGAAATAGGGAGCGTTCACATATGACGTAACGCATTTTTTTCAACTTTTTGACTCCTCCCCCCTCTTGTCACGCTCTGTCACGTGAGAGTAAACACGTACCCCTAAAAGTAAGTCACGTTTCTTGCCCCCTCCCCTATTTTTATGATAATTTTATTTTCAACGTTAATAACAAAAAATTCAATAGTAATAATTTTCAATCGGTTTTATTATTCTAAATTTACAGTCATTTCGGTTTATTACTGATATTTGGTTAATAAATAGATTATACACTGTGATTAAAATGTTTTTTTTGCACAAAAAATACATTAAGGACTGTTTCAAATCATATACCTCGAACTTTAAGTATTAAATACTTCATATTAAACATAAAAATAAAATTTCGTGACGTCACGTTTAGGACGACCTCCCCTTCCCCCAAGTCACGTTTTGTCACGTTTAATCAAGACTCCCCCCTCCCCTCTATAGCGTGACGTCATATGTGAACGCTCCCATATAAAGTGCTGAACCAAATTTCAGTTTTTACCTTATAGTTCTGGGATTTCTTCTGAATTTTCGTGAACTGTTAATGAAAGTTTATCAAGAATCGTCAAATTTTCTCTATTGCCCCAAACTTATGTATAAATTCTGTACTTATTCATGAATAATTTTTTTCCGTGCATCTGTGCTGTGTACTTCATAATATTTGACTTTAATTTTAAAAATAAATTCTAAGAAAAATGAAACGGAACGGATAGAGTAAGTGTTAATTATGTATAATCTTATGAATAATTATTTAATATAAAAATAATTTTTAAAAACAGTATGTATTTTTAAAAGTCTTTAATATAACCTAATTTTGCAAAGATTTATAAAAATTGTCAGTGGTTAGCAGTCTTCTAATTGATATACATATATATTTAATAAAGTACTCAGTTTAAAATTATCGACCTAAAAAACCCATATGCACCTATTTTTGTACATTTTTAAAAACACTTTAAGGTTTTGACGAGAAAACAATCTCAAATTTCCCACTGTGTAGCGATGACAACACTTTAATTAAAATAGTAAACGAGATATATAAATTGGCAGTTATAACAGGGATAATAAATAATGAAAAACAGTTTTTTGTTTTAGACTATTTTTAAGTCTCTGGACTTAAAAGTGAATGAATGCGCATAGGACACTTTTAAGTATATTATTTAAAGTAGTCTTTTAAGTACTGCGCACCTACGCACTGGCAGCCAATCGCAGAAAAGGTCACTTTACATATACAAAAAATAGGCACAAAAAGACACGTTTTTATGGTTAAGTTATATAGAAGCATTTTTGACTCATGATAATTAAAAAGGAACGAGCAGTTAAACTGCCGTTAATCACTGATTAATTTTTAACCCGAGTTGGTGAAATCGACCCTACATAAGGTAAAACTATCATAATCCAATAATAGATTTTTGTACTTCTTAGATCCCTTTCTTCAGAGCGCATCATATTTATTATTTTTGGATTTCAAATGCAATTTTATTTCAATCTCTCATGGCTTTATTATTTTTAGTTGTAAGCTACCGTTGAAAATTGTTGGGCCAACCGATTAAGTAAATCGAAAACGTACAACTCAATTAAAACACGATATCTTGGTCGAAATGTAAGATTATGGCCATGTCTCAGATCATGACTAGAATATAGAATTCTACATTACCCTCATATTTAATTCATTAGTAATTTAACTAATTTAAAAAATTATTAATTAAACAAAGATTCATGAATCTTTCGAAGCGAAAGAAAAATTCGTAGTTTAAATCTCTATTGGAATATTAAAATGACCAAATCAAGAATTCGAAAGGTCTCAAAATTTTAATAGTTTCTCACCAGGCAATCATTCTTATCAGGTATGCTTTACATATAATATTACAATAGGATAATGACACCATAAGTGGACCGCCTCAGCTTTTTTTTCGAATAAATTCTTTATGAAAATAAATTAATTGTCCACGGAAAAAATTAGTTGTAGAATAATTCTTGAATTAGTACAGGAACTTAGGATACGAGAATTTTTCGGGAGTTCTTATTATCAATTCTTTGACATATACCTAAGAGTTTTTCTAGAAGACTTATAATGAATTTCAAGAAGACTTCCGAAATTTAGAATAAGAATTACGGAACTCGTTTAAGAAGAGAAAATTTTTTTAATTTGAAAAAAATTTTCACCCACGAGTACTCGAACTCAGTTCCTTGAGACTACAGAAAATCTCTTCGCTTTGTCCAACTGAGCTAACACGCGATTGTAATATTGTACGCATAAATCATACTTGAGTGAACTAAGCGCTATATGGGGGCCTGGTCAGTGCACTGCGCCTTCTATTTCAGTTCCAGAACTTTTAGATCACCGCGAAAGCAATCTTCCAATCGCGCAGCTATTAAGAATTCTTGAAAATCTTTTTAGAAATACTTGAAAAATTTCAGAAAGATTATTGAAATTTTTAGACATATCGCCGAATTATTTTCGTATCCTGAGTTTTTGAACTAATTCAAGAATTATTCTAGAACTAATTTTTTCCGTGTCCTTCTCTATTCCAAGCTTTAGTTTAGATCCCTAGATAAGAGTTTCTGTCATGAGAGCTTTGATTTTGTTATTTAGAAAAAATAAAATTGGCGTAAAAAATATGCGTTTTTTTAGGAATGACAAAAATGTAACCTTGAGTGGACCACTCTTAAAAAATTGCAAGAAAAGGTCAGAAAATCAATAAAAACTCAAGAAATTGCAAAAGTTTTTTAAGATTTTTAATTTCTTTCAGTGAATTATCTAGTTTTGACTCCCTGTTATACATGTTATAAATGGTAAATTGACATTGAAAATGAAAAAAATTGGACGATTAACTCAAGATTATAAACAATGGTCCACTCAAGGTGACATGTGACTTTTTAAGAGAATCACAGACATTTTTCTTTCGAGGCAAAATTATCACTTAATTAAACTTAGACAATCAATTTCAATGTGCAAACTAACAGAAAAAAATAAATTACACATAAAACTCGAGTTCAACACTATTTTTACACTTCAGAATCACTTCATTAATTGTAACGGCGACTTTTTTGGTAGTTTGCTTTTTAAAAAATTCGTTTTGTCAAACAGTATTTGTTCACCGCACAGGCGCGGATCCAGCGGGGGGCGATGGGGGCGATCGCCCCTCCCAAAAGCCTTAAGGCCCCTTTACACGACAGCGACTTGCCTGCACGGTTTTGTTTGCGCAAACTTCATGGAACACCTGTACGCGTCTAAACGACAACGTCTTGCCTGCACAAACTAGTTTGCGCAAACTTCAGTTTGTTTCTGAAACTGAAAGAAACTACATCGCAATTATGTCTAGCGACGATGAAATTGTTTATTTAAACAATTTTAAATAAAAAGTTTTTTTTCGTATCTAATTGTATCTAATTATCTAATCTTGTCAAAATCGTTACTATCCCAAGTTTTAATCAATATTGGGCCAATATAGCCCGCAATTTGTTAGCCAAGCTAAAATATTGGCAATCGATAATGGGCTAAATCTCGCGCTAGTATAATCAATAATATAAATTTCCCATTGGGACGTTTGAAAAAATAGAATAAAGTTTGGATATAACAAACAAATTAAGACACCAAGAAACCATTGAAATATGTACTTACGGTTTTTAATTTATGGACTAACTCCTGATATGCAATATTTTTTTATCGCGATTAGAATAATCGCGACATTTAATTTTCCAAAGGGATGGAAATGATTTGTATAATTCAATAAATTCCGTTAAAAAAAGTTTCGAAAAATTCCAGACAGTTATATATCAAAAACCAATTAAGAATTCATTAACGATAATGACTACTTAAAATATAATTGTCATTAAATTGAAATTATGGAATGAATACCAATACATTCACTTCTGCACACAAAGTTACACCAAAGCTAGCTAAGTTTGCGCAAACTTGTGTTTTCCCATTTAAACGCTCATGCTTGACGGAGCAAGTCAAGTTTGCGCAGGTAAGACCACAGGAAATCCAGAGTTTCTTCGAGCCAAATTTTCAGGTTTGCGCAAACTTCAGTTTTCCCATTTAAACGCTCATGCTTGAACGCACAAACTAGTTTGCGCAGGTAAGACGGTGGTCAAGCACGAGCGTGTAAATGGGCCTTTAGACTATCATATGAGAGAGAAAGAGATAGCACTATATTCTTGTCTCTTTCTATCTCACATATCGCCCCATCCAAAACCCTCGTCTGGATCCGCCTATGTCACCGCAAAACATAATTTCTTTTGGTTTCCGGGTGCGGCGCTGCTGTTCGAACTATTTATTTCACGCCTTCACTGTCAAATCACTAAAAACTTTTAGGCGGTCCACTCAAGGTGACATTACCCTACTTATATAGGGTTGCAACAAATATTTTATTACAACTTTCCCTGACTTTTCCCTGATTTCCAGACAAATTTTTTTTTCCCTGACTTTTTTTAAGTTCTTTAAAAATAATTTTTTGTATACAGTAAAACCCACGTATATCGGACCCGCATGTATCGGATTCCCGCCTACATCAGATATTTTTGCCGGTCCCTTGAATTTATATATCATGTATTTTTACCTGGATAAATCGGATTCCCGCTTAGATCGGAAAATTTTGTCGGTCCCTTGAAATCCGATATACGTGAGTTTCACTGTATTTACTATAAAATTGTGAAAAATAATTATTTTTCGGATTGCAAACATTAATTAATTATTTTTAGTAATAATGTTTCAAATATGACTTCCAAAAATTTTTTTAGTAAATTTTTATATTGTAAATTTCAGTAAAAAATAATTTTTCATCCATTTTAGATACTTTTTGCATTTTTTTGCCAGCACTTTTAATGAAAATACCTGACTTTTCACTGACCCATTTCAGTTTCCCTGACTTTTCCCTGATTTCCCTGAATTCCCTGACCTGTGACAACTCTGTTATAAGATGAAGACGTCTTTTGTAGTGACGTAACTTTTTGTCCCAGGACCCTTGATCACCCAGTTACGCCACCGGTATTTTGCACATACACTTACACACACCCAAATTAATCAACTTATAAGATTGAAATTTGAAAATTAAAGTAGTGTGGAGATTATGATTTAAAAATAAGCTTATCAGCTTATTCAATCAGATTATATATGTGACGCGTCGCGAAGAAAAGCACCTAAGAAGCCAAACGGCAATTTTACAGGAGAGTGAAAAGAAGCGGCGCACGCGCCATTGGATTCTGTACAAATCGCTTATGCTTAAGTCTTAAATACTTGAAAAATATTCAGTGAAAATGTTTTTTGACTTTAGATAATGAAAAAGGGACATTTAATTAATCTATTATTATCAAAATCCGAAAATCGATTTTTTGCTTCTTAGGTGCTTTTCTTCGCGACGCGTCACATATGTCTAAAAAAAAAATACATATTCTTCAAAATACTTTGTGTAACACCTGAAAGAAAAATATCACTTATCATGCCTGTAAAGTAGGAGCAAAATAGCTGGACTAGTGCAGAAAAGTATTCTTTTTTTGTTAAACCCACCTGTAAAGTTGAATTTCACATATATTAAACTATACTTGAAGTGGGACATTTTTAAACGATTTGTAAAGTAAATCATTTGACTTGACTTATTTTTCTGTGTTGGCAACATAAAGGCTGGTACGCCCGTTACATTCTGTCATGATCAGGTGATTATGGTGAGTTCATATGCTACATTCCCGAGCGGGAAGTAAACATGCATTTAAACACGCAAACGAGAATTGAATAAAATTGAGAAAAATACTACTTGAAATAAATAAGAAAGTAAACACAAGAAGTAAATTTTTAAATTGCATAGTTTTAAAAATCTAAAGACTGGTAATGCAACTCTGAGAGAAGGGTTTGTAAGGGAGTTATTGCGATAAATTAAGTTCCAAAGAGATCTAAGAGCAAAAGAAGTGGGATGAGTTAAAGAGGAAAACGTTTTTGAAAGGTATTTTTTTGCTAGAAAGCAAAATGTTTTCTTCAAAGGGGTTTCGCAAGATTCAGCCAACGTGACATTGATGGGAGTACTTTTTCGATACCCTATAAGGATAAACAAAAAACCTCGTTATGAATTTTTTCTAATTTATCAAAAAATTTGTGTTGCTGAAAGGTATAAATATTTGAGCCATAGTCAATACAACTTCTAATCAAAGAGTCATAAACTTTAAGAAAAGTATAGGGTTCTGCAAAAATCAAGGTTTCTGTTAAACAGGAATGTGGAAATGGAAATTAGACACTGTTCGAGAGTAGCAATGCATGCTAGTAGATCCACAGATCAACAAATAAAAGGGATGTCATCAGCAAAATCAACGATAATACAGTTATCTGGAAGTAGAGATCTTAATTGTTTCGTGTAGATAAAGTATACTATTGGACTGAGAACACTGCCTTGAGGGAGACTTACTCTACTAACTCGAGGACCAATGAGTTCACCATTAATTTTAAAGAAAAGTTGTTTGTTGTCAATAGATCTGTAAATAAAACGTGTCATTGACCGAGGCACTCCAATTGCGCTAAGATCCTCAGGTAGAATTTGTGGCATTACGCAAGGAAAAGCTCCTTTTATATCTAAAAAGAGACTCACGGTGTATTGGCTGCAGCTGAGTCCAGTCCAGATCTCAGAAGCCAGGATAGAAAGATAGTCAGCGCAAGATTTATCCTTCCTAAAGCCAAATTGTGAGGGTGACAAGTGAAGATTATGTTAAAAATACCAAGTTAATCTATTTTGAATGAGTTTTTCCATGAGTTTAATATGCCCGGAGAAGATTTTGGAATAAAAATAATTAAAAATTTATTCCAGGAAGAAGGAAAATGTTCACCGACAAAAATTCCATTAAAAATGTCTAGCATCCTTTGGCAAAGGTTAAATTTTTAACCCGTTAATTTTGTCAAGACCTGGAGAAGATTTAATTTTTAGAGAGAATATAGGTATAGAGAATTCTCTTTTAGAGAATGGAGCTTCAAGAAATTTATTATTTCTAAAGTCTGTAGGAAAGAGGTCGCGGAAAACCGTAGCCGGGCAAGTGTCATCAATAAGATGCAATAAAATTGCTTCAATCTTTTTGTCAGCAGAGCAAGAAGACGTTGCTGGTTGGGAGTAAAACGGTTTATAAAGATTTTGATAAGTCTCCAAAATTTAGTTGTAGGGGTGCTTCTATCAAGACTCACAAAGAGCTCTAAATGAGCTTCTTTCAGCTTGATTAAAAGTTCTTTTAGCATGCGCTTCTGCTTTTTTTTAAAACTTCATAGTTTTGCATATTACAAATTCTCCTGTAAACTTTAAGAGCAGAATTACGAGCAAGAAAAACTTGATCGCAAGTCTCATTCCACCATGGGGCCGAAACGAAACTCTTTTTTCGGGAATATTTGGTGTCAATCATTTGACAGATTAAATTTATGTTTAAGTTGAGGACAAGCAACATTGATTGCTTTATCCACATTCTCAATAAATAAGTCCACAGAACATAGTCCAGAACATCGGGATTTGAATTAAGCTGTTTGTCTTCAATGAATTTACTCAAGAACTCAGAAAAATTGGGCCAGGAAATGTTTTTTAATTTATATTTAAGAGAAACAAATTTGAAAATTGAAACAGAGATTCCTAAATTTGTAATTACAGGGAACTGATCACTGTTCAGAGTATCATCCCAAACCTCCCATGAGGAAGACACATAGAGATTAGATGAGAGAAAGGAAAGATCAAGGATGGAATCCAAGCTGTTTGGTCGTTTTCTAAATGTGGAAGAACCATGGTTTATAAATATAAGATCAACATTGACTAAAGAACTGCATAATTCTATACCATTATAACACCTGTGACTGCTGTCCCAATAGGGATGGTAGCAGTTAAAATCGCCGCCTAAAAAAACAAGATTATTATTGACTGTAAGAATAGATAGAGTTTTAAAAATTAGATCAGACCAAGCTGGAAATTTGATCTTCATGAGAAGGTACCCTGTACACTGATACAATCAGCAATTCACCATCAGGGGTGTTAACAAAGACCGCCAAAGTCTCCAATCTGTTCTCAACACTGGGTATCTAGGTAACCCTGGAAAGTTTAAATTATCCTTAATAACAATGAGTAATCCACCTTCACAATTTGCAATTCTATCTGATCTAATGATATTGAATTTTTTAAGAAAAAATAATTTATCGGGTTTTAACTTTGGAAATACCTTGACAATTCCATTAAAAAATTGTTAAGTTTTTAATTTAACCATTTTGAGAACACAAAATGGAGGTAGAAAGGGATGCAATATTATTTGTAAGATTTTCAAGAAGAGTGTGCCTGTTTTCTGCTGTAAAGAAGGAATTGGTGGAGATTGCATTTATTGGTGATGTCAAAGATGACATAATAATGTCAATCAACTGAATATAGTCGGCTAGCATTTCCGACGAGATTGTATTAGGAAATTTGGAAGAATTGCTAAGACAAGTTGTAGAAGGATTGAGAGCAAAACCATTGGGAAGAGAGATCTAAGATCTACCATTGTTGTTCAAAGTTGATTGGGATAAATTCTTACACCGAAAAAAGTTTAGTACACGATATGTTCGAAATGACCGATATAGATAGATGATTACAATTTGGTAACAGAGCTGTCTCAGTTTGGTATGAGAGCCGTACCAAAGTTTAGAGCAGCAGCTATCTTACGTCCTGGGGAACACGTTTGGTACAATATATGTACCAAAATAATGCAGGAGCAACACCAAAGTGGATTTGCTGTTATTCGGAGGTTATAATACTTCTGCTGTAAGGAACTAAGTTTGACAGATTTCCTAACCTCTTTTCAGTGTAGATTTACGTGGCGTAATGAAATCTGATTTATAATTAATAATATTTCGAGATACTTGAACCTTCTTGATCTTTGGTTCTTGAATTACACTAGCGTAAGTAGGAGAAGAAACATCATTACCTACACAAAATGATGCACAATCTGAAGCGTCATTAAGAGAGGGGAAATTTGAAAAGTGTGATGAAGACTCTGAGGGTCTAATTGGCAAAGATGGATTTTTTTTGTTTGTGTTGGTTTGATTTCGTCTTATTGATAAGTTAGCATCAGCAAATTGAAAGGCTATGTTTGAAAGCAAAAGAACGAAACTCTCTTTGAAATTGAATCTCTGGGCAATTTTTTGAATTAGGACGATGTAGTCCGGAACAATACAGACATTTAGGAGGTTCAGATGTATTCGGACAAGGAGAATCCTTATTTCTTAAGTGAGAACCACCACAATGAAAGCAACGAGGGCCTGATTTGCATTGGGTGGAAATGTGTGCATATCTTAAACAATTGTGACACATTTTGACTGGAAGTGTATAAGGGTTGACTGGAAAGAAAGCTTTAAAGACAGCAACTTTTTCTGGTAATGTATGGCAGGGATAAAAGCAAAAACACCTTGACTTTTAAGGTTCTTGTCCTCAAGAAGAGAATTTGCCTCGGAGACTGATTTAAGAACAACACAGAGCTTGCTTATCCCATTAGACTTAACATCGACAACAGCAGAACGTGCGGGGAATTGCATCCAGTTATAAAACGAGCAAAGGAAACTGTGTAATTTATCTTTAGCATTAGGTGAAGAAGGATCGCGTTGAATAAAAATGTTACACTCACCTTTTTGAGATATTGGATATCTCAGTGAGAAAACAGGTCGTTTATTTGCTTAAGAAAGTGTACCATTACTCTATAAATTTTCAGAAATTTCACCTGAACCGACATTATTAGGGAGAGACTGGGGAATCAATTTCTCATTTACGGCAGAGGAGTCAAGATCATCATTAATTGGAAGATGTGACTGAGTTAATTCTTCCAAAGAATTTAAAGTTGAAACAGAGTAGGAAGATCTTTGACTTTTTAGTTAGTATCAGAGGGGAAATAAGGGGAGGTATAAGATTGAATTACGAATAGAAAAGTGGAGGAAGCAGATTTGAACGAGACATAAATACGAACTGACGTGTGGCTATGAGCTGCGAAAACGAAAAGTGTTTGAACCGAATAAATTTGTAATAAGAGTTTTAATTTACGTGCCAGACTAATTAAAGTGTATTATTTTAACGAATTATGATTGTTTTGAGTTACAAACCTTTTAAATCCGCTACCTCTATCCCAAAACTCCTTAGTTTAATCTTGAGAAGAAATTTTGCTTTAACATATCGTGGGTGACTTTTCTCGTATAATTTGCATTACTAGCATTCTGCTTGTACGCAAACATTATACTCGATTTATAAATTTAATTGTAAAGACTGTTCAGTATGTTATGTTGGTGAAACTAAACGTGCACTTAAAGAACGTATCAACGAACACATAACTCTAAAAAATAAGTCTTCAGTAGTGAGTTTACACCAAGTTAAACAAAATCATAAGTTTGATTGGGAAAATGTTTTCATCCTTGATCGTGAATCTGATTTTAAAAAGCGTCGTTTTTCAGAAATGTTATTCATTAAAAATAATAATTTTACTCTCAATAAGAAAAAAAAATATTTCATATTTAAATAAAATTTATTTTCCTATAATCAGTAAATTAAACTCATGATTTCTGTTTCGCTCTGTCCATATTATTGTTTACATTTTAAGTTCATCGACTCTTTCACTATTTTCGTTTCAATGTAATTTATTTATTAACTTTAATTTAGTCTTGACAAGATGCTTGTTACCATCTGAGATGCCTTTTAAAACTGTTCGACGAGTTACTATGTAACGTTAAATTTGACGATTAGGTATTTTATAATTTTTAATTTGTTTAACAAAAAATTGTGTTTTTTAGTTTTCAATAGTGTTTTTTGTTTAATTGTGTATTTTTGTCTCTTTATTAGCCTGATGAGGATAACAAACATTGATCACCGAAACGTTGCTTAAAAATAAAAAAGCAAATGACATAAAAAATATTGGTGGTTTTTATGTGCTATTCACCTTCCTGAAATCAAATTTCAACTCCTCTATATTAAAATTTGGAAGGAAATTTACTTCTTTTGAAATTATACTCGAAAAATCACCCACTTTACGTACTTGTATCACAAATAACTATTGTTGCACACTTTGACATAAAATGTTCATAAAAGCATACTTTACTGCACATTTTCACAAAAACTGTACAAAAAATTATATTTTTCTGCACATACTTATTGTCAAAATGTAAAGAAAGTATGTCTAAAACAGCCTACTTAATGTAATTCATATTATTTAATTGCAAATATAGTTTCTTTAATCCAAATAAGTATGCTAAATTATACTTTGATATTAATTTAATTGATTGTATACAATTAAATTCGATTATGAAACAGTTCAATATTTTGAAAATAAGATAAATTAAAGACTTGTATTTTTGACAAATTAGACACATACTTGTCTAAAATGGCCTACCTAATGTGTATTTTTTCAGTTTAATATTTGATACAAATTATAAGATTTTGCTAAAAAGAAAGTTATTCAATATTATTCAAGAATAATTCTTTTATTAAAAACTTACGTTTGGTTTAACCCTTTAACGCCGGGACGGACGCTTTTTTTCAGTCTTTTTCAACGTTAATATTTTTTGTTATTAGGCACGTAGAAAATTTTCGGAATAACATTTCCTTACGTAATTTTTATCGCTCTTTCAGAATCTGTCATCAAAATTTCAAAAAAAAAAAAAAAAATCCAAAAGCTATGGACACTTTTTTGGAAAAAAATGCAAATTTTTGACATTTTTGATTCAAAAATGATTTTTTTTTCATGTAAGCAGTAATGACAAAAATTCTTTACCTTAAAATATCGCGTCCGCAATATCCAAGCTTCAAAGTTATGGACCATACATTTAAAAATTTCAAGATGGCGGATCCAAAATGGCGATGACAGTTTTTTTTTCAAAAATTTGACACCCAGTGGACACTTCTTTTAATTCTCATGTTATCTGTATGACAATGAGTGCCTGAACGTTTTTGGGGTCGCTGATTGTGAATCTAAAGTCAGATTTCAAAAATTCAAAATGGCGGATCCAATATGGCGGTCAATATTTTTGAAATTGATTGGATTTATTTGAAAATTGTTACTCGGGGGTTTTTGGGGTCGCTGATTGTGAATCTGAAGTCAGATTTCAAAAATTTTCAAAATTCAAAATGGCGGAACCAATATGGTGGTCGATATTTTTGAAATTGATCGGATTCATTTGAAACTTGTTACTCGGGGGTTTTTGGGGCCGCTGATTGCGAATCTGAAGTCAGATTTCCAAAATTTTCAAAATTCAAAATGGCGGAACCAATATGGTGGTCGATATTTTTGAAATTGATCGGATTCACTTGAAACTTTCTACTCGGCGGTTTTTGGGGTCGCTCATTTCAAATCTGAAGTCAGATTAACAAAATTCAAAATGGCGGAACCAATATGGCGGTCGATATTTTTGAAATTGATCGGATTCATTTGAAACTTGTTACTCGGGGGCTTTGAGGTCGCTGATTGCGAATCTGAAGTCAGATTTCAAAAATTTTCAAAATTCAAAATGGCGGAACCAATATGGCGGTTGAAACTTTCGAAATTGATCGGATTTGTTCAAAATTCGTTATTTAAAGGTTTTGAGGGTCAATTTTAGGAATAGAAGACTAAATTTCATTAGAGCATTAGTTTAAATTTATGTGAGACAAAGTATCATACATTTATTAATAATGTATTATAATAAATGCATTTTGCACGTTCCTTAGCCATTAAAATTATTTTAATGTTGCCCGACACAAAAAAAATTGTGAGTGTGTTCAAAGAAAGTACAAGTTTATGATATAGATAAACATATTATAATTACTACGTTTTCAGGAAAATAGAAAAGAAATATGAAATGCTGTCAAATGAATGTGAACTTAGTGCCATTACATCGTAAATTACATTAAAATGCTGTTTTCAAAGAAGTAACAAATAAATAATGATGTCAAACTAGTGCAACATTAAAATACTTTTAATGACTTAAGATTTGAAATCAGCGACCCCAAAAACCCCCGAGTAGCAAGTTTCAAGTGAATCCGATCAATTTCGAAAGTTTCGACCTCCATATTGGTTCCGCCATTTTGAATTTTGAAAATTTTTGAAATCTGACTTCAGATTCGCAATCAGCGACCCCAAAAACCCCCGAGTAACAAGTTTCAAATGAATTCGATCAATTTCAAAAATATCGACCACCATATTGGTTCCGCCATATTGAATTTTGTTAATCTGACTTCAGATTTGAAATCAGCGACCCCAAAAACCGCCGACTAGCAAGTTTCAAGTGAATACGATCAATTTCAAAAATATCGACCACCATATTGGTTCCGCCATTTTGAATTTTGAAAATTTTTGAAATCTGACTTCAGATTCACAATCAGCGACCCCAAAAACCCCCGAGTAACAAGTTTCAAATAAATCCAATCAATTTCAAAAATATTGACCGCCATATTGGATCCGCCATTTTGAATTTTTGAAATCTGACTTTAGATTCACAATCAGCGACCCCAAAAACGTTCAGGCACTCATTGTCATACAGATAGCATGAGAATTAAAAGAAGTGTCCACTGGGTGTCAAATTTTTGAAAAAAAAAACTCTGTCATCGCCATTTTGGATCCGCCATCTTGAAATTTTTTAATGTATGGTCCATAACTTTGAAGCTTGGATATTGCGGACGCGATATTTTAAGGTGAAGAATTTTTGTCATTACTGCTTACATGAAAAAAAAAATCGTTTTTGAATTAAAAATGTCAAAAAATTGCATTTTTTATCACACTTACATCAAAAGTTAGATTTTACGGCTTGTTTGGAAACCTTTAAGAGCTCATTTCACGGCCTAGGCCGTAAAGTAAATGAACTCGCAATCTGATTGGCTGATGCTGGTCAGCTGACCTTTACTTTATGGTACAGCTGCCCAAACTGGCCCAAACGTCACGGCTGTTCTCGGGTTTCGCCGCCCTCCGAGGGCATTTCTAAGTCTGTCGACCTACTCCCACCTAGAAATGCCCCCTGAGGCCCTTTTTTACGATACCCAGCTCTCCCTAGGTTCGAATTCTCAGTTTTTTGTGTGATAATAGTTATTTATGACACAAGGACCTGAAATGGCACTTTATAGTACGAGTAAGTATCGTAATACGAGCCTAAGTCCAATCGCAGCCGAGGCGAAGTAGAGGTGGTGACGAGGCTTCATTGAACGTAGCCGAGGCGAAGCCGAGGTGAAGTGAAGATATGAAGCCGAGGCTCCACCGAAAAGTAGCCGAGGCTCTGATGTGGTTGTGGCGAGTTGTACGATACACGAGAACTTAAGTGCCGAAAGGGTCCAAGTGTCATATAACATTTTTTATCACACAAAAAACTGAGAATTCGAACCTAGGGAGAGGTGATTATCGTAAAAAACGGCCTCAGCGGGTATTTCTAGGTGGGAGTAGGTCGACAGACTTAGAAATGCCCCCGGAGGGCGGCGAAACCCATGAACAGCCGTGACGTTTGGGCCAGTTTGGGCAGCTGTACCATAAAGTAAAGGTCAGCTGACCAGCATCAGCCAATCAGATTGCGAGTTCATTTACTTTACGGCCTAGGCCGTGAAATAAGCTCTTAAAGGTTTCCAAACAAGCCGTAAAATCTAACTTTTGATGTAAGTGTGATAAAAAAAATGTTATATGACACTTGGACCCTTTCGGCACTTAAGTTCTCGTGTATCGTACAACTCGCCACAGCCACATCAGAGCCTCGGCTACTTTTCGGTGGAGCCTCGGCTTCATATCTTCACTTCGCCTCGGCTACGTTCGATGAAGCCTCGTCTCCACCTCTACTTCGCCTCGGCTGCGATTGGACTTAGGCTCGTATTACGATACGTACGTACTCGTACTATAAAGTGCCATTTAGGGTCCTTGTGTCATAAATAACTATTTTTCCAAAAAAGTGGCCATAGCTTTTGGAATTTTTGTTTTTTTTTGAAATTTTGATGACAGATTCTGAAAGAGCGATAAAAATTACGTAAGGAAATGTTATTCCGAAAATTTTCTACGTGCCTAATAACAAAAAATATTAACGTTGAAAAATACTGAAAAAAGCATCCGTCCCGGCGTTAAAGGGTTAATAAATTTATTTGAATTTTGCAAAATATGCGATTTTAGTGATATGATATAAAAACTTGTAAATATCAGTGTACAATATGTATTTAAAATCTCATAGTAAACTCTTTTAACTAAAGTGATTAAATTAAAATTTTTTTAAATTGTATTTTGTACAACATAACTCATCAAATATATTTATAATATTAATAATTTGTGATATTTGTGAAAAAGTAGCATTCCTAACCCCAAAATCAATTCTTTGTTGTTCACTGACAGCGCGGCTAATTTGAAAATCTATTTGAGACCCTGTTAGCAGCTGATGATACTTCTTATTGTTCCCGCTAGGATGCGCGCATTTTTATAGGCCGTTTTATACACACACGGGTAGGTCATTTTATACAAGTTGACATATTTTTACTTTATTTAAAGAAATCAAAGTAAAAATGCAAATTATAAAAAATATTAATATATAGATGAAGAAATGTACGAATAGGTAATAACAGTATATCAGACATAATTACAAAGTTACATTACAAATATTGGCTTCAAAATGAAAGCAAAAAGTCTAAACTTTAGGGACGAAAAATATAATCTTATCTCATTTAATCAATTTAAAGATTTAATAACTTAATAACTTGCAGATAGCACATTTTATGTTTAAAAATATAAAACTAACTTAAGTTGATGAAAATTGTTTCTCTAAAGTGTTTTATTAAGAATTGCCCATTTTGCACATTGCACATATCTCCTCAATAAATTTGTATTTTTACTGAACAGGTGTTACACAAAGTATCGTGTGCACCTCTTATGAAAGTGTATTTTCCATCTTCTTGCAAATTTTGCACTCGTCATAAAACAGCAAATTTCGGTACTTGATGCACAATGTATTATTAAAAAAATTTTAAAGGTACCTTCCGTTGCTGTTGAAGATCAAATTTATTGCCAACCAAGACTAATGGAGTATCTTCACTGGCTCTGACCCGAGAAATTAATTTTCGATATTCCAAAGCTTCTTGAAAACTGTGTCTGTCTGTTACGGAATAACAAATCATGAAACCCTCTCCACATCTCATGTACTGATCTCGCATTGCCGTGAATTCAACCTGTCAAATTTTACTTTCAATAAACCCTTTAAACTCAAATCGGAAATTGATAAAGCGTGTGGCTCATTTTTAAATGTTTCGTCCATATTTTTAGAAAACAAAAGACACTATAATTAATATTATCTGGCTCTTTTGATTTATAGCTTAGGACCGAGACATTTGAAAAATCAATCATGGGTTTTATTAATATTTATTCTGAGATGAAAAGGCCTATGGTATATATATATATTCATGCATTTCACAATCAAAAGTACAGAGCTAAAATTTCCGGGCTTTGTACAGAATTTTCTGTACTGAGTTAACTAGATAAAATGCTTTTTGTACCGTGCAGTCTTCGTTATTGACACAAAGACGATATCAATGATGTTCATTTTTTACTTCTGATCTATTATTAAGTCAATTATATTCACAAATTAATTTAATTACAAATTGAAAACTATTTTATCGATTTTGAGGGTTTCGTGGCCCAGTGCAAAAACTCTTATAACAAAACTTTGGCGTCCGTCCGTCCGCCGTTCACAGACAATAGCAGCGAATTTTCAGTTTGGGAATTCCCCAGGGATTTACCTGGGAAATCCCCAGAGATTCCTAGGAAATTCCTGGGAGTTCGACAATACCCAGGGTTGTGCAGTTACGCGTAACTCAAAGTTTTCTACATATGTTACACAGTTTTTTACATCAAGTAACATACCTATTTTAGGTACCTTACCCCCTTCCACCAAAAAAATGCATTGTGTAACAAATTTGGCAAGGAACATACATAGTTAACATATAATAACAAACTATGTAACATACTTCAGTGTATGTTACGTGCACAACCCTGGCAATACCTACAATTAAAGATGTAAAAATTTATGAAATTTTGGTTTCGTGACATTTTGGTTTCCGGCTAATAAAAATTAGCTTATTATTATTTCACATGTACAACTGAATTTATCGATTTCTCCGAGCTTATTATTATTATTTAAATTTGCAAAAAAATAAAGACTCAAGTAAATTTCTATTACTACATTAGTAACTAATAATAAAGTTTTTTTTTTTTAGTTTTTGGATGTTTATCAATAAAAAAATATCAATTTATTGAAAATGGACTAAGCATAGGCTGAGCTTTAAGTAATTTAAACCTGAAAATACACATTTTAAAACAAAAATGTAAAATATTGTATATGCTTAAAAAGAGGAAATATTTTTTTTCTCTGGCAGTTATATTTGAAAAAATCGATTTTCGTAGGATTTTCTTTAAATTGTGAGAAAACGTTGTTCTATATGTGCCTTCCATCTGGTTAAAACTTCAGTACCTGCTCAAAATTGAAATATTCAAGTTCAAATTTTCAATTTTTTATCAATTTCCACATAAAATTGGAATTTTGAACCTGAATATCTCAATTTTGAGCATCCCAAGGGGTACTGAAATTTTAACCAAATAGAAGACACATATAAAATAACGTTTACTCACAATTTAAAGAAAATCGATTTTTTCAAGTATAACTTAAAAATAACTTAAAATTACATCAGTATATATTAAATTTCAATACTCTAGGTCAAATAGTTTGGCGGCTATAGGGAGAGGGTAATACATTTAGAAGATGGACAACCGAGTGAAAATATAAGAATTACGGTTTGGCAGTTCGTGTTTGGAACCTTACAAATCAATAAATAAGTTTTCAATTCGTAATTATATTAATTTGTCAATATGATTGACATAATAGTAAATTAAAGGTAAACAATATACATAATTTACATCGCCTTTGTGTCGATAGAAGAAATTTCTGTACAAAGTCCGGAAATTTCATCTCTGTACAAAGTAGCTTGTAAATTTTGTAGAATTTCGGACTTTGTACGTAACATAAACACTACATGATCAAATTACAACTTTAAAAAGAAATTAGTTTTAACTTTTAATATTCCAAAAAATTCTGAAAATTATAAATATATTTAATAAATTTACTTGCAACATTTGTGGCGTGACGCAAGGAAAGCAACCTTACGGTGTGGAATCATATTAGGTAACTTTCCTCGCGTTACGCCACATTTAGTGAATTCGTATTTACTACGTGCATGAGTTTGTTAGGCAGTAAAGAATCTGAAATATGTACACTGCAAAAACAGGTGTCTTAAATTGTTAAAAAATGACTTAAATTAAGACATTTTTCGTGTCTTAGACACCAAAAGTATCTTAATTTAAGACATTTTTGTCCAATTTAGGACAACGTGTTTTTGCAGTGTATTAAAATAAATATAATAAATTTAATATAAATTTTAATATAATAAATATAATTTATAAAAAGATAAAGTTATTTATTTTTAATGTAACAATGAATAAAGTTGGGAATACATCAATATTTATTTTGTATCATATTAGGGAAACAATAGTATGCGTTACATACTTTTTATTACTTGATTGTTTCTGTCAAAAAGTTGTCCTACACGGTGAAAAATTTGGAACAGTTGCTGTCTCTTCTGTGGGAGCGCATTTCTCCCACAGTTTTGACTGGTGAAATCTAATGCACTAGCTGTGGGACAGCTGCTCACCCATGACTTTTACTACTGAATTTGCCATGTATTTGTGTTCCTCCCAAAGAAAAGACAGTAGCCCACCTTCTTGGTGCGGCTTTTCTCCCAAATTTCCCTCCGTGTACTTATTTCCACAAAATATTGCATAGAAAGTGTGGGTATTTGTTCGTTTTCAAAGCAATACCGCAAAGCGGGGCTATTTTGTGCAGGCCAATGTTTTAATGAATAAAATCTTTATATTGAGTTGTTTAAGTTTTCTAATTGGTATAAATATTTTCTGATAATTCTTTATCAGAAATGAGAAAAAAATTCGTAAAGTCGTGCAAATCAAGCTGGAATTTTTCAACGTTCTCAAACTTCTGTTCAGATCTCCGAAAGTTTAAAAGTGTTTCGAAAAGTATTAATAATAATTGTTGACAATTTCGTTGTGATGATGTATATGTGATGTGCTAACTTTTTATTACCTTTTTAAGAAAAAAGTGTAAACAACTAAAAATCCAGGAATTTGCGGGTCATTTTTTGTGCATTCCTTAAAATCAATTATTTTACAAAAAAATTGTTTCATACACTCAGATCACAAAGTTTTAGTACATTTTGTTAAATTGCTCGTACTTGCTCGCTTTACTTCAAATTCAAATATTTCTACAAAAAATGCAGTAAAAGCTATCAGAAATCGTTTTAAAGTTTATGAAATTTAGGATAAAATGTACCAAGATCCAACCATTTTAATGAAATAAATAAAAATATATAGCTTTTTAAAGTCAGAGGTTTTTTTGGGAAAATTGAGACTTCGAAATCTTGAGTTCAAGTCAATGCCAATTGAAAAAAAATTTGATTTGAGATTTGACACTTTCACAATATGAAGTACAAATCCCCCTCTTTAATTCTAGACCATATCTACTTAAGGGGTTACATGGGTTTCAAAGGCCAAAAAAAGCATTTTTGTAATAATTGTTTTCTAGTAATAGACGAATTAATTTATTGGGCCCTTTTATATACAAAAACATATTAGAAAAAAATTAATTATTTGATTTATTTTATTATTATTAAATTATCCGTTATCTGATTATTATTAAATTGATTAATTATTAGAAATTGATAGAAAATAAGCAGAACTTTTTAATTTTATAGTCTAAAACGATAGAAACCGAAACTATACATTTT
Source organism: Ganaspis brasiliensis (assembly GCA_037103525.1). NCBI lineage: Eukaryota > Metazoa > Arthropoda > Insecta > Hymenoptera > Figitidae > Ganaspis > Ganaspis brasiliensis. The sequence goes on along the minus strand of JAZKLR010000093.1, from coordinate 1,402,881 downwards.
TTCAGTCAATTTGTCATAATTATGCGTTATTTGATTTTTATTAAATCAATTAATATTTATTAAGATAAGTTAAGCAAACAAAACTGAAAATAAATAAATTTCTTTATTGTAATATCTAAAACGTCAAAATAAGAAACAATAAATTAGCTTATTTCTAGCTATTTTATTTTTTTTTCGTCTCCAGGCACTTTCATTTCTTGACTTTTTTCTACCAATTCGTGAATCATAATAATTATTATTTTTTACCATTTTTGAGAATAGATTAAAAAAAAACATTAATAATAAAAACTGTTACAGTTGACTAAAAATTTTTAAAAAGTGATATTCAAGGGTTGCTAGTTGCTTTCTAGAAAGTTACGCTAGATCTATTTGTAAACAAAACCGTCCACAAGCTAGCTGTTTTCAGAAAGAAGAAAAATAAGGTAAACACCTAATTTAAAGAAAATAAAAAATCTAATAAAAATTCAAAAATAGTATAACACTACTATTTTAAATGTTAGGTGAAAGAAGTTAGATAAATTATAAAAGTATTCAATTATTAAAAAATTATTGTTTTTTAATTATATAATAAAAATACTGCAGAGAGTAAATTGGGCAGTATTAGTTATATGGGTGATTCTGCTGAGAGTGCCACTTTTTTACTTACATTTCTAACCTAATTTTTTGAGATTTTTTGAAATTTTTTTTGTACGATTATTAAGAATAATATTTAAAAGCTTAATTTACTAGTTCGCAAAATTAATTTCAAAGAGTTAAGAATGGGATGAAGTTGAAACCGAGAGATTAAAATACGGAGGATGAACAGTAAGAGAACAAATACGGAAAATAGTAAATAAAGTATGGAAGTGGGAGGGATGGCCGGAAGAATGGAAGACGGGATTAGTGGTGCCACTAGTTAAGAAAGGAGAAGGAAAGAGAATAGAAGAGTATAGAGGGATAACGCTAATGCCAGTGGGTTATAAAGTGTACGCGGAGATTTTAAGAAAGAGGCTAGAAAAGAAAGTGGAAGAACTTGGGTGTATTCCACACAATCAAGCAGGCTTCAGAAAGGGAATGAGAACAATGGATAATGTATACGTTTTAAACTATCTAATAGAAAGAAATCTAAAAAAGAAAAAAGGAAAGTTAGTAGCATTATTCATAGAATTTAAGTCAGCATTCCCGTCGGTAAATAAAGGCAGGCAGTGGAAAGTTTGAAAGAAAGGGGAATAGATTAAAGTTTAATCGAAAGGGTAAAAGAAGTATATGAAGACACGAGGGTAAGAGTGAAGATAGGAGAGAGATTGGGAGAGGAGTTTTGGTTAGGCAGAGGATTGTTACAAGGGTGCCCGCTAAGTCCCTTGCTGTTTTATCTATCGATGTCGGATCTAGAGGAAAAGTTATGAAGAAAAGGTAAAGGAGGGGTGGTATTGGGAAATACGAGAATTTTTTTCTTAGCATATGCGGACGATGAGGTGTTGCTGGCGGAGGATGAAAGGGGTATGAGACTGATGATGAGTGAATGCGAGAAGCATGTAAGAGAAAAAGATTTATGGGTGAATGTGGAAAAAACGAAGATAATGAGATTCAGGAAGAGAGTGGATGGGGTGCAAGAGGAATGGAAACTGAATGGAAAGCTGGTGAAGGAAGTTAAAGAATTTTGTTATCTGGTATATTGGTTTGAATGCAAGGGGGGTAGCAGATTGAATGTAAAGAAAACGTGTGAGAGAGCGGGAAAGGTGATGGGACAAGTATGGGGAATAGGAAAGAGAAGGTTTGGGAATGATTGGAAGAAAAGAGTGTGGATGTTTGACGTGCTAGTCTGCTCAGTGATGAGCTACGGAGTGAAAGTGTAGGGATGGAAGAAGGAAAATAGTGTGGAACGAATGCATGAGAAGTACCTGAGGTGGACGATGGGAGTAAGCAGGAATTGTCCAGGGTATATGCTAAGTGAGGAATTAGGAGGAGAAAGAATGATGGTCAGACAGAGTAAGAGAGCATGGATGATGAGAGATTAAGACAAGGAAAGGGAAGCAGGATTCCGTAATTATGCCTGAATCCGATTGGGGACAGAGCCAAGAGGGCGGACGCAGGTATGTCGGAATGGGAAAAGGAAAGGAGCATGAAAGTGGAAAAGGAGAGAAATGAATAAGAGAATTAGAGAATAAGAGAGAGAAGATGGAATAATGAAAAGGCTAAAAATATTTGGAAATATTTTGAAGTAATTGGAAACTAAAGAATCGTGTTGAAAATAAAAATGTATATAAAGGTAATAGGAAACGGAAGCTCTGGCACAGAAGAGAGCAATTTAGAGAATTTAAGAATACTATAAGCGTTAGTGGATAAGGGAACGTTAGTTTAAGTGTAATTTAGGTTAAGATAAAATAAGTTTGTAAAAAATATGTAAAGGGAGCGGTGGCCCTCGAACCCGTAATGGGAGAGTAAATAAAGTATGAATTTCGAAGAGTTAAGAATTTAAATTATATTTACTGAACGAGCGACAGTTAACCAAAACACTACATTTAAGAAAGGGGCGGATCCAGAAAATGTTTTTATAGGGGATCATAAATCCGCCACTGATATAAGATATTATTTCTTAAAATATTTAAATCTTATTCTTTAAAAACTGAAATACATATTAAATAGATTTTAATTTTTTATAGAAAAGTTATTAATATTTAAGTACATATCAAGTTTTCACTTTATTTCAAAACATAAAAAAAGATTAAACTCTTCAAAACATTAAAAATAAACATTGAAAACAAAAGAAATCTTAATAGCTTTAAGAAAAAGGCTTCGGAGATGAATTTTTATTAATTTGGTTTCGCCAAATGGCTTAATTTTTTTTATAATACTAAGAAAAGGCTAAATTTTAACTATGAATATTGACAATAATTATTTTTGAATAGTTTTTATAAAATTAATCGGGACATCCAAAGAGCCCTTATGGAAAAGTGTGACATGAAAATAATGACACAGATGCGTGTCATTACTTCATAATGTGATTGCGTGTCATCATTTCGCGACCACACGAAAAAAATCACACGGAAAAAATCACATGGCAAAGAATGCACCATTAAAAAACTTTTTATTATTATTAGTTTTATAATAATTTCGTATAAACATACATTGTGCACCATTTTGGGGAGGAAAAAATTTACTGCGCAGCCGTAGGTGCTGTAGAATAAGTAGAATACGTCTGCGCATCCTGCCATTTTTATGTATGCTTTGCAGTGTCATTTTCTCCCGTGTCATTTTTTTCGTGTGGTCGCGAAATGATGACACGCAATGACACGAAAGTAATGACACGCATCCGTGGCATTATTTTCATGTCACACTTTTCCATAAGGGTTAGAATTTTTTTTTTGAATTTTCCCTGACCAATACCTCCACAGCACCTGAACTTGCCTCAACTTTTCTAACCTTTCCTTAAGTGTCGTCAACTTTCAGAAACTTTGCTGCAACTTTATAAACTTGAGGAAAGGTTGCCAAAGTTGAGGTAAGTTAAGGTACTATGTGGATATTTTCTCTTTTCTGTAACCAAAAAAATTAGTACCAAAAAATTAGTAGGTGTAACAATGTAATTTAAAAGTTATTCAAATCATTATAATCTTCCTTTTATTATAACGGAAACATTACACATTTGATTAACAATACTATTTTTTTTATGAAAAATCCGAATATAAACATACATTGTGCACCATTTTGGGGAGGAAAAAATTTACTGCGCAGCCGTAGGTGCTGTAGAATAAGTAGAATACGTCTGCGCATCCTGCCATTTTTATGTATGCTTTGCAGTGTCATTTTCTCCCGTGTCATTTTTTTCGTGTGGTCGCGAAATGATGACACGCAATGACACGAAAGTAATGACACGCATCCGTGTCATTATTTTCATGTCACACTTTTCCATAAGGGAGGCACTTTCAGTAGAATCACCCATATGCAAGAACAACTTTGATGCATGTAGCAGTTCCACGGAGACGCTGTCACGCGGACCTCGTTTTCTTAAACTGCTATATTGTCTAAAGTTATGACTTTTTTTATATGAAACTTTCCAGAAAACTTCTTTGGATATTAATAAAAAACTTTCTCGTTTGAAGTTCTTTCTAATAGCGGAAACAAAAAACTTCCCCGAATACTACTTTTCAGTAACATTATTACAAACAGTTATTATTATTATTATTATTTATTGAAAAATAATTGAACAATAAATGTTATTTATCTTTTCAATCCTCCAGTGGGCTTCACTGGACTCGGATACGTAAGTATACCAAGTGTCATTTAATTTCATTAAAATTTACCCAGGATATGACGAGTTATGTTTTAAAATGTAATTAAAATTAAAAACAAAAAATTTTCACTTTTTGTTCATTATTGTTAAAAATATTACTTCTATAAAAAAATGTTAAAGACAAAAAAGTTGCACAATTTTATTCTCTACAAGGCTGTCTTTTTGAAAAATTAAAATTTCGACATTTATTTTTGGCACTTTTTGCCGAGCTTATTTGAGTTATTTGATCCAAGCGATTAATCCAGAAATTTAAAAACACTTTCGTGTGTAATTATATGCACATAATTTTTAGATTAGACTAATACTTTAAACTTTTTCACAATTCACGATTGTTTGGTTTCACAACATGTTGTAATTCTTAATAGAAAATATAATAGACATTAATGGAAACACTGACTTTGTCTTCTGCTACAACTTTTCCAAATTACTTTTCATAATCGTTGCAATAATTTACTATTGTTTTGTTATTCCAATAAACAACAATTTCAAAAATAGTGAAATGTCACCATAATTATTTGAAAGGCGTTATTATTTAAATAAAAGACGTCTAGAATTAATTATTCAAATATTAAGGTTTTTGTAACACTTTACCAGTAATTACGGGTCAGAATTTGGTATTACTCAGTAATACCGGACACAGCACATCACCACTTATGCTACTCCATGACGTGATCTGATACGCTAACTTTTTATTGCATATTTTAAAAGAAAAATGTAAAAAACTGAAAAATTATTGAAACTTCAATTATAATGAAGTTAAGTTTAAATCAACCATAAACCGAAAATCCATTCTTTGCTTCTAAGGTCCCTTTCTAAGCGTTCACAGTGACAATGAAGAATATTTTAGAGGAAATATGGGACTTTTCGGATACTTTAAAAAGTTTACAAATAAAGAAAAATAAATTATAAATCATAATTGATTTGCAGGACCAAACATTTTGTAGTAAAAATTTTAAAAGAGTTACCGTATTTCTTCGAATATTAGGTACATATTAAATTATTAACTCTTATGATAAATATTTTATTTATAAATACGCACATCTAACAATACCAAATAGTCAGAATTGTGGGACTATACTTATTTTGAAATGAATAAAAAACAACTTGAAACGTAAAAAATATGAAAACTTAATTTTTTTTTCTTATTTTATAAAACCTAAAAAAATGCTCAAAAAGAATGGGAATTTGGATCGATTGAAATTTGAATAGATTGAAAATTGGATAAATTTAAGTTCGGATTATTAGTAAATTGGATCCAATATTAATATTTAAATAGATAAAATAAAAATACAGAAATACATTGAAAAATGGAGAAAATTTTTAAAAAAAAGTTCAACAAACCATGAAAATATTACAAAAAGTAGGGGAGAGTGGCCATCAATGTACCAGTTTTTTCAATGAACCATTTCAATTTTCTCAGAAACAATTAAATAAAAATTCTCCTAATTTTAAATATAAATGAAGTTTGCATAAACACACTACGTCCATAAATTTGAGACGTGTGGATTTATTCTTTACAGAGAAAACTGAAAAAAAACTGTTTTTGATGTACTGAAGAAAAAATTTATCTAAAATACAAACACGTTTTTTAATTGAAACAGGGACATTTAAAAATAAATGTACTTACGATTTATTTTGTTTTGGGCCTTAACTACAATATTTTAATGAGATAAAGATTTTGAAATATTGGATTAAGTTATAAGAAACCATTTTTGTTACAAATGTCATGTTGATTCAATGTACCGGGGAACAATGAACCACCTGGAATTTCAGTGTATTTTCGATTTCCAGAGTGGTATGCCTGATTATAAAACTAGGCATGCGTACAGCATGTTACAGCGATAGTTATCAGTACCTTTATCAACATAGCAAAACTAAAATGCCATTTTAGCTAGTTAACTTAAATTTGAGGTATATTTATGTTATACATTATCAACTAAAAAGTGTTAAGTAATAATTTTTTATAGTATTTGATAGAAAATAAATTTTTTTACAAAGTGAAAATTACAATATTATTATTGTTGAACATTTTTAGTGTTTTTATAGAGGTGGTTCATTGTATACCCAGGTTGTTGAAAATGATAATAGCTTGTTAGTTTAGAAAAATCCTAAATTTTATTATTTAATCAAAATAAATCGTGTATAATATGCGTGCATTACCTAGAGAAGTGTTGTAGTTTTATATTGATGCAAAGAAGTGCTTGAAATTGGTGAAATTGAATAAGTACTATGACCTTGAAAAAAACCCGGTACATTGATGGCCACTCTCCCCTATTAAATATTTATAAAAATAGTGGAAAATAAACTACAAAATAAGAAACAGCATTAAGAATAAAATAAGAAATTGTAAAAAGATAAGTAAAAATTAAATAAAAGAAATAACAACTTCCCTTAAAAATGAAATAGTTTAGGAAATTATTCACAAAATGCAAAAAAATTTAAAAATAATGTGTAAATAATTTAACAAAATAAAAGAAAAAAAAGTCTTTAAACATTAGATACATTTTTAAAATAATTTCAAAAAAAAATATTGTTAAACAATCATAGAAACTAGAAATTTTGTCAAAGAGTAAATAAATTTTCGAAAAAATAGACAAAATGTAAAAAAATTGAATAAATTAATTTACAAACAAACAAACAAAAAAATCGAGCTAAAATAAAAACAACCAGATAAATAAAGAAAAAATTGTACTACCCCGCCACCTTAAATTATCAAAATAGATAAGAAAATCAATAGAAAATAAATAAATTTTTCAAAACGTTATAAAGAACGTTACTGAGAAAAAAAAAGTGAAAACATTTTTGAAGAATAAAAAATTATAAGAAAAATTTAATTGTTTGAAAAAAGCTATAGTTCTTAAAAATCTCAAAGAAATATAAACATGATTATTACATTAGAAAATTAATTACAAAATCCAAAAATGATAAAAGAAAATTGTCAAGGAAAAAATTTATAATAAAGTTCAAAAATTTAAAAAACGTCGTAAATATTTAAATTAAGTCAAAATGAAAAACCGATGCCAAGTTGAACCTCAAGTATTTATTTGGTGCGAGTAATTTTTGGTAATCATTTTTTGAAAATATTGCTTCCTCATAGAGATTACTACAAACATCACTAAGTTTTAATTAACAGCTCGCAAAAAATATTAAATAGGCCAGTTGATGCATTTTTTAATTGTCTACATTCTACAAAACGAGCAAAAATTATTCTTTATAAATTTTATATAAAAAGCAAAAAACATAAAAAATTAATTATTATAAAAATTTTCAATTTTTGAAACCTTGATATTATTGGAACAGGATAACAGTAGAAGGTTCGCAAATAGCTTATTTGGTGTGTTTTTTAATCACCTACATAATAATGAAAATATAGCTTGTAATAAAGCATGAAAATAAAATTATTAAAATACAAGATTTTTAAAATTTTCGATTTTTAAAATGCTAATCACTTTGGATTAAATTGCACTAAAGGGTTCGCTGATAACTCAATCAATGCGTTTTCAAAAAATAAAACAAATAAAACTTTTTTAAAGAAAATATAAATTTTTCAAAATAATGATTTTTTTTTAAATTTTTTAAAATACAAAAAAAATAGTTAGAATTGATCTATCGAGTTCAAACGTGCCTATATCATAATTTTTTGTAGAATACAAGATTAAAATTCATTTTTTCTGTATTTATCTACAAATTCCTGAAATTTCTTAAAAATTTACGGAAAAATGTATTTCGTAGTAAGTAAATTAGATTCTAAACATGAATAAAGAAGTTTCTAGTTTTTATACACTCTGTTCATAATTTTGTGTTAAAAAAGAAAAAATAAGTGAATTATAGTTTTACAAAATAGCTTCAAAAAAGTAACTTTTATTAATATTTATAATTTTTCAAGCTAATTTTAACACTTGTTTTAAATAACTTAAAAAGGTTATTGTTTTTAAATTAATGTGTAATTTAAGAAATTAACTTTACCTTCTTCATGAATTTAGACTTTGGTAAAATTTTAGTGTTTTACTTTTGAATTTGTTCAACAATTTATTTCTGCAAAAAAGAAAACAACTATTTAAGCTTTTTTCCCTTTATTATACTTTAGAATATCTACATAAAAGATCCACTATTTGAGCTACATAAAAGATTTCAAATAACAAAAACGATCAAATAATATGTTATGATTTTTTTTTATAGATAAAGAAATTTTGGGAATGACTTTAAATTGTTATAAAGGGGCGTTTATTAATTACGTGAGGTCAAAATAAGTAAGGGGCAAGGGCGTATCCAGAGAGGGGTTGGGGGTCACCCCCCCCCCCCGAAATCGAAAATTTCTATTGGAAAAGAGGTTTTTGACGCAAATTTTTTTCAAAATCCCCCTGAAATGTAAAAAAATTCAAACCCCCCCGACATTTTTTTCTGGCTATGCCCCTGGGAAGGGGGTCAATAAAAATCTCACCACGCCCAAGGGGAAGGGAGGGGTACAGATTTTTTAAAACCACTTCACGTAATTATTAAACGTCCTTTAACTCAGACAACCATTTTTTTACGACTAACTTATAGGACACTTTCAGAAAAATGTTCACAACGTAGCTGAATAGTTAAATTTCGTAGTTTTATAAATTCTAAATTTTAATGAAGCATAGATTCGAAAAAGAGCTGTTTTGTTCACAAAATAATTCCGGTTGGCAGTAGTATTAATTATTATTTAATAATAGATCAATTTAAATTTTTGTTACAACTTTTTTTAAGACATTCGAACAAATTTGATGTATTCCCATGCTATGGTTTTGTTTTTATATCTTAACAAGTCGTATTGACCATTCTTAAAGTTTTAATTTAATCACAATTAAAAATAAATTTTTTAAGAAATTATGGTTTATTAGAGTGATATTGACATACCTGTCCAGCAGTGTCTAAAATATCCAAAAGCGCAGCCTCTCCATCGATAACAGCTTGTTGCTGATATGAATCCTCTATAAATATTGATTTAAGTCTTAAGGAACGAATCGAAAATACGACTGATAAAATATACAAAGTGCCTAAACGTCTGGCTAGACGGACAAAATTTTTTGTCAAGCTAGACGGACATTTAGTCAAATTTGCTTCCTGAGCCAAAACGTCCGACTATACGGACACAAATATTTTATCCGGCTACTATCCGGACGAATTTTTTCTCACAATTTCATCCGTCTAGTCGGACATATAGTCGCATTGTAAAATATAATTATAAAATAAAACTTTTTTTCCTACCTATTGTAGGGTCGTGATAATCTAGGAAACTGTGGCTGACAAATTGCAACGTTACAGCTAAAAAAATTGTCAAAAGTATTTTAGAAAATTTTATTAAATTTAAGAAAAAAATTTATTACAAACACAATATAATTATTATTATTATTATAATTATAGATAAACAATCAAAAGATTACATTGAATGTTAGCAATTTGATATAAAAAATGTTACAGAAATAATAATACCTGATTTTCCAACTCCACCATCGCCTAAGACAACGATCTTGTAAACTCTTAGACCTCCTCTAGTTGTAGGTTGTTTAACAACCGGCAAATTATTTTTGTCATCCGATAAAGCATTATTGTCTTCGATTATATCAACTGACATTGTACAGAACTTGCCTCGCTTAATTTTGATCTAATCCACTAATGCTTATTACCTCCATAACCAGTTCTATTTTTTAATTAAAATTTGGTTTTGACAGACAACAAACAAGAATCTTCTTGAACAGCGAATACAATGATTATTATACGAGACATGATTACTTTTAATATAAAAATTCTATTCTCCGTTTTGTTGAAGTAGATATATTCAAATTTCTATATTATTAATAGCTAGGCCGATCATGTCAATGTAATTTAAAGTCAGTGATCATCACCTCATTCCGAACAGTTCCGAAATCAATCACAATTATAAACTTGTCAGTCTCGTTATCAATAAACAACCATAATAAGCATTAATATTGTGCCTGTCAACGTCTTTTTTTCCTACTGCCCATTTGTAAAGCAGACAGCCATAACTAAATAACTTTGACTGTCAAAGTTAAACTGTCATGAACTGTCAAAATAACGCTGTCTTGCTGTCAACGATACGCACTATAAATATAAAGTGCTAAGTGCAGTGCAGGGTTGTGCAGTGACGCGTCACTCGAGGTTTTTTACGTAATTTACAGGTATTTTACATAAGTAAAATACCGTATTTTACCCCCCACTCCCGAAAAATACATTATGAAAAATATTTTTGAGGTAATTTACTAGGTATTTTACTGTAAAGTACACCTAGGTGCATAAATGCCTTACCCCCAACCTCTCTCTCTCTTACTCACGTATTCTCATGCGCAGGGACAACTAGTTGGGGGTAAGGCATTTATGCACCTAGGTGTACCATGTAATTTACCTAATGTATTTTACTAGCACAACCCTGAGTGCTGGATGGCAGGGTTCGGAACGTAAACTACTTTACGTAATCTACTTAGGTTTTCTACGTATGAGCAGGGATGGGTAAATGTAACAAACTAGAGGTTTGTTACGTATGTTACCCAGTTTGTTAAACACGTAACATACACCCAACTGCATAAGGATATTCAAGTTGGGTGGGGAGAAATTCAAAATGGCGGCTACCTGGATGACAGGTTTGCATTGCAGTCAATGGGACAAAATCAGTTTTTGTACATACAATAACCTTTAAAAAACAAACTTTTGAACCTATGTTTATTAACAAATTATTTTTCATTTATCGAAAGCTATATTTTAAAATAATAAAAACTCATATAAAAATGTTACACAATTTTATTATGTTAAAAAATAGCTTCCGATAAATGAAAAATAATTTGTTAATAAACATAGGTTCGAAAATTTGTGTTTTAAAAGTTATAAGTAAAGTTTTATATGAGTTTTTATTATTTTAAAAAATAGCTTTCAATAAATGAAAAATAAATTGTGAATAGACATAGGTTCAAAAATTTGTTTTTTAAAAGTTATTGTACAAAAACTGATTTCGTCCCATTGACTGCAATGCAAACCTGTCATCCAGGTAGCCACCATTTTGAATTTCTCCCCACCCAACTTGAATATCCTTATTTGGATTTTGGATATTCGATCATATAGAAATTCGACAAAGTGGATATTCGACAATTTGGAAATTCTACAATTTGTAAATTCGATAAAATGAATATTCGACAATTTAGAAATTCCAGAATTTGGAGATTCGACAAAATGGATATTCAAAAATTTGGAAATTCGACAATTTGGACATTCTACAACATGGATATTCGATCATTTGGAAATTCGACCTTTTGGGTTTTTGGGGAATTTCCAGCACCCGGTTTTAGTTTGAAAAGTCTTAATATTAAGCATTTCAAACTAGACCGCTTATTTAGACCAATGAGGTTACGTTTGGGCGGCATGCGTAGTTGTCGATGGGGGTTCTCGCTGGCATCTCTTATTAAAATATTGAGTAAATGTCGGTACGGTTGGAAACTTTTTATGTTAGATGCATTAACGAAAAATTGTAGTTTACGTGAATTAAATTATTTAAACTCTTTATTTTATCCATAAACTGAAATATATATATAGTATTTTTACTTAAGTTTTATGTTTCAGTGTATAATTTTTTATTTTAGTGACAATTGTGATTGATTACAAATGCTACATTTGTAGGTTAGATTGTCACGATGGCGGATAAGGCCACTATGAAAGTATGACTAATTTGAGATATTTACATTTTTATTAACGCCGTGTAACTGATAATTTGTCTTTTTTGACAAAAATAAACAATAGAATTAATTGTCTTGGTGCTTTACAGCAAATTGCTGAGCAGAAGCTCAAGGCGTTTTCCATCGGCACAATGGGAAAACGACCTCTCAGTAAAAAAGAACTAGAAGAACAACGGAAAAAAGAACAAGAACAAGCTGCAGCACAGGTAAAATATTAATGTTTTTAAATAATTATCAATTTATTACAATGATTCCTTTTAAAAACAATTTTTTTCTTTTTTTTTTACGCATAATTGTTTGCAGTCTTAAGTTTTAGCCGAACAATAAAAAATTAAAATTTCTACTCGGCCCTTTACATATTATTTGGCCTGTCAAACAAACAAAAAATACTTGGTGAATAGAAAAAAAGAAACAGAATAAGAACAGTAGATTATTTGGTTGGTTTATTTACCTATTTGTTTCAAATAAACAGGTCGAGCTTCTGTCAGTCGGAAGAGTAATTAATTAATTAATTAATAGATTAAGAACTATCTTCTTTTCTCAGAGTGACAATATAAGAAAGTAATAAGTTGTGGAACAGCCGTTAACCGCCCGGTAAATCTTAAAGTTAGTCTCAAAACCGTCAAAATCCCATTTAATGTGTTGCGGTGGAATTGGAATAACGTAAACGAAACAAATCATCTATCATTCTTATTTTGCTCATTTTTCTATTCAAGATGTATTTCTTGTAACAAGTCGAATAAAGACTCTGAGAAGAAAAATAATCTTCGGAATTAATTCGTGACAGGTGTTTAGTAATCATTTGAACTGTTTAATTCATGTTTGCATAAAAATACTTTTTTATTTATATTATATTTATTAATCATTGTTTAAAATATGTTTCTCTTTTATATTTAAAATTTGTTACAGTACCGTCGGAAATTGTCAGTCCACCCATTTTTTAAGGTTTGAAAAACATCTTTAAACGTACAAAGTACATATATTAAAATTTTTCTGTGTTTATTTCCTTAAAGTAGATAAAATTTTGAGGAAAATAAGGCCTGGGTAAAGTGAGTTAGTCAATTTTTCTTTGAAATATGTTAAACAATGTTAAATTTTTAATGTTTTAGAAAAATTAAAATTACTCTTGAAATAATAAAGGGTTTTTAAAGTTCCTATGCTTGTTTTAAAGGGAATTTACTGGAGAATAACATTGTTGTTTAAGCATTAATGTGCAATTTTTTTCCTAGCATATGCAAGGCTCGGAAGTTGGACCAAAAAATTTATCAAATTTTGAAGACACTATTTTGACATAAAAATAATTTTTAAAATTCCAATATATATATTATATTACTTCCTTCCGAAAGTTATTAACAATTATGACCTTGGTATATTTTATATAGCGGTATTTGATATCAAGATATAAACAATAATTTTTTTATATTTTTTGGTCCAACTTCCGAGCCTTGCATATGCTAGGAAAAAAATTGCACAATAATGCTTAAACAACAGTGTTATTCTCCAGTAAATTCCCTTTAAAACAAGCATAGGAACTTTAAAAAACCTTTATTATTTCAAGAGTAATTTCAATTTTTGTAAAACATTAAAAATTCCACATTTTCTAACATATTTCAATGAAAAATTAACTAACTCACTTCACTCAGGCCTGATTTTCCTCAAAATTTTATCTACTTTAAGGAAATAAACACAGAAAAATTTTAATAATTATACTTTGTACGTTTAAAGACGTTTTTCAAACCTTAAAAAATAGGTGGACTGACAATTCCCGACGGTACTGTATCTTTTGTACCTTAAGGGTAAAGTATGTTTTCTAAATTAATTAAAATTGTAATTGAATTTAATTTGATCAATTCGTTATGAATTTTTGAAATAATGGATAGTTTTTAATATATGCCATTGACAAGTCTTACTGCATTTTAAAATCATATTAATGGGCACGATTTATTTGTACAATTTATACAAATAAGTGTACAGATATTTTTTTCAGCTAAAACATTCAGGTATTTACGCATAAAAATTTATTTTATCTTTCTTAAAAATATTAATTTTAATGCAAAACAATAGATTTTAAGACATTTTATTGTGTGGATTGGCATTTATATTCTTTCTCAATAGGCTTTTGAAGAATTCGTTGCAACATTTCAAGATACTCCCAACAAACCGACTAATAAAGTTTGGGTTAAAGCCGGTACCTACGATGCTGGAAAAAGACGTGAGTATCAATATTTATTAACTAATTTGTAATTTTATTCCACTGCTACAAAAAATGATTATGTATCTTCATCAATGTTAATTCAAAACTCAAACTGTTTATGCCCTTACTGAAAAATGTGACATGAAAATAATGACACGCATGCTTGTCATTATTTCCTCGACCACACGTAAATTTCGAAGAAAGGAGTTCAAACCCAGGTTAGACGCACACAACCTAAGGAACCCTAACGCTAACCAACTGAGCTATATCAACTGACTTTTAAAGGAAAAACAATGAGGCTGTTTACACCACCATACATAAAGTAAGTTACTTAAAATAAGGCATACTTAAATCCTGTTACATACATATATTCGAGTCTGCGTAGAACAGCAGTGCCCAGGCTTGCCAACAATACTATATTAGATTCATATTGACAGGTTCGATTTTCTAACCTTTGATTTAGAGGTTAGGAATATAAATATGTCAAATATAATGTTGGCAAACCTGGGCACTGGTGTTCTGCGCAGACTCGAATATATGTATGTAACACGATTTAAGTATGCCTTATTTTAAGTAACTTACTTTATGTAAGGTGGTGTAAAAAGCCTCAATCTTTTTCTTAAGGAGGTTCTATCGTGAAGAGAATTAACATTACCATTTTCATCAAATTTGGTTCACTGATAGACAAAGGTTTTATAATGATGTAGTTAAAATTTTGAGACTTAAAGGTACTTGTGATAAAAGTTATAAGCGTTGTTGTTTTTTAATATTTTTGAACATTTAACATTGAGTCTTATGGGAAATGAGTAGTTTTTCATATATATTTATTTACCACAATGTATTTAGCATTACCAAATTGATGAAACTTTTTTTAATACAATACAGATGTATAAGGATTAAATATTTAATAAACAAAGTGTCATTATGTACCTGTGAGAGTTGGGGTCGCCCACATTTTCTCCAAAACTCAATTGTCAGAATATCCATTTGACCGAATTTTATTTATCCAAAATTGCATTTATCAGATATCTTATTTATCCAAAAAAGCATTTATCAGATATCTCTTTTGTCCGAAATTTAAATGATCAGAAATCTAATTTTGATGAAAATGCATTTACCAGAAATCTCGTTTGTCCGAAAGGTAAATTGTCAGAAATCTAATTTATCCAAAATTGTATTTATCAAAAATTTAATTTATCCGAAATAGCATTTATCTGAAATCTTGTTTGTCCAAAAATTGAATTATCAAGAATTTTATTTATTAAAAATTACATTTATCAATAATCTCAATTGTGAGAATTTTCAATTATCAAAAATCTAATTTGTTCGAAAATGAATTTATCAAAAATCTCCTATGTCCGAAATTTCATTTATCAGAAATCTTATTTGTCCGAAATAGCATTTAATAGAAATCTCGTTCTTCAAAAAATTAAATTATTACGAATTTCATTTATCAAAAATTGTATTTATCAGAAATCTCATTAGTCCGAAACTGCATTTGTCAGAAACCTAATTTATTAGACAAAGCATTTAACAGAAATCTAATCTGTCCGAAATAGCATTTATAAGAAATCTCATTTCTCAGCAATTGCAATTATTAGAAATCTCATTTGTCAGGAATGTCAATTATCAGTAATCTTATTTATCAAAAATTGCATTTATCAGAAATCTCATTTCTCAGAAATTGCAATTATTAGAAATCTCATTTGTCCGATATTGCATTTATCAGAAATCTCATTTATCCGAAATATTATTTTTCAGAAGTCTCTTTTATCAAAAATGTTAGTTATCAGTAATCTTATTTGTCAAAAATTGCATTAATCAGAAACCGCATTTCTCAAAAATTGTTTTTATAAGATGTCTCATTTGTCTGATAATGTATTTATCAGAAATCTCATTTGTCAAAAAAATCAATTATCAAAAACCTCATTTATCCAAATTTTAATTTGTCAAAAATCTAATTTATCAAAAATTGAATTTATCAGACTTCTTAGTTGTACGAAATTGCATTTAACAGAAATCTAATTTGTCAATATTTCCAATTATCAAAAATCTAATTTGTCCAAAATTGCATATATCAGAAATCTTATTTGTCAAAACTTGCATTTATCAGAAATCGCATTTGTCCGAAATCGCACTTATCGGAAGTCTCATTTACCCAAAAGATTATTCTTTATAACCTTCAATTGTGCGAAAGTCCATGTACAAGAAATCTCATTTTGCCAAACTTCCATTATCCCAACATTTCTCTATCGAAGCGAGTTGCCCGTCCCTGGTCTAATCGGTAAAACAGAGTTCAGTTCAGTAGGAATTCGGAGCGACATCTATTCTGTTTCACCGAAACCATCGAATAGACCAGGGACGGGCAACTCGCTTCGAAAGAGAAATGTTGGGATAATGGAAGTTTGGCAAAATGTGATTTCTTGTACATGGACTTTCGCACAATTGAAGGTTATGAAGAATAATCTTTTGGATAAATGAGACTTCCGATAAGTGCGATTTCGGACAAATGCGATTTCTGATAAATGCAAGTTTTGACAAGTAATATTTCTGATAAATGCAATTTTGGACAAATTAGATTTTTGATAATTGGAAATATTGACAAATTAGATTTCTGTTAAATGCAATTTCGTACAACTAAGAAGTCTGATAAATTCAATTTTTGATAAATTAGATTTTTGACAAATTAAAATTTGGATAAATGAGGTTTTTGATAATTGATTTTTTTGACAAATGAGATTTCTGATAAATACATTATCAGACAAATGAGACTTCTTATAATAACAATTTTTGAGAAATGAGGTTTCTGATTAATGCAATTTTTGACAAATAAGATTACTGATAACTAACATTTTTGATAAAAGAGACTTCTGAAAAATAATATTTCGGATAAATGAGATTTCTGATAAATGCAATATCGGACAAATGAGATTTCTAATAATTGCAATTTCTGAGAAATGAGATTTCTGATAAATGCAATTTTTGATAAATAAGATTACTGATAATTGACATTCCTGACAAATGAGATTTCTAATAATTGCAATTCCTGAGAAATGAGATTTCTGATAAATGCAATTTTCAATAAATAAAATGACTGATAATTGACATTTTTGACAAATGAAATTTCTGATATATAATATTCCGGACAAATGAGATTTCTGTAAAATGCACTTTTGGATAAATGGGTTTTTTGATAATTACAATGTTGGGAAAATTAGATTTCTTATAAATGCTATTTCGGACAGATGAGATTTCTGTTAAATGCTTTGTCTAATAAATTAGGTTCCTGACAAATGCAGTTTCAGACTAATGAGATTTCTGATAAATACAATTTTTGATAAATGAAATTCGTAATAATTTAATTTTTTGAAGAACGAGATTTCTATTAAATGCTATTTCGGACAAATAAGATTTCTGATAAATGAAATTTCGGACATAGGAGATTTTTGATAAATTCAATTTCGAACAAATTAGATTTTTAATAATTGAAAATCCTTACAATTGAGATTACTGATAAATGTAATTTTTAATAAATAAAATTCTTGATAATTCAATTTTTGGACAAACAAGATTTCAGATAAATGCTATTTCGGATAAATTAAATTTTTGATAAATACAATTTTGGATAAATTAGATTTCTGACAATTTACCTTTCGGACAAACGAGATTTCTGGTAAATGCATTTTCATCAAAATTAGATTTCTGATCATTTAAATTTCGGACAAAAGAGATTTCTGATAAATGCTTTTTTAGATAAATGAGATATATGATAAATTCAATTTTGGATAAATAAAGTTCGGTCAAATGGATATTCTGACACTTGAGTTTTGGAGAAAATGTGGGCGACCCGAGAGTTGCAATAAATTAATTTGTACAAATATTTCAAGTTTTACACGTTACAGTTCAGATGTTCTGACATTTTAAAATGTTAATTTTGATCACACATGAAAAATAGTGATATTTAAAAAATAAATAATGTTAATATAGTTAATAAATACAATTGTTTAATTATATATTCGTAAAATTAAATTTAAACCTAACCTCAAAATAATGGTCTCTGTTTTGACTAGTACCGTCATACCATAGAACCTACTTAAGCAGGTAATATCGTAAATAGAATTAACATTACCATTTTAATCAAATTTGGTCTACTGGTAGATAATGTTTTTATAATGATGCAGTTTAATTTTTGACACCTCAAAGTATTTTTGAAAAAATATATAAATACATAGATGTATATGGGCAAATCTAAAAAACACGGACACTTCGACAAAAAAAAATTTCAAATTTCAAAGCACACATGTGTTACTCATATCATTTTATCCAAAATCTTTCAATAAATTAGATAATATGAATGTAATTTGTTTTTATTAAATGCTTCAAAAGTTAGACGAAAAATAAACTTTTGGATGTTACTTCACTTCCTGAATTTTCAAGAGCTCACAGATCGCTTATACAAAACAAAAGATAATCCAAATTTGTTTTATTAATAATATAATATTATAATATAATATAATATATATATATATATATATATATATATATACCTATAATATATAATATAATATTATTACCTGAAGACATTATGTTTACTTTATTTTTGAAGTTATAATTCATAACTCGGATGAACATGGTCATTAAAAAAACAATACATAAACATTGTCTAATTTTAAAGGCACACATTTGCGACAACTTCAAAATACATACTTGGAAAACCATACCATGTAGTAATTGACGTTTTTATACATTTGTAGTGAAAATTTTCTTGAAGCATTTTACAGACATATGTAAAAATAAAAAAACTAGCAGTTACAAAAAAAATTAGGTGTTTTTGACTTATTTTGTAAGTGTGCCGTTAAATAAGGTGTCGCGTGAGTAAAGATTACACACTAAGTAACAGAATATTTTATTAATAAAAGTTACTTTATTTTGAAGGCACACTTTTCGTTAACGTACCAATTTATTTGTAATCGTTTGTAGAATACAATGCATACTCAGATTTTTTTTTTAATAAAATGCTTCAAAAACTATATGTGAAAAACCGAAAATTCTTTAAATGGTGGAAAGTAGAGTCACGCCTTTTTAATTATTTACCATGTCGTAATTTTTTATTGCACACTTTTCTTACCTAATGACATCGAAATGTACATATATGAACTAATAACCCACAAAATTTCAAATTAATACATTGATTGCTTCAAAAGTTATGTGCAATTTAATTTTTCATTTCCTAAAAATCACACCAAGTTTTTTGAGTTTTTCAATTATTTTTTGACTTTTGAGTCACATAACGTATAAGATATTTAATTTTCTTTCAAAAAATCCAAACTTTTTTTGAGGCTTCAAGCAATAATAAATGTATTTTATTGCAAAGTAACCAGGTTGATATAGTACATGCGTAAAAAAATAAATCTAAGTCACATAAAAGTTACCTGTTTTTTAGATTTGCCCATATGACAAACTACTGTATTCCCTTAAGACTCAATGTAAATTGTTAAAAGCAAAAATGATTATAACTTTTTTTACAATTACCTTGAGGTCTCAACAATTTAACTGCATCATTATAAAACCATTATCAACCAGTGGATAAAATTTGATTAAAATGGTAATGTTAATTCTATATTTACGATAGAACTTCTTCAAGCTACAAGTAAACTTTGAGATATTTATTTTTTTGAAATAAAGTTTAAAAAAGGTTTAAAGAGTATGGAAACAATTTACGTGACGATATTTATTAATTATTATTCCCGAGCTGAATAATAATTTTTCTCTTTTTTCCGAAAGTGGAAACCTAGTTACACTGCCACACAAAAAAATTAAATTCCAGGTTTGACCCTAATAAAACTCCTTTTCTCTGAGGACCGTATATGGGCGACCTACTGCAGATCGTTATTTCTAATCTAGAACAAAAAACCAAAATGCTTTTTAAAGCAAGAAGATGCTAGAAGCTAGTGAACTACGTAGGATTTTTAAGAAATGGGTCTTTACATGTCAAAAAAAAAAGTAAACCTTCAAGTGGTCCTTCAATTTTAGCGCTTTTCATCAAAATTGAACGATTAAACGAACTTACCTGAAGTAAAGTTCAATCGAAATTTTGTTACGTCGTCTCGTCCTCTAGATCAAGTTGTAGTAACGCTAGTTGCTCGATTTAATCCACAGAATTTTAAAGTTAAGCACGTAACCAAAATAGTTATCTTTCTTGCCACAGAGGGCTGCCCCTACTTTCCGGCGCCGGTACCTTCCTATCGCCATTACGCTTTTTCCTATTTTCAAATCACAATAAGATTTTTGGGAAAGGAGGGGGGTGGGGTTTGATCTATTCGGACGAGACGTACTCACATAATTTTGATTGAACTTTACTTCAGGTAAGTTCGTTTAATCGTTCAATTATGTTACGTCGTTTCGTTCTCTAGATCAAGTTGTAGCTGTTTAAAGAGTAAATTTGAGATTTGAATTTATTAAAACTTTTTTATTTATTTATAGATTGAACACACTTGAAACAAATTGACATGAATCTTCATTTAATGGTCGTTTGTAAAAATTAGCGAATACCTGGGAGTTTTTACTCCAACCCGCAGCTTGCCGT
Organism: Ganaspis brasiliensis; assembly: GCA_037103525.1. NCBI lineage: Eukaryota > Metazoa > Arthropoda > Insecta > Hymenoptera > Figitidae > Ganaspis > Ganaspis brasiliensis. Next base: position 1,382,122 of record JAZKLR010000093.1, on the reverse strand, counting down.
ATTATATCTACATTTACTCCTTTTCTAGCTGCTGCTGAGGTAGAACGTGACGAGTACTGTGACTGGAATAGATATTGGTATCAATACCGCATTCGTTAAGCATATCTTTGATCCACTGGCTGAGAGTTTGAGAGGTACATGAGTGATAAGGTTGCTTCAAAGTCAGAATTGAAAATTCAGATTTTCTTGGTCTAATATCTTTTGTTCCTTCTAAATATTCTATTAAGGTACTTGAAACACACAAATCTGGGTTTTCTTTGAAAAATGGGAATACTAAAACTGGTTGAGCTTTTCCTATACCCGAAGTTTTAATCCGATCCGTTATATTAATTTTTATTGATTCTTTACCCGTAATTATATTTTCGACTCTAATTTTTGCAAGGGTTTGTACTCTTTAAGCCGTCGCTAGTGCCATTAATATGACCAGCTTTTTCAACAATTTTTATAAGTTAAGAGAAGCGTTCTGTCCCATCTGAGATATAAAATTTAAAACCAGCTGTGGGTCCCAAGTATCACTATCTTTTGAACTTTGAGGCTTTTGAACTGAGACCCCCTTAAAAAATCTTTTTATCCTTTCATCGCTTCCTATTTCTTTTTCTAAAATTAACGACAGCGCCGATCTATAACTATTTAAAGTCCCGTATGTCTTGACCTCAAGAGACCTTTCTGTTAAAAATTGAAGTATTTCCGAGATTGATGCCTCAAAGATAGATATCTTTTTCTCTTTGCAAAAATTAAACCAAAGTCTGATTGGTTTTTCGTACTGTCGAATAGTCCCTTCTGATAACGATGCCAACATCGTTGTCACTGACGATTGAGGAACACCTCGTTTTAAGTACGATCTCCTGATAATCTCCCTACAGCCAACATAAGGTTCTTCGAGAGGGGATGGGTTTTCCTAAAAGGACAAGATAAAAGATCATTATTTGGCCCTAAATAGATCCAATCCATTTGGCCAAAATGGAACCACTACAACTCCCTTTGCTCTATCTTGAATTATTTTTCTTAATAATTTCAAAATCAAGGAGAAAGGGGGGAACGCGTAGAATTTATAACGAGACCAATTGAAGGTAAACGCGTCTACTGCTACCGCATCTGGATCTTTTTTCCAGGAAACATATTCCCTGCATTTTGCGTTGAAATTTGAAGCGAAAAGATCGATATTCATTCCCCCAAAATTATTTTTAATTTTTTCAAAAGCCCATGGTGCTAATCCCCATTCGGTTTCTTTTGGTAATCTTCGTGACTCTTTTTCAGCTAGACTATTATCACTTGATTTAATATAAGTAGCAAAAATCCAGTTTTTTCTCCTCACACCACTTCCAAATTTCTTTACATAACTCAGTGAGCTTTGGAAATCTAACACTATCCATTCTATTAACATAAGCTATCGCGGTGGTGTTATCTATGTGTAATAAAATTTCACACGATTGCAGATTGTTCGCAAAACACTTTAAACCATAAAATGTTAGGAGTTCCAAATAATTAATATGAGATTTTTGTTGATCTAAACACTTTAGAGCTAAGTATTTGTTTCTTTCCAAATTTTTTGTATATAAATATCCGTACTCTACGGCAAGGCATGCTGCTATAATAATACCTATAAACTGCGCAAATGCTCTGATTTTACATTCCGACTTTTTTGCTAACTCTACCATTGGCGGATCCAGGGGGGGGGGGGGGCACGGGTGCCTTGCCCCCCCCAAAGCCTCATATTTAACAATGAGAGTGAGAGAGATAGCACTATAGTGCTATCTCTTTCTCTCTCATGCAATACCCCCTCCAAAAACCTTGTCTGGATCCGCCACTGAACTCTACTGCTTTTTCAAAAATTAATTTTCTCTTTTTTTCCTGTTAATTCTATTCTCATGTCCTTTGAATTCCAAATAAACCCTAGAAATTTAACTTTTCTTAATGGATTAAAATTACATTTTTCTTTATTTAATAGAAAAACTATACTTTGTAAAGTATCTCGCCTTATTTGAATATTTTTTAAACATTCTTCTTCTGTATTTCCTATTAAAAGATAGTCATCTAAATACACTACTGAAAGCAAGGATTTTGATCTAAGATTTTGTACTACAGGTTTCGTAATTTTTATAAAAATATATGGTGCAGTGCACAAACCAAATGGAACACAATTAAATTCAAAAACTTTGTTATCTATTGTAAATCTCAAGTATTTTTGACTTTATTTATCTACTGGTATTAAAAAATACACGTCTTTTAAATCAATCGTAGGTAAATATGCATTTTTAAACATAAGACTTGTTACAGTTTTTCTGTCTTCTAATTTAAAATGAGGAGCCACTATAAATTTATTTAACTTCTTAAGATTTAAAATAAACCTTCTTTCCCCATTGGGTTTATTTGCAAAAAATAGGTTGAAATAAATTCGCCCTTTTCGTGAGTGCATTCAGAAATAGCTCCCTTCTGAATTAATTCAGAAATGGCATTATTAACTAGTATTTTTTCCTCTGTGGAAAAAACTGGTATTTTAGGTATTTGGTTTTGTATTGGAATGCACTCAAATGGAATCTGATATCCACTTATGCAACGAATTATGAACGGGACAGACGTTATTTGTTTCCAATTTTCTAGAAAAGATTTTAACTGACCTGCCAATTTACATACCTCACTTAACGTTGACGATTCTGGTAATTCCGGGGCTGCTGATGGTAAGGTTGATATTTTTGCCCTCCCTGTTGACGAGGATTGGGATTCTTGAATCCTCTCCTGGGAGGGCTCTTCCAGTTTAAATTTGCGTTCGGTTTTTTAAACTTTTTTTCACCTATGGTGTTCTTCCTAATCTCTCTTGGTATGTAAGTTCCTTACTTGTTTTCTCCAGAGCTTTTGCTCTTTTGTAACGTTCCGCAAAATTTTCACCAAACAGAAGCTTATCAACTGAACTGTCAATGTATACACTTTTCACTAAAGGATCTAGAGAATCGATGCTTGCAATCAAGGTAATTCTTCGTGTTATAGACATTTCCTGGTGTAATTCAGACAATAATCTCTCAGCATCTCCCAGACGTCCGATTATCATATCAATATCTACTTCCTTTTTAGTCAAAATATCGTTAATACACAGTGCAATTGCCGTCATGCCTGCGCTTAGGGTATTTTGTGAAGCTCTATGGAAACTGTATTTTTTCAAAGACACTCCTTTGGCTAATTCTTTTACCTCTGGATTTACCACAGGCGCTTTTAACATGTAGAAATTTGCCGGTCTAAGATATTTTTCTTGATTCTCATTATTTATTTTATCAACAGAGTTTTGTTGTAAACTATCTAACCTTTTTGTACTTACAGTTTCGGATAAGAAAGGCGTTTGCTATACCGACGAATGCGAGAAAGAGAGTGTTTTCTCCTGCGTTTAGATTTTTCTCTGACCTTTTTGCGACTTAAGCTCTTACTTCTGGCCTGCTTCCTCTTTTTTGAGCGTCGTTTCAATTTATTTAATCTTTTTTCTAACCGTTTTATATCCTTTCTTAATGTTCCCACTTCACTTTCACTCGATTCCTCTGAACTTTATGATGAATAACTGTCGGTATAACTCATAATTTAATAAAAATTTAACATTTCTTAAACAACAAGATATGAATTGAACCGCACAGAAAAGATAACTATTTTGGCTACGCGCTTAACTTTAAAATTCTGTGGATTGAATCGATCAACTAGCGTTACTACAACTTGATCTAGAGGACGAGACGACCTAACATAATTATAGTTCTATACTAGAGGTAATTCGACCCCAAAGGATTTTTCATAATATTATAAATTGTGAAAGTTATAGCAGTTTGAAATTTGATGGTACTTATTTTTCATTTATCGGTAACTTCATTATTATTTAACCGATTTTAATAAATCCAACGCCAATTATTAGGAAATATTGTGTATCTTATGTTAATTGTAGACCAAAAATTGAATTCTTTAATATGGACGAGCACAAAGGGAAAATAATAATTTATTTGCATTGTTGATCAATTCAAATTGATCCCTTTTTACTTTATTTATTAAAACACAATATTATTCCTTATTCTGTCGTTTTTAGTTTAAAAAAAAAACATCTCGGAAACTTTGTTCGGTCCTAAGATATCATTTTTTTTTTTTTTTTTTTTTTTATCGTACCTCAAATTCTCATAAAGAGGCGAGAAAAGGAATGTGATGCAAACTTCAACAGTGTCTCTCTATGAATTAGAGGAATTTAATTTTCTGAAACTGCCGATATCTCAGGATCTAATCCAGTCTCTAAGATTTTCTTTTTTTTAAACTAAAAACGACAGAATAAGGAATAATATTGTGTTTTAATAAATAGAGTAAAAAGGGATCAATTTGAATTGATCAAAAATGCAAATAAATTATTATTTTCACTTTGTGCTGGTCCATATTAAAGAATTAAATTTTTGGTCTACAATTAACATAAAATACACGATATTTCCTAATAATTGGCGTTGGATTTATTAAAATCTGTTAAATAATAATGAAGTTACCGATAAATGAAAAATAAGTACCATCAAATTTCAAACTGCTATAACTCTCACAACTTATAATATTTTGAAAAATCCTTTGGGGTCGAATTACCTCTTGTATAGAACTATAATTTTGATGAAAAGCGCTAAAATTGAAGGACCACTTAAAGGTTTACTTTTTATTGACATCTAAAGACCCATTTCTTAAAAATCCTACGTAATTCACTAGCTTCTAGCATCTTCTTTAAAAAGCATTTTGGTCTTTTGTTCTAGATTAGAAATCACGATCTGCAGTAGGTCACTCATGTAACTTTGCTGTAAGAGTAAATTTTACTTTGTTCATTGTCACAGCAAATAATTTACTGTGGTTACTAACTTTGTTAGATTCAACAGCAAATATTAGTTACCCACTGCAGACAATTCATTTTTTTCCATGAAGTATGTGAATTTTTCTTGATTTATTACTCGACTAAAGACCATCGAGGATTGTGGCGTGCACAGACTTTTCGATTTGGTGTGTCTTGGTGTTTCACAGCACTTAAAATCTTTGTTTCTGTGACCATCCATCCAAAAGTCAAGCACTTTTAATTAAAACTTAACGTACATTTTTTGCGTGTAAAAAGTTTGAATTTTAATTGACATTGATTAATTAATTATATTGACTGGGACGAAACATCGTTTATTGATAAAAAATTGTCGAAATATTTTTAACAGAGGAAGATACGAGAGAAAAGGGCAAGCTTTACAAACCTCAGTCAAAAATATCAGAAATGGTTGACAACAGGTCATCCGCAGAACAGGCTCAAGAATATGCTAGGCTTCTTGGTTCAAATGAGAGAAAAATGGATAGACTTGGTAAAAAGAAAAAGGAAGGCGAGAAGAAAAAAAGTAATTTAGAATTGTTTAAAGAAGAACTTAAAATGATACAAGAAGAACGAGAAGAAAGACATAAATACAAGGGTGTTGTAAAGACAGTTCTAACGGCCGCTAGTGAAGACCCAATGTTAGCAGCTCTAAAATGTGTTGAAGGTAATAGACATAAATTTATTAATTGAGATTGAAAATAAGTCGAAACTCAAAGCGATTGAAATTATTGTCATTTACATTATATTCATTTTTCTTTTTTCTCTTCTTAATCCATTTTAATTTGCTTTATTAATCCCGGTTGAGTATTAAAAAACATCTCAATTAATCCGCTTTTTCCTAGTCACAATTCTATTTTAAATTCAAGCCCTTTCCTTTCAATTTCCTAAAATTTTAATTGGTGGCAAAAATTCTTATCTAGATCCACGAAAGTCTAGTCTGTGTAACTACATTGATGATCCTCGACTTTTAGCCCTGATGCATGAGGGTAATCCGTTGTCCTTATTATTTATGATTCTCATAGTATTCTTCAGAACAGTAGTTACAAAACCGTAAAAAAATATTTTTGAAATTACAGATGGCTCGTTTGATAACGGGGATCCAAACACGACGAATTTGTATTTGGGCAACTTAAATCCTAAGGTAAAAATGTACTAATTTCTATATTTTTGTTAAAAAGAGAAAAATCGGACATGTACTAGTTACACTCGTACTAAAGCCTGGGGTTCCGTACACGAAACAAAGTTATTTTGTATATTGACAAACATGTGCCAGAAATATTATATTTGTATCTCAAATAGTGTAAGCGCTGGAAGGAGAAACAATATTAAATTATGATAAATTGTTCCTCCGTATAACTTAAAGAGCCGCAATTTGATACATGTATGTATTTTCAAGTGTAGATTACAGAAAAACTATAGAGAACATTATTACGAAGTAATTGAAACCTTCACAATTATATAAAAATATAAATTGAACAAAAATTGAATTCAATTAAAGTGGCTAAATACCAGCCTATATATTAATTTATTTTAATAATATTTTAATACAAAAAAGCAATTAATTAATATTAATATTTTTGGCAATAGATAACAGAGCAACAATTAATGGAGATATTTGGGAAGTTCGGCCCGTTAGCAAGTATAAAAATTATGTGGCCTCGCAGTGACGAAGAAAAGGCTAGGCAAAGAAATTGCGGTTTTGTTGCATTCATGAGTCGTAGAGATGGAGAGCGAGCACTTAAAAATTTAAACGGTAAGTTTATTTCAATAGTTGCATTATTAAATTAAAATATTTAAGGAAGGATTATCGTTAAAAATATTAAAAGGGAAAACAATTTTTTCCCAGAAGAAAAATTTAAGCCAAAAGTTTTACTTTAATAACCTTTATAGTCACACAATACAAATCTTATAGAGAAGTAACTGTTTTATAATTAAAAAACGAAAACAAAAAAACATTTAAAAAAACAACAAAATTTTCAACTTTATATATTTTTATCTCGAAAACGAAAAATAACACTGTAAGGGTTAAAATGAATATTTAATTATTTGAATATTTACTAGATCAAAATTATAATAATAATAATAATAATAACCGTTGATGCTTAAAGGCCGTGTCAAGGAAGCAGAACATGCGCTTCTATTACAGGAACATAAGAGCAAATCTGTTCACGGGCAGTTCTACAATCTCATAAATGAAGTGGGATTGTCTGTTGTTTTGACCTTTTTGTTCCTTAAATCTGCTGGTTTAAGATCGGAGACTGAAGGATTTCTATTTGCCTGTCAGGATGGTGTAATTAATACTTTGGTGTATCGCAGTCGTGTGATGCAAATACCTGTCGACAATGACATCTGTCGTGCATGTAAACAATATGCGGAGACACTTAGTCATATTCTAAGTGCGTGTCCGAAGTACGCATGTTACAGCTATGTGGAAAGACAGTGGCGATTTGGTCGAACGCGTTAAGGCGCACATCCCAGCAGCTGCTCGAGACCTCGAGTTTACCCTACCGCTGGGTGGACAGGGGTTTTAAGCACAAGATATGAAAATAATGATAGTTGAGGTATGTGGAAAGACACAATGCTGCGCTTAAGGTGTTCTACTATCACCTTCGTCACCAGTATGGTATAGATAAAGAACCCATCTTGCCGTATGGCCAAAGGGATCAGGAGTCCGTAGTGGAAAATGATCAGTGTAAGATCTACTGGATCTTCTCTTTTTCCACCACTCATCGCATCAGTGCCAATAAGCCTGATATAATACTCCAAGATCATAAAAGTAAGATCATTTGCGTGATTGAGTTTTCGGCTCCAGCTGAAAACAACATCAATCAAAAGGAGGATGAGAAGCGGACCAAGTATCAAGAGCTCATGTTCGAATTGAGTCGAATGCATCCAGGCTATAAGGTCGGATTGAATGTCTTTTTAATCGGTTGTTTGGGAGGGATTAATAATAATAATAATAATAATAATACGGGTGGCATCTCTGATGGGTGGTATCCATTACAAAACAGCTAAAAAATACGGGGCCTACTTGACTCAGTACTCAGATGACAATTACAGTGATTACAAAATGTCGTGAAGGTGTTTGGTTATGCCGTTACGAGACAATCAGGTGCCTCCAATTGGCGGATAGGGGAAGGCCTCTCAGATGTGAGAGGTATCAAGGATTATATATTCACGGAGAAAATTTTGATTATAATATCTGCTTTATTACTTATCATTATGTACAATAAAATTTAAAACTTTATGGATAATCGAAGTATGGTTAAAAAATTCGTTTAATGATTATGAAAAGACGCTTTAGATGTAGCAGTCGTTTTTTCTATAAGAAGTCGTAAAAATGATATACTTCATCGGACACATTACCTCCAAAGAATTTTAGAAAGATGAAAATAAAGAATTGCAACCATTCTAAAACTTTATTAGAAAAATGGAGGTCACGTGTTGCTGTATGTGCGCGTGCTGTAAATAAAAAAATGACAGTATTTGTTTGACAGGTCAGAAATACAGATGCAATTCAATTTCTGATACATGTATGTAAATGTTCAAGTATTCGCTACCTCTAGAGTGGCATTGGCGAAATCTATATTATAATTGTAACTAACAACCTGTACTATGATATAAATTACGCCCACACTATTCAAATATATAACATTTCGATGACACCGAATAATCTCACGCGTAGTTCCCTAGAATAGTGTTTCAGCTGTCCTTATATACTATCTAGAGAAATTTTTATATGATCAATATGCTTGGAAAGAATTAGATATGAGACACAAATACATTAGCCTTTCCCTTATTTCTCTATACCTTTGGAGTTATTAAGTGGGATATGAATAAGCTAAAGGAACTAGATGGAGAAACTCGGAAGATGGTGACAACTCCATCAATGCCATCATCATACTCTTCTAATGCAATTTGTCCACCATCATGAAGTTGCTAATTTTGGGGCTTTTTTATATCATGTGTCAGAAAGAGCTGCGAATTAACTTAGTTTCCTATTTAAAGCCAGAAATGTAGAACCCGGGTTAGCATCATTAATGCTCAAAAGTCTTGTAAAAGTAGCAGATCATGCGCATATTAACAACCATTTATTCGCGGACAATAAAGAACCCATCGTGGCTTACGCCCAAGAGGATTAGGAGTCCGTTGTGAAAAGTGACCAGTGGAAGATCTACTGGAATTTTTCTTTTCCCACAACTCATTTTACGGATGCCACTATGCCTGATATAGTGCTCCAGGATTATAAAAATAAGATCATTTGTGTGATCAAGAGCTTCTGTTTGAGTTAAGTAGATTATATGCAGGCTATAAGGTCCGAATAATTTTTCTTATACTTGGTTGTTTGGCAGGATTGAAAGCATCATTTGTTAGCCACTTAAAAATTCCAAGCTGCGAGCGAACATATACATTATGAAAAGTGACAAATTTTAAAATACAAAAAGTGAATTGAAGACTAACATTTTTTGCAAATATGAACAGTGTTGAAGTAAAGTTTGAAGGCTTTCGAATTTGGACACATTCATGTTAAGTAACGATAATCCTTCCTGAGAGCGATCTTTTAAATTATTTTAAATTGTATTTTAAATTTTGAAAATATAATAATCTTATCTGTACATTACATTTTTTTTATTTTAACATGAATAAAGTGGTAATCTAACTTTTAAAAACTGTGTTTTTTCATATATGCAATTGGTAAAAATATTTCACTGGCGTATGATGAGATAGGTCGAGATATAATGCAATATGAAATGAAGTTGGGCTGGGGTAAAAGTGTGCCAATACCACCGTATCCCATTTATATTCCGCCTGCCTTAATGGAAATAACGCAGCCACCACCACCATCTGGACTTCCATTTAATGCCCAGCCTCATCGTCGCGACAAACATAAGGTACAATTATCAGACAAATCAAGGGGCGTTAATAAAAGCAATGCTCTTTCACGCTTTATACACCTTCGTTTTATTGACGTTCAATTTTTATCCCCAATAGTTATTAGCCTACGTTAGATATAAAGTTTTCTTTTTCAAGCGACATTTTTTTTCTTTTTTTTTCGTATTTTTCCGTTCGCAAGGAATAAAGACAGAAATTCATATTTTGTCTTTTTAAAGAAATGTTTGAAAACTTTTAATTAGTTTCGTATATTGGTCTTCTTTTGATTTTAGTCAATTTTTCTTTTATTGACTTTGGAATCATAGATTAAGTGTTTCTTTTGTTAATAATTTAATTAATGAAAGTAAAACAATAATCGTGTAACTATAATTTTAAAACATAATCTCAGATACCACGTATTCGCAACCACCAGACCTTGGAGCCACAGGAGAAGGAAAACTTTGAAAAGGTAAAGTTATTGTCTTCTGTTAGAACATACGCAAATTTTATTCGCTGATGTCTGGATCAAACGCCCTGAAACTTTTGAAATCTTCATTTAAAAAAAAATAATTTTACCGTCATTTAAAAAAAAATAATTTTATCGTTATTCATCTATTGTGAACTTTATTTCTATTCGGAAATAATTTCTTACTATAATGCAAGTGATTTTTAACATAAAAAGTATTTCATAGTATTTAAAATTTTAATATATAATATATTATAGTATAAAACAATATGATTTTTAAGCTTCTGCATGAAAACAAAAAGTATTTTCAATTTAATAATATTGTTTTGTAAATCTTGAATTAATCATGAGATTAATTAAAATTAGAATAACATTTTTAAACATTTGGAATACGTTTTGACAATCAGTTTAAAAACGAATAATTGATCAATAAGATTATGTGGAAAAATTAGACAAAATATAACTTGACGTTATTTCGGTAAGTTAAAATTTAAAATAAAAATAATCTATAAAAGCGGAGACATTCTTGTAAAAAGAGTCAGTCTACCGCAGAAAATGGAATTTTTATTATTTTCGAAAGACTTCTCTAATCTTCCTTTAAAAATTGTCTTGTCTTGAATTGTTGGCGTCCTTCTTGGGGGTGCATTCTGGCGTTTTGGCTGACAATGTGTACTTCTCTATCCACTTACTCTCACTGTTGCACTGTGATCTGGACATTGACAGATTTTGCAGAACGCAGTTGTCAAAGTGGTTATTCCGACGGAAAGGTATTGTTAGATTTTAATCTTAACTATTGATTTATACAGATTCCTGTAAGTATGATCGCATCCGCCTTTCCTCTCCACTATTTATTTCCTTTGCAAAATGATTTTCTTCGACTGCCATTGAAGTTTAGTTATTTAATCAAACTGCGCGTTATAGGAACTTAGTCATGTTGATACATAGAATGGTGGAATTCGTTATACGTGAAGGACCCATGTTTGAGGCAATGATTATGAATCGAGAAATTTCAAATCCTATGTTTCGGTGAGTTTAATAATTGTTAATAATATAATTATTTTCATTATTTCATTTTTAACAAAAATTTATTTTATTTTTTAAAATATGTAATATAATATTTATAATTATAATTTGATTTCCGAAAATTAAAAATAAAAAAAAACACGAAAGTTTAAAACGTTTTTTATCTTTCAGATTTCTATTTGAAAACTATTCACCAGCACATACTTATTATCGTTGGAAGTTGTATTCTATACTTCAAGGAGATGGACAAAAGGAATGGCGAATTGAAGATTTTAGAATGTTTAAAGGAGGAAGCGTTTGGAGACCTCCTCCAATTAATCCGTGGACTCAGGGAATGCCAGAAGATTTAATTGAAATTGAAGAAAGACAAGAACCTAGAAGGGGCAGTTTATCAAACAGGTATTTTAATTTTAAAAATTTATGCACGTTTAATTGAACCCACCGCGATCAAAAGGGCTTACGCGTGACTTTCGTTGGCCTCTCGTAAAGCGAGTTTACGGCTGCGCCAGGGGACCTGCGCACTCGTTCATAAGCCCTTTTGATCGCGGACGGTTCAGTTCTTTTTTTATTAAATATTCAATAGGTCGGGGGACTTCACGGCGAGTTACACAAAGTTTTGTTTTTTAGTAATAACTTTTTATTGAATCAAGATATTTTTTTACCGTAGGTACTTGATTCACTATATGGAAAAAATTAGTACTAGAATAATTCTGGAATTTGTTCAGGGACGGTGGATACAAGAATAATTCGGGAGTTTTTATTATTAAATTTATTATTTATTCCTCTCTCAGTTCCTCGAGACTACAAAATCTCCGCCTTGTACAATTGAGCTAAGTATGAGGTTAAATTACCTGAGAGTAAAAACATACTTAAGTGAACTAAGGGCTATAAATTTAGGCGCTCAGTCCGCGTGCTGCGTCTTATAGCACAGTTCCGAAACTTTTAGAAGGGAGCGGTTAAAATCTTCCCATCAATTGAATTTTTTCAATGTCATTGTAGAAATACCTACAAAATTCTAGAATGATTATTAAATAAATTAAATTGTTTTGGAAGTTCCCGAAAAATTCTTGTATCCACAGTTCTTGAACAAATTCTGGAAATATTCTAGGATTAATTTTTTCAATGGACTGGTACATCAATGTACAGTCAAATTCATAAATGCCTTCGACTTTACATAATATAATAAACAATATAGAATAAATAAATAGGTATATGAAATAGTTGTTTAGATCACAAGAATCCTATATTACTCGAGTACTCAAGTACTATTAAGTGCCATTAATGGGTACTTCTATCACATGTAATTTTTTGTCACTCGCATCCTAACTACAAGATTATGTACGGTTAGTCGATCAACATGTGCTCCTCAACTGTACTTTAAAGTTAATCAGACAATTAGATCTCAACGTAAAGCACCGCTAACCATACGTAAACTCATAGTTGGGGTGCTGGTATGACGAAAATGAAAATTCTCTTTTAATTTTCTAGTCAAAGAGACCGCTTGGAAGATTTACTGCGTAATATTTCGCCTGAGCGAATTAAAGTGGCAGAGACAATGGTGTTTTGTATCGAACATGCAGAAGCGGCTGATGAAATTTGCGACTGTATCACTGAGTCTCTTTCCCTCTTGCAAACACCCGTAAACAAAAAGATAGCAAGACTGTATCTTATTTCCGACATTTTGCATAATTGTGGTGTTAAAATCACTAGTGCCACTATCTACAGAAAAGCGTAAGTATTTCCCTTAATAAACGATTTTAAATAATAAGAAAATTTTAATGGTTTATTGTTAACACAGGTTTGAGTCACGCTTACAAGAAATCTTTAATGAAGTCCATCAAGCTTATAAACAGTTTGAAAGTAGACTGAAAGCTGAAGGGTTCAAAGTTCGTGTTATGCGAATGTTCAGAGCGTGGGAAGATTGGGCAGTTTATCCCAGAGATTTTCTAGTCAAACTGCAAAATAGTTTTCTTGGCCTGGTTATGGTGAGTCACTTAATTTTTTAAAAATAAAATAACATTTTATTAAAATGATACTTTCAGCCGGAAGAACCAGAAAGAGAGCACGATGAAGACATCGACGGAGCTCCTCTTTCAGATACAGATGCAGAAGCAACCGAAGATTTAGATGGTGTTCCTCTTGATGGAGCTGCTCTTCTAAAAGGTGCCATAAAACTTGGCCTTACACCTCAACCTGGTTCTCATTACGATGACATTGATGGAATACCGAGTGAGTTATGAGAATTAAATTATTCAATTTTTCAAAGAGACCTCTTTAACTTTCAACTTTACGTTCCGGTACCAAAACGTGGCGACAAATACACACGTAGTTTGATTGTTTTACACTTATTATTTTCTGAAATATTTTCTTGTCACTCTAGCACTTTTCTCACAATCTGATTAAACAAACGAGGCATCTACTTAGTATCTCTAATTCGAATACGCGCCATCCAATAGTGTCATTCGTTTTTCAAAGTTAGGTCAAATTTTCAAAATAGTCGCAATAAAATTTTTTTTATTTAATTAATTAAGAAGCACGGATTTTTCAATCATATAGTAATTCAAACAGTTTATATAATTAAATATAATTTCAACAATTTCTTAAACAAATAATTCCAGAAAATTGATAAAGCTCTGAAAATATAACCAACTCGCAAGAGCTCTGGAAACTACGCCAGCGCCATTTCGAAAAAGTGTTGAAAACTGCTCCATTCTAATTAATATTTGAAGTAAGTGCCATTTCAGAATTGACAGATTTTGTTTTTAAATTTAGGTTAGCAACGCTAAAGATTTTTATTAGGTTAGGAATATCTGTATAAAAAAACAAGCTCAGGTGACTTCAAAAATTTAAGAATTAAAAGTATTGGTCACCTGAGCTTGTTTTTTTATACAGACATTCTTAACCTAATAAAAATCTTTAGCGTTGCCAACCTAAATTTAAAAAAAAAATCTGTCAATTCTGAATTGGCACTTTCTTCAAATGTTAATTAGAATGGTGCAATTTTCAACTCTTTTTCGAAACGGCGTAGTTTTCAGAGCTCTTGCGAGTTGGTTTTGTTTTCAGAGCTTTATCGAAATAGCAGAGTTCTCCTTCCAAGCGACGATAAGTTGATATGGACTTTACCAGTGTGAAAATAAATCTGCATAGAATTCTGAAGAGTGATTTACATTTAAAGAAATAGGTAAAATAATGGGTAAAAGAAACTTGCATTTACGAGCTTGTGTTGGAACATAAGAGTATGCATTGTAGAGAGGCCCTTTTGAAAAATGTCTAAATCTACTCTTGCAACACTCCCAAGATTTATTTTAAAATCAAAGTTTTAAATTTAGTTTTTCATTTTAAAACTTTTCCAATTGTTAGTTTTATTGATTTAAGATGTCTCAAGTTATAATTTTTCAACAGTGGATGAAGACATCGACGGTATTCCAATGGAGGACGAAGAAAATGAAAACTCAAAATCCAAAGATGATGATAAAAAGTCTATGATGCCTGCAGGCTTCGTCCCTTCGAGATGGGAAACTGTAGATCCTGAACAAGTAAATAAATTTATTTTTTATGCAGGATTCTTACTTTGCGTTTTCTTTTGTTTCGCGAATATGTTCTAAAAAAGGAAATGCTTATTTCAGATCGAAGCACAAGCAATGACTACAAGTAAATGGGAGGAATTGGGTCAAAATGATGATTCAAATTCACAGGACGCTAGTATGGATTCCAGGTATAATTTGTATTTATATTTAATAATAAAATCTACTATTTTTGTTTTATTTTTTTAAATATCTTTTAAAAATTGCATTTCAATTGGGTTACAGTAATCGAGATAACAACGATATTTCTATTCAATTAAATTTTAGTAGCCGAGATTTTAATGAAGAAAGAAGAAACAGACTGCGGGAAATTGAAGTCAAAGCCATGCAGTATCAAGACGAATTAGAGAGCGGAAGAAGATCCTTGAAAGGTGGAATGACAATTCAAGCACAGGTCGAACATTACAGAAAGAAGTTAATTAGAAAGGTAAAGTTTCACTCTTTGATTATTTAAGTTGTTTTTCAAAATAAAAATGTAATAAAATGTGAGAGAACAGGGGCCAACCCATAAATAACGTAAAACGTTTTCGGTCTTTCTTTGACCTCCTCCCCCCTACAGAAAATATTACGTAAACTGTAATAAAAAAATGATGGAAAATAATTTTTAATTACTAACCATTCATTCATTTTAAATAAATTTGTAATAGTTTTGTTTGGAAACACAACTAAAAGTTAAACGGCGTAATTTTAAAAATAAGTAATACTTTTATAAAGGAATTTACAAAATTGACTTAAGGAGGTTCTATCGTAAAAAGAATTAACATTACCATATTAATTAAATTTTGTCCACTGGTAGATAATAGTTTTATAATGATGCAGTTAAATTTTTGAGTCCTTAAGGTATTTGTGAAAAAAGTTATAACCGTTTTTGTTTTTAACATTTTACATTGAGTCTTATGGGAATTGAGTAGTTTGTCATATTATATTTACTATGTATGTATTTATAGTGCCGTTCAGCAGATTTTGCCCACCCTTCAGAATTTTTGTCTTTACAATAGTATATTATGCACCAAGAGCAGAAAGGAAGTGTTTTCCGACAAGTGCAGCAATTTGCACGAAGACGGAAAATCTTCTTTCGCTCGAGGTCCACACGCTATTTTGTGCAACAACTGTTCAGGTAAAGCACTAATTAATAATTGCGCGGGTACCTACCAGATGGAAAAGTGTGCAGAAAAGTGCACTTTTCTGCACAGTATGCAGCAAAATATACATTGTTGATATGAACAGCAATTACCTATTTTGCCTCTACTTTTCAAGCAAGATAAATGGTACTTTTCTTACAGGTGTTGCACAAAAAGTTTTATATTTTGTTAACCAATAAAGATAAAACAATAAATGAGAACTTTTTTAAAGCTTACGTTCTCTTTTTAGGATATCTAATGAGCGAAAGAAAAAAAGTTTTATTACTTAATTATTCTTAACAATAGTCAAAAAAATTCCATTTTTTTGTTAATTTCAAACTGGTGTATTTTATAAACAAATTATCACATTTTAATCGCAGATAATGCATTTGATAGTCCAGAATGGTTGATTTTGGAAAAAAAATATTAAGAAACAAATGTGCCTTATGTGTAGAATCAGAAAAAAACATTATAATTGAAAAATCTAACCTCAAAATCAATAAAATGGTTTTTTTTTTGTTCGGTAAAATCTGAACCCCACGTAACATTAATACATGTCTAGGATCAATAAAAAACTGGAATTATGACCTTTAAAACACTTTTAAACCTAATTCTACGATGGTTTTTAACGAGGATATGATGTTTTACTTAAAATTATTTTTTTCCACAGCTCACTATTGATGTGTTTTTAAGATTTGAAAAAAGTCATATTTTAAGTAAAACCTCATTATCTTTTTATAAAAATCATCGTAAAACAACTTTAAAAAAGCATTTTAAAGGTCATAATTCAAGCTTTCAACAATTGTAATTTTTATCGAAAGTTGACAAATAATAGTTTATTTTGATCTTTAACAAAATATTATTAACAAAATCCTTGATATTATTTTGGCTTTAGGGTTCGAGAAATAAGAAAAACTTGTTTCGGTTTTTCTAACATACAGTAAAACGTTTCGACCTGTATATAGATATTTATCAGTGACTGTGTGTTTATTAATTGAAAATGTTTATAAAAAACGTAAGTTACAATGACAACAAAGAATGAAAATATTAACATAAAGCAGTAAATATTGTTTGAAATAAACAATAATGGCAAGATTATAATAATAAAATTTACACGAAGTTTTTAAGATTAGATTTTGGTATTGAGAATTTAGTTTTATGTAGTTGTATTGACGTAAATATTTTGTTATTAAAAAATATCCGTTACAAATAATGAATGACAGAAGAAATTTTGTACCTTAAATCACATTATCGTATGTATAAGTATATCTATTGTATTATCAAAATCTGACAGGTCGTGTAACTTTTTTCACTAACATTGAAGGTTGTTGTAACAAATTATTAAATAATATTTTATACTAGCAAAATAAACGCGCGCTGTAGCGCGCCTATAGAGAGTGACGTTTTGCATTTGTTACTAATTTAAATGTGAAAACTATGAACTTCTTTAGATTAGATAATTTATTATTAGATTAAATAAAAATGTAACTGCTTTTTTACTGTTTACGTCAATACAACTACATAAAACTAAATTCTCAATACCAAAATGTAATCTTAAAAACTTCGTGTAAATTTTATTATTATAATCTTGCCATTATTGTTTATTTCAAACAATATTTACTGCTTTATGTTAATATTTTCATTCTTTGTTGTCATTGTAACTTACGTTTTTTATAAACATTTTCAATTAATAAACACACAGTCACTGATAAATATCTATATACAGGTCGAAACGTTTTACTGTATGTTAGAAAAACCGTAACAAGTTTTTCTTATTTCTCGAACCCTAAAGCCAAAATAATACCACACAAAAGGATTTTATATAGACAAGGGTTAAGATAATTTTCCAACATGTTACATTATATTATAGTAAAATCAAACAAGCAAATTAATTTTAATATTTTTATTTTATGTGAAAAACAATTTTCTAGTTTGAGGTTATGTCAATGGGTTGAAGATCCTTAAATAATGCATCAATTCCAGAATTTTTAATACTTTTTTTCGTTCTTTATTTTCTGGATAAAAATACATTTTTTCCACATAATTACGGATGGCAAAATGTCTGAATAAAAAGCAAGGTATTTGTAACAAATGTCCTGACATCATTGTTATAATGTAATAAATAAAAAAAAATCATAATTCATTATCTCAAGACATTTGCTCTTTGTAAAGTATACCTATAATAACCAAAAATTCGTGTAATACATGGTTATTCAGTTTTTTTGACATTTAAAATTCTTTGTCTTTCTATAACTTCTAATTTCTTAATTATAGTTCCTGTCAGAAAAATATTCTACATTGAAAAACGAACCAATTTGCCTTTAGAAAGTATACATTTTATCTGAAATTAGGATATTATTGTTTTTTTTTTTAAATTGTATTAATAAATCACATCCTTTCTTTTGTAGAGTGAAAGAGAAATGAAAGACAGAAAAAGCGAAGATCGTGAAGATGATAGACGAAGGGAAAAAAAGCGAAGCGTATCTCCAGAATCCCCAGCACATTACAGAGACAGAAGAAGAAATTCACCAACTCCACCTCCTAAATCCAGCAGTCGATATAGGTAAACTATCTATTTTCAAGTGTATTTGAAATGTTTTAATGATTGACTTGAATAGAGAATCAAAGAAAATTGATTAACTTTGCCTCAGGTCACGCAGTCGATCACCACGTAGCAAACGCAGATCACGATCACCACATAAGAAACGAAATCCGATCACTCCATCACCACCACGAATTCGACGATCTCCCTCGCCTTCTTTTTCATCGAGATCATCGCGCAGGTCTCCAGTCAGTGAGCGAAGTGACAGAAAAAGACGGGCTCGATCGCCTTCTTTGTCACCACCTCCACCTCCAAGAACTTCTTCGAAACACAGACTTAGCAGTCCACCGTCACCTTCCCCGAGAAAACACAGACATAAGCACAAATACTAATTTTCTACTTTACTTAAATCAACAAAACAAAATTTTATTATGAATCCAAGGTAAAGTAAAGCGACTTTTTACAGTCTTCTTATAGAAAATTGTTTAGTTCTTTTTTAACTTTAAAAACATATGTAAAATGAAAGTCAAGCATAATTTTTGCTATAATTTATATTGTCGTCAGTTTAGATCACAGTTATGTATAAAATTTCAGGATTTTCTTCCGACTTTCCATTTTGAGAGGAATAAGATAATATTGTTAATTTTTATTTAAATGCATCACGTTCGGTGCACTGCATTGTAAATTTTATAATACAATCAGTGATACTAAAAATTTGTATTATATTTGTAAATTGCTTCGATGGAAAATGTTTGCATCGATCGGTGTGATTATTGATTAAATACTTTCACTTTTGTTTCATTGTCACAACTCAAAAATACATTATTTGTTAATATAATGCTAAGTAATAAATCAATTTAAGAAATAATCTCTTTTAATAGTTCCTAGTTAACGTAATTATGAAAAAATCAGACATTTTTCTTTAGTATTTATTTATTTACTTATTTATTTATAAACGGGACAAGCCCTTTAATTAATCCTAAAGTTACAAATGGCAACTAAACTTAATAGCAAACAATATATGCTAGGCTTACATAAATGTGTTTGATTTCAGTAGAAATCGATACAATATTGAAGTAAATTTCGTTAGATCGTTATTAAGAAAGTCAACGTCAGTTGACAGTTTATTAGCCTCTTTGACTAGCCTACTCATCAAAGAATGAATACCATAATTGGTTCTATGAGATTCAACATGAAAAGGAGAATAATATCTCATATCCCTTATTGGGACATGCAATTTTATCATAGATAATAGAGGTGAACATCGAATTATACCTTGAAATAATTTATAGAAAAAGATCATGTCTGCATAATAAAATCTGGACGTAATCGGTGGGATATTAATAATTGCCCGTGAATTATTATTATCATGGGTATTCCTATCAAATGGCATGTTCAGTTGTCGCGCTGCAAACCGTAGAAATCTGTTTTGAACTTTCTCTATCTTTATTATGTTAAACTATCTATCTTTATTATGTTTATAGTAAGGCACCCAAATCACAGACGAGTATTCTAAAACTGATCTTACTAATGTAAAATAAAGTACTCTAATTGTAGACATTTTGTGGAAGGCTGCAGAATTTCTCATCACAAATCCAAATGATTTATGTGCCTTAGAAACTACTTCCAAAACATTATATTAAAGTTCAAGTCATTACATAATAAGATTCCAAGGTCACGTACACAAGTAACCCTAACTAGATCATTCCCACCAATGGTATAGCTGTAACTAAATGTCATTTGTTTTGAAAGAGATAATTAAAGACTTTTTGGTATTTAAGAATTTTTCTAAAAAAAATTGAACTTTTTATTAAAAAACAAGAAAGCCGATTACTAAAGAAAATAAAAGAGTTTTTTAGATAGGTTTTTATTCAAACTATCAATATGTTTGAAGGGGTCGTTTATTCTCAAAAGGGTAATTAATTGGATAAAATGAATTAATAGTTTAAAATTATTGATGCCAAACACTACTTCGAATATAACAAGATTTATTTTTACCAATGTAATACAACTATTAATGAATTTAGTCTAATTAAATCATCCCTGATCGACTATAGGTACTGATCGAGTATTGGTACCGTTACCTTATTTAAAAAAAAAAAACCTTTTCAAAAGCATGTGATAATTTAATAAGCCCCCTCACCACGAAGTTTTAGTTTTCTTTATTCATTAAGCATATTTATTAACCAGTGTGAATTTCAACAGTTTATAATTCATTATAGAACTGTCGAAAGTTGAAGTAGCATTTTTTTGTTTTCAAAAACATTTTAATTCAGTTTGAATAGGGTCAGTTCGAGCAACTCGGGACAGAATTCTTAATTTTCACTAATAACGTAAGTTTTTTTTATTTTAAAAGGGAATACTTTCAGTTTTCTTTTGAATTAACTTGTTACGTCACTTCTCTAGAATCATTGTATGGATTAGTAGATTTTATAGATTACCCTGAAGGGCAAAAAACTGCTGTCCCGCATTACCCCGACGATTTTAACAAAATTGCAAAATTTAGGGGTAATTCGGTACAGAATTTTTTCTAAGAAAAAAGTTAACTGAATTATACTACTGAAAAAGGGATGAAATAGCTTGAAAAAAATCCATAGTAGATATATGTGACGCTCCAGGTTGAAAGGGACCTTAGCTGCAAAACATTGGATTTTGAATTTTTATTATGAATCGATAGAATTTAAGTTGCTCTTTCACATACAGAAATCAAAACTTGTTTATGACTATTAGTTTTTGCGTTATTAGTGATGAAAGATAGGCATAACAGAAAAATAACAAAGGCAGGTTCATCTTCAAACGCCCATCCTGAAAAATTCAAAACATTAGATTTTGAATTTTTAATATGAATCGATAGAATTTGAGTTGCTCTTTCGCATACAGAAATAAAAACTTTTTTATGTCTATTAGTTTTTGAGTAATTGGCAATGAAACACAGGCGCAACCTAACAATAACATAGGCAGGCTCAACTTCAAATGCCCGTCCCGTAAAATTCATTTCTTGCAGCTAAGGTCCCTTTCACCCTGGAGCGTCACATATGATACTTTAATCAGTTGAATGATAATGTATCATATAGAATGTATAGAAATATTTAATTAATTTATTATATATAAATACAAAATAATGGGAAAAATATTTCAAATAACTATTGATATGATAGTTGCAAATATTAATATTTGCACAATTTATTCTTAATTGTAATAAATATTGATCATTTTCTGTTAATTGCTGAATAGAGAGAAGCGATTTTTTATCGCACTTTTTATTACAACAGACACCTACGGAGCACTTTTATTTATTTACATATTTTATTTAATAAAATATTCACATTTAACCTCTTGAAGGACTATTTTTCTCAAATATACATTTAAAAAAATTGAAGATCACTAGTGAAATATTTTTCCTTTTTTTAATATCTTATGGATTTCTTTATACATAATATATGAAATAAATATTTCTATACAATTATTATAATGATAGGAAAAAATTATATTTATTTTTAACTACCTGCTAATTAATGTTAATTATAAATTTAAACAAAATAGATTATTGCCAAACCAACCAACTTCAGAGATTTACAAAATCTTTTAAATTTAACCTCTATTACAATAAATTTCAAACTTAAATATTTCAAAAATTGAGCAAAATACCCTCGTGAAATTTGAATATAGTGTATATTTTGTACAAACTTAAATATGTGTAAAGTTTGAGTCATTTAAAAGCTCCCAGAAAAAACATATGATGTGTAGAAATATGGTACTTTTTATGAATTTACAATTTTTAAAGCGAATTTTATAATAATTAAAATTGTTTTTTTGAGTCATTCTTCGTGGATAAGAAAAGTTAATGTATGGATTTTCAATTTACGTAAGTAAATTTAAATATGACGAAAATTGACAGTTTTAATATAAATTTTAAATCGAATTTTCTTATTATAATTAGGCTTTTTACGCAAAATAAATTATCAAAAACAAATCTTTAGAATATATATTACCATTCCTTTTTAACAAAATTTTATTTAAGCCTACATTTATTCATTATAAAAAGTTTGAAATATGGACTAAAAACGCCATTTTAACCTTACTCTGTCTTCTCTAATTACAATTTTTAAATAAATAAGACAATATTTAACAAAATCTTTATTAAAAATGAATTCTACTGTGTTTAATAATGATTTATATACAAAATCAATTTATTGCTTCCTCATAGAGGAAGCTTTGTGATCGTTAAGATTTTCGATTTTCCAAAAATAATCTAAATCGACTTATTTTTATCTAAAAAGCATAAATTTTCATTCCTAAGCAAATGTCCAGATGTGTGTATGTGTGTGTAGCGTTTTTTGTGTACAAGATACCTCGAGAACGCTTTAACGGATTCAATAAAATTTGGATGACATATTAAGCTCATGAATATCTAAATTTAAACTCAGGGATTTTTGAAAATACCCAACCAAATTTTTTTGAGCACCTTCTTTCATCGAAAAAACTCGTTTTTTGACAAAAAAATTTTTCATGCTAAAAATATAACTTAAAGAATACAAAAATCATATTCCTTATCTCAAAACTAATCGATTGACCTATATAACTTTTATAAGTGATCAAGAATTCGTAAAATAATTCATATTTTTACATTTCTTTTTAACAAGTTCCCAATTAACTTATATATATTATTAATTTTTTGCTTCCTCTATGAGGAAGCAAATTATTTTGCTTACTTGTTTTTGAGATATGTCAGCAACACCTCTCAGACGAAAGTCAGTGAAATCACCCATAAGAAAAAAAATTTGTTTGATATTTAGGATTGTTTTTTTTTAATACGAGAAGGAATACTGAAACAGATTTTATATATAATACCTTGCGTCAAGAACTCTACTAAAAATTCTGTTTTTAGAGTTCTAGAGATTAAAAGGAGGAGAATCCTACTTTTAATCACAGTTATCCCCACCAGCAACGCCATTCAAGCACGCTTGCCAACCCAGTAAGAAGGCTTGAATTAGATATAATTAAATATTTCAGAGTTATAAGGGCAAATCTAAAAAACACGGACACTTCGACAAAAAAAAGTAAAATTTTCAAATTTGAAAGCACACATATGTTACTTATATCATTTTATCCAAAATCTTTCAATAAATTAGATAATATGAATATAATTTGTTTTTATCAAATGCTTCAAAAGTTAGACAAAAAATAAACTTTTGGATGTTACGTCACTTCCTGCATTTTCAAGAGCTCACAGATCGCTTATACAAAACAAAAGATGATCCAAATTTGTTTTATTAATAATATAATATTATTATGTAATATATATAATATATATACCTATAATATATAATATAATATTATTACCTGAAGACATTATGTTTACTTTATTTTTGAAGTTACAATTCATAACTCGGATGAACATAGTCATTAAAAAGCAATACATAAACATTGTCTAATTTTAAAGGCACACATTTGCGACAACTTCAAAATACATACTTGGAAAACCATACCATGTTAATTGACGTTTTTATACATTTGTAGTGAAAATTTTCTTGAAGCGTTTTACAGACATATGTAAAAATAAAAAAACTAGCAGTTACAAAAAAAATTAGCTGTTTTTGACTTATTTTGTAAGTGTGCCGTTAAATAAGGTGTCGCGTGAGTAAAGATTACACACTAAGTAACAGAATATTTTATCAATAAAAGTTACTTTATTTTGAAGGCACACTTTTTGTTAACGTACCAATTTATTTGTAATTGTTTGTAAAATACAATGCATACTCAGATTTTTTTTTAATAAAATGCTTCAAAAACTATATGTGAAAAACCGAAAATTCTTTAAATGGTGGAAAGTAGAGTCACGCCTTTTTAATTATTTACCATGTCGTATTTTTTTATTGCACACTTTTCTTACCTAATGACATCGAAACGTACATATATGAACTAATAACCCACAAAATTTCAAATCAATACATTGATTGCTTCAAAAGTTATGTGCAATTTAATTTTTCATTTCCTAAAAATCACACCAAGTTTTTCGAGTTTTTCAATTATTTTTTGACTTTTGAGTCACATAACGCATAAGATATTTAATATATCACTCCAAACTTTTTTTGAGGCTTCAAGCAATAGTAAATGTATTTTATTGCAAAGTAAACAGGTTGATATAGTACATGCGTAAAAAAATAAATCTAAGTCACATAAAAGTTACCTGTTTTTTAGATTTGCCCATAATGAAAATGTGATCGTTTTTGTATTTTATTTAATTCCTGATTTGAATCCGAAGCTCAATTCATCCAGGAAAATAAATTTGTTGAAAATATGAATTATACTCTATTCTCATAGCGCATTTAAATTGAAGTTGAATTCTGTAGAGAGAAATGACAAATTATCATTTTTAATTACGTTCAATTCTGGCTAGAGCTTTTTGGAATGCGTTGGTTCTATTCCACTGACAGCAATAGGTAAAAATCTTCTCCAATTACATCCAATTCTTTTAATAGAAAAATGCAGTACGGTGCTAATTAAAATTAAGAAAATTAAATATTCTTTGTTTTTCAAGATAAAATTTTGATTTTTTAAAATTCTAAATCTAAAAGTTCTA
The DNA here is from genome assembly GCA_037103525.1 of Ganaspis brasiliensis. Lineage (NCBI taxonomy): Eukaryota > Metazoa > Arthropoda > Insecta > Hymenoptera > Figitidae > Ganaspis > Ganaspis brasiliensis. Next base: position 1,357,094 of record JAZKLR010000093.1, on the reverse strand, counting down.
ACAATTATGGATATCCAAAAATTTTTGAAAAAGACTTAGAATTAAAGAAATAGCAGCTTATCTCGTAAACAGTCACAGATATTACAAATCTGACATCAATTTTGAGTTTGGGTAATAAGTATATAAACCGAATTTATAAATCATGAAAAACAAGTATAATATTAAAATACTAAATATAAATTATTTATACATTGTAAAAAGGAATAATTTTTAAATGTTGAGTAGCTGGAATTAAAACGAATAGGATACTCTTGTTTTTCTTTGCTGATTTAAAAATTAAGCTTTGGATTCAAATCAGGAATTCAGTCGGATTAAAATTTTCAATTACATTCTATTCCAGCCTTCTTGCAGGGAACCTAAACATCAGCTGTCGCGTCACGTGTTAGAACAGCAAGCGTACTTGAATGGCATTGCTGGTGGGGTTAAACTGTGATAAAAAGTAGGATTCTCTTCATTTTAATCTCTAAAACTCTAAAAACAGCGTTTTCAGTAGATTTCTTGACACAATGGATATTATATAAAATTATGTGTGGAACACGGGCGCATCTAGAGGAATCTCGACTCGTGTGAAGTTTGCCGCACGAGCGAACGAGTCTCGATTCCCCTACAGATGCGCCCTTGTTACACAAATAACTATTCTTTGATTGTCAACTTTTTATTGATTATGAATTATCTTCCTACTACACCTTGCTGATAATTGACAATCGAAAAATTGGCAAATATTCAGAACCTCTTGTAGGTGATCTGAGGTTAAAATATTCATATCGACTTACTTAAAAGTTTGCAAATTTAGCTTAAATATCGTTTGTCCCGAATTATCCCAACTAATCCTACCCAGCAGATAACAATTTCACAAAAACGTGCGTGACACGTTTCTGCAGTCATGTGTGACTCGCATAATGAGGACGCATATGCTGGCACATTGAGGACATGCGTGGGCATGCAACGTCACGTGTGCATGCAATATTGATGCATTGTGCACTCATTTTGTTATCTGGGTACTTCTATATATAAACTATAACTAATTCCCGCTGCCTGTTGAAGAATAGAATATTTATCAAGGAAATGTATTACGGGTAAAAAGCTGTTCCACAATTTATATTTTTTAACTAAGAAAGGATTATTTACTGTTGGCAAGAGGTAATTTATTAGTAAATTTTTAACGTATTATAAAAATACTTATTTTAAATAAGTGGTTAATTTTACTTTCCCTACTTACAATGTCGGATGGAAATCGGACACAAAAAACGGATTACTTTCAGTGGCGGATCCAGTTGGTTTCTGGAGGGGGTCACACATGAGAGGTCTCATGCAAATCTAAGTTAGCTCCAGGGGGGGGGGTCATGACCACCCTCCTCGTGGATCCGCCACTGATTACTTTTCGGATAAAAGCGTTTGAAATATTGCCCATTTTATCAGTTTTTAAAAGTTCTTATCCGTTTTTAATCCTTTAAGCATAACTAAAATTGCTAGTCAAAAAAACTTTGGAAATGTAATTCATAAAGTTTTATGCAGAATTTATCCGTCAAGAAAAATAAAAAAGGAATTCAAACGAAATTTATACAAAATTATACAGTTTCATTCGGAATTCAATCCGACTTCTGTACGTAATAAGTCTGAATTAGTGATGCATACGAGCGAGAAATGACGATAACTAACTTGAACGATCGAGCGTTCGTTCAATTGTTTTAATATTATCGTATTGTATCGTACCGTTTTGACGATCACTCGTTCAAACGATCGATCTCGAGAGATTATTATTAATTGTTTTCAAAATTTGTTTTAACCTTGTTATTTAAAGTTAATTATAAAATGTAGTGAAATTGATTGCGTGTTCGTACATGAGAAGAATAATTGTTTGTAGTCCTTGAAAAATATTTAATAAAAATCTGATTTAGTAACTTTTTGTGTTCATGTTATGAGCAAATAACCTACTCGTAGAAACTGCTTTTATGCTTAATCCATTTATATTATAAGAATCCAGAAATTAAATTAATTCTGTAAAAAAAACTAACCTTAAAAATTAAATTTAAAAATATGTTCGATTATTTAAAAATCACTAAGTTATCTAATTTTTAAATCACAAAAGTCTAAAATATACATATTCTTGCGTTTTTAAATTGTCTACAAAATAGACATGTTGTATTTTTTAGAAAATTGAAATAAAATGCAAAAAATACTACAAAAATAATTTTTTCAGTTTTTTATTCTTAAGGTATTTCTCCGACAGTTATACATGAAAAAATAGATATTCGGTGAGTTTTTTGATAAATTGTGAGGAAACGTTGTTTTATATGGGTGTTTCCACTAACTTTCGTCTAAGAGGTGTTGCTGGCATATCTCAAAAATAAATTTATTTTATATATAAATCATTATTAAACACCGTAGAATTCATTTAATATGAAAATTTTGTTAAATATTTTTTTATTTATTCAAAAATTGTAATTAAAGACGACAGAGAAAGGTTAAAATGGCGTTTTTAGTCCACATTTCAAACATTTTATAATTAATAAAAAAATATAGGTTTAAATAAAATTTTGTTAAAAAGAAATGGTAATATACATTCTAAAGATTTCTTTGGGATAATTTATTTTGTGCATAAAACTAAATTATAATAAGAAAAATCGATTTAATATTGATCTAAAAACTGTCAATTTTCGTCATATTTAACAGCATATTTTTTATAAAAATATTTAATAGAAAACTTGGATACTTACGTGGATTAAAAATCAATACATTAACTTAACTTATTCAAGAAGAATGACTTAAAAAAATTATTTTAATTATTAAAAAATTTAATTTCAAAATTGTAAATTCATAAAAAATACCATATTTTAACACATCATATCTTTTTTCTGGAAGCTTTTAAATAAGGATTCAAAGTTTACACATATTTAAGTTTGTACAAAATATACACTATATTTAAATTTCAGGAGGGTATTTTGCTTAATTTGTAAGATATGTAAGTTCGGAGATTTATAAAAATTTTAAATTTAACCTCATTTGCAATAAATTTCAATCTTAACTATTTCAGAAATTAGGCAAAATACCCTCCTGAAATTTAAATATAGTGTATATTTTGTACAAACTTAAATATGTGTAAACTTTGAATCCTTATTTAAAAAGCTTCTAGAAAAAAGATATGATGTGTTGAAATATGGTATTTTTTATGAATTTACAATTTTGAAATTAAATTTTTTAATAATTAAAATAATTTTTTTTAATCATTCTTGTTGAATAAGTTAAGTTAATGTATTGATTTTTAATCCACGTAAGTATCCAAGTTTTCTATTAAATATTTTTATAAAAAATATGCTGTTAAATATGACGAAAATTGACAGTTTTTAGATCTATATTAAATCGATTTTTCTTATTATAATTAAGCTTTATTCACAAAATAAATTATTACAAAGAAATCTTTAGAATGTATATTACCATTTCTTTTTAACAAAATTTTATTTGAACCTATATTTATTAATTATAAACAGTTTGAAATGTGGACTAAAAACGCCATTTTAACCTTACTGTTTAATTATAATTTTTGAATAAATAAAAAAATATTTAACAAAATCTTCATAAAAAATGAATTCTACGGTGTTTAATAATAATTTATATATAAAATAAATTTATTTTTGAGATATGCCAGACACACCTCTCAGACGAAAGTCAGTGGAATCACTTATATGTTCCTTCTATGTGGTTACAATTTCAGTACCCCTTGCGATGTTCAAAATTGAGATATTCAGGTTCGAAATTTTAATTTTTTATCATTTTCCATACAAAATTGGAATTTAGTACCTGCATATCTCAATGTTGAGGATCGCAAGGAGTATAATAAAATTTTAACAGATAGAATAATTTCAAATAGTATAAAAAATTTGTTTACATTTCTCAGAAATGTTGCGCACTTCAGCAATATAAACATTTTTTATTTCAAACGTCAAAAATCAATTGCCAGCATCGTTATCGTTCGTTACTACGAGACGATCCGATCCGATCAAAACAAAAGACTAATCGAGTAAACATATCGTACAATTTTTTAGAATCGAGTGAAGTCGAGCGAGTTATACGATTTTCTCGGATCGTATGCATCACTAGTCTGAATTCTATAGGCTCTTATACGAAAAGTAATCCGTTTTTTGTGTCCGGTTTCTATCCGACATTCTAAGCATATACTATACCACTACAAAAGAATGAACGAAAACAAATTAGAATTTCTCCAAAAAACTGAAAACAAACCATTTTATTTTTATATGCAACAAAATTTTGACGTTGAAGCGTTCTTAAATAAATACAAATAAATAGTAGTTACCCAGATAACAAAATGAGTGCACAATGCATCAATATTGCATGCACACGTGTCGATGCATGCCCACGCATGCCCTCAATGTGCCAGCATATGCGTTCTCATATGTGTCACATATGAGACTCATGCCATGGAAACCATGATTGACTAATCATTGATGATAGTTAAATGCATGTTGTATGTAGGTCGCCATTTTTATGACGGTCAAATAAGTGCATTATGTGAGTCACGCATGACTGCACGGAAAAAAAATATTCATGAAAAAGTACGGAATTTATTCATAAGTTTGGGGCAATAGAGAAAATTTGACGATTCTTAATGAGCTTTTATTAACGATTAACGAAAATTCAGAAGAAATCCCAAAACAGTAAGGTAGAAACTAAAATATGGTTCAGCACTTTATATTTCAGTAAATACTACTGAACCGGTTCCTGACTTTTATACATTAGGAGGCGTGGCCTCACGCCTACTGCCTTGTAGCGCACTGCAAGCCGTTGCTCGTATATAACGTATATGTAAAGACTTGTAATTGCGTCAGTGGCCTAGTGGATACAGCAGGCGCCTTTAGAATGAGGGGTCGCGAGTTCGAATCTTCCAGCTTCGGATTTTTCTGTTTCAGACTTTAAAAGTTCAGTAATATTCAAGAAATTATTTTTTTCCGTGTGCAAAAAAATGTCACGCACGTTTTTGTGAAATTGTTATCTGGGTAGTAACTGTCTTCCAGTATACTAACAATCTTCAGGTCATGAATTGAAATTTGAATTTCCAAATATTATTAACGTTCTCTAATATTTTTATAATGAATTTTGTACCACCAATAAGGTTAAAAGTAAACTATACACGTAAATATTGTGTCAAAGAATATTATTTCGATTTTGTTTTTCAATATTTTCTACGTAAATAAATTGTTTAAATCATTTTACTGTTATGAAATCATTACTAAAAGAAAGAAAAATGTTGATATCCTTAAATTCGATTAAATATAATACGTTTTTTCAACCACAAAATTTTAAATACGATTTATTGCACAATTTTTTTGTTAACAATTTCTTTTAGATTTTTTGTTGTTGTTTGAATAATTTTATCTCATTTTGTCAACCGATGTTATAATATTTTTTACTGCTATTAAAGCATTTTATAAATGTGTTGAAAAATACGAAACATCGCATTTTTATTTGTCTAACAGTAGAAGGTTGGTTTTTATTAAAAAAAATGTTTGGTTTCTTTAGTTATAGTCATTTCTTTCTAAAAGAAATATAATTTATATAGATGTCCTACCGTTGGATGTACATTTTTGGATTTTCTCATAGACATCACTATGTAGTGATTCATTCATGTAGCCTATGAATTTCCTTCCTGAACTTGTCAAGTGATCCAAACCAAACTAAACGTTAGTCCTGAAAAGTTACGTCTAAAAATAGTATGAAATGGGTAATTGGGATTTTATAAATAATACTGAAAGTTAATTATATTATAAAAAATATTTAAATTCATGTTTATTTTTAGTTCTAAATACAGTATTTTCAAAATAAATTCTTTTTCCAGAAGTGAAGTTTCTTAATCATAGATTATGAAACATGTTATTAATATTTAGAAATAAATAATTAAACAAAAAATTGTTTTTACTTTTAGTATATTTTTTATAAGAAAGATAAAGATAACGATACATATTTTAACAGAATACTTTTTCTAAAAAATGTACAACTCACTGTAACTGTCCTTTAAAATTCGTTGGATTTTTCTGAGTTTTGGCTAAATATCCTGTGAAAATCATTAAGGTAAAAAGTTATTATAGGCATATATATTTTAAAAAAAATTAACTAAAGATTGAAAAATAGTTATAAATGAAATTCAATTAAAATTTGAATTTAGAAACAAAATAGATTTAAATTTGATCAAAGTACATGCAATTTTACTCACAATACTTAGATTAGTTTCCTTTTCCATAATAAACCAAATAGTTTTAAGTATAGGTATTTCCCAATTGCCTCTCATCTTTCTACAGTTTTAGAATTTTTTGTGGAAGATAAGTTTGTTCGAATATTGTAAAATTATTATTATTAATCGTTAAAATGAATCAAGATATTTATTACTGTTTGAACTGTTTTGATAATTTTCTTTCAATATTCTAAGGATTTTTATTATAATCACAAAGTAATGCAAGTCATTTAAAATCGTAATTATTTACAAGGAACGATGATTGTTTAAATTAGTAAGAAGCAATGTTTTTAAATCAAAGATCTATTTTAAAATCATTGAAAAACCCGAGAGAGTTAATGAAGGATAAAAGTGTAAAACAAAAGAAAAGAGGATCAAAAGTGAAAATTGTAACTAAATGTCAGGTCCCTGGAGACAAAAATAGAAGGTTCTAGTTTTTATCCAATATTTTAGTTATGAAAATAATGGAAAAAGAAGTAAATACTACCAGAAGAGAAAAAAATGTATGCAGTAGGGGAGACCGGGGCTAGTTGGGTCAGGGGTAGTTTCAGTCATTGCGGTTTACTCAAATGTTTATTAGTCGAATTAATTCCTCTCTACCCAAAAATTATTTCACATAGTGAGATGCAAGTTTGTGCCTAGTTTCATTATTATATCATTATTTATGTAGAGTAAATGCAAAAAAACTAATTTTGATACTCCAAAGTAAATTTTTACCCACTTGGTTTTTTTGTTATATCTTCCTGAGTAATAATTTGAGAAAAAGTTTAATTATCAAATTTTGCTCTTTGAATAGTTCCTTTTAAAGGACAATGAAGAGATTTTAATTTATAATTTGCAGGATCGACAGAAAAAAATCAAATATTTGAAAAACACAGGCGAGGTCAATATGGGGTCGTTTTGACCGGGGTTAGTTGGGTCGCCCAAATGCATGAGGAACCTACTATATACTTATAGTACATAAATCAACTACATTAATTTAATTAAATTTCACTATCAGTAATTTATTTCAATCAATTAACACTAATGATAATACTTTTTAACAATTAGGAATTTTAAAAAAATACGTTTTTTTCAATATGAGAAATTTTTTTATTTTATAATCTTATACTTTCACTGTTCCAATTTAAATATATTTATTTTTCATTTTTTTTTACTATAAAATAACCCTAAAAACTAAGTTTATTATATAAAGTACTGTTTTAACAGTATTAAACAGTAACATTTTAATCATGACCCAATCTGCCCCGGACCGGTGCGGGTTGGGTCACTTTGGATTTCTCCAAAAACAATGTTCCCCCAAAAAAAAAGTAATAGCGAGACTTTTTCTTTTTTAAATGAAAGTTAAAATATCAGAGCAGGTTTCCTGTACGGTAAGGTTTTCATAAATTGGATATTAACGAAGTTAAACAACGGCCATTGAAAAATGGCCTAACCAGCCACGGTCTCCCCTACTTTTTTCGAAAAGTTGTTATACAAACCTTAAGATGTGAATTTCTTAATTCTTTGCTTGTTGATAAATCGTCGGAAGTTGATACATTGGTATTATTATTTATTTGTGGTATTTCTTTACTACTATTTACATTTTTTTCTATATCCGTCGGTACCTTTTGTGTAACTTCGGGTGGTGTCTTGACGTCTGTCAATTCAGTAAAATATTATTTGTTCATTAGCTACCTTTAAAATAGTTTCTTACAAAAGAAATTTTACACAGTTTTTAATTATTTAATTTTGTACAAAGGATATAAAAATTTCATTTTGATCCTCCGTGCTCAAATCATTTTTCTTAAACATAAAGAAAATTTATAGAAATTTTCATTACAAAAAAAAAAGAATATGGAAACCAATTTTTTATTTTTATACATTATTCTAACACGCAAAAAATTGCAAAATTAAATAAACAACGATCAATTTATATTTTTTTTAGAAAAATGTCTTGGGAATTTCTTTTAAACTAAATTAAGTTACATACAAACATATCTTATATACTATTTATGTTTCCATCCTTTGATGTTTTTAGTTTTATCTTCTTCATCGTCATCACTTTCTGTCGGAGCTGGTAATTTTCCATATTTAGCTTCTAACTTAGCCACTAATTCACTGTCATCAATGTCTTCTACTTCTTCTTCCTCCACTTCCTCTTCCACCTCTTCTTCTTCTTCTTCATCTTCTTCCTCTTCTGCTTCATCTTCTTCTTCTTCTTCTTCTTCTTCTTCTTCTTCCTCATCTTCTAGTTCCTCTGAATCTGTGAGAACTTCTCCTTCTGATGATTCCAAGTATTCATTTTCTTCCAAAGCTGATTTTGTTTCATTTTGAACATTCGATTCTACATATAATGGAAATTGTAATTGTTTATTAATTTTTAGGTCAAATTGAATTAATTGGCCATTTTCATTTCAAATTATGCAGAGAGAATAAGTTCAAAACTCAAATTCACGTTCCTCATGCTTTTTATTGCTCTTTAATAAAAAAAAGACACTTATATTTTTATTTTGCGCAAAAAATGTATTTTAAGAGTAACGAGCATTTAAAAATCCAGAATAAAGAACGGTTTCTGAGTGGAAAATGTTTTTTGAATCTCTCTAGTTCTCCAGAACATATTTTTTTCATTTGTTTAAAAAAATTTTTCTTGTTTTAAAATATAAAAACGAGTTTTCGACAGTATTTTTATGCTTGCTAAAATGAAGAGAAAATCCCAAGATTCGAAATATCCCAATGAATGTTCAGGCAACATTGGTGCAAGTACTAAAATGTCCTCTTGTGAGACAATATTGACACAAAACTTGAGAGAATATTTCATTGTAATATTCAAGCAATTTTCAACGTTAAATGATGCGCTCTGGTCGAATCTTGACTCCAATGGCCCGTAGGTCTGCGAAGTAGTTTTTAATTTCTTAGATTAATTCGGGTGTCAAACATAACATAAAGTTTTGAATGATTGCATATAAAAAATTGTCTTTAACTTCTTCTGAAATATTGCCTGAATATTGCAGGAATCTTTTCGTGCAATATTTCTTGAATATTGCTTTGCAATGTTCAGGCAGTTTTCGGGATGAATATTGCCTCACAAGCGGACATACTCGTACCCAGGTGCGAATTGCGGTCGGCTGCCAGAGTTGAATGGTCGGCCCTTGGTTGGCCCAACTCTGGCTGACAGAGTGTCGGCACTCAAGGTTGGCCCGACCGAAAATACCTAAGTTGGGCCAACCGTTAGCTAACCGTCTCTTAAATGATATAATAAAATAATAATATAAATAAAAACTAAATCAAAACCAACACTAGAAGGTCGGCCTAATCTGGGGATGATAGTTAGGCCAACGGTCTGTGTTACTCTACTGTCTGGCTATAAGGTTCATCTGGTATTGTTCACTCATATCTCTGATGGGCTGGTGGTTAGCCTACTGGACTGGCATCTGGAAAACCCGGGTTCGAATCTTCATGACTAACGAAATTTTTCTGTTTCAGGTTTTCATTAATATTAAATTTCTACATTCTCATCTGATTATATTTGTGTAACTAAATTTATGACATGGGAATTATGTAATTATATCTGTCTTCATTAATAGAATAATTTGGTACAAGGTTGGCCCAACCTTGGGCCAACCGTGAGGTTGCACTTGAGATAGAAGGTTGGCCCAACTTTGGTTGCCAACGGTCTGCATCCAACGTCGGCCACGGTGATCACTTAACAGGTTGGCCCAACTCTGGGTTCCTAGGTTGTCCAACTTTGGCACCCAGAGATGGGTGATCATCTAACAGGTTGGCCCAACCTATGAGCCAAAGGTGGGCCAACTTACTGCACGGTTGGCCAAACCATGGGCCGACCGAAAATTCGCAACTTGCACCAAATCGCAATGTTGCCTGAACATTCATTTGAATATTCCGAAACTAGAAGTGTTAGGGTCAGACAATTTTCAGGAAATATTTTATGCTGTGTGGGAAATGATTAAAAGAAATATTTGGTTCAAACTATAATTACCCCCACAGCAAGTGTTGTCAACTTTCAGAAAGTTTGCTGTAAGCTTATAAACTTGAGGAAAGGTTGGCAAAGTTGTGGCAAGTTTAGGTGCTATAGGGGGAGTCTGGTGCAGCCGAGGGATTTTCCCAATACATTTTTTAAAGGATATTATATATTCTTGTTTATTAAACATTTTTACTCGGAAAAAATTATTCATAAATAAGTGCGGAACATATTTATAAAAGTTTGGGGCAATAGAGAACATTTCACGATTTTTCACGGAAAAAAATTGAATTGTAATGATTACAATAGTCTACAGTGCAGCTCGGATATGTGACCACTTTTTGCGATGAATACAAAAAATGTGTTAATGATTAAAAAGTTGAGCAGGAGCGATTAATATAGAAAAGAAACAATGAACAAAAAGTAATAAAATTATAAAAATAAATAAAAATTTTAATTTATAGAATATTATCTATAATACATATTCGACGTTATTCTGTTCGTTTATGTTCGCATTATTGAAGTTATTTTTTTTTTATAATTTTGTTTATTTTCAGTCCATCTATTCGGACTTGTAAAGTTTGAATTTTTCCTTGAATTTCATTCTTTATATTGGTGATTTAAAAATTAATTTGAAATTTAAATTTTTAGTAAAAAGAGATTATTTTAAAAAAATAAATATGTTTGTTATTTGATTGAGATATTAATTATATTAGAATAATATATATTTAGAAGGGATTAAAAATTAAATTAATGATTATTATGACCAATAAAAAGTAGAATTGATTAAAAATTGGATTGTTTGAAACTTAAATTGAATAAAATTTAGATAAATTGAAAAAATAAATTCGAATTTTAATAGATTGAAATTTGTAGAATTTAAAAGTAAAAACAAATCGAATTTAGAAAAAGTGGATTTTAAATTTATTAAAATTTAAATAAATTAACAAATTAAAAGAATTAAGTTTAGAAGCAACTATAATTTTAATTTATGATTGTTTTGCATTTGACTAATAAAAAATTAGGATTGATTAAAAGTAGGGTCATTTAAAATTTAAGTCGAATTAATTTTGGATAAATTTCCATTTTTAAAGATTAAAATTTGTATAATTTAAAATTCGAATAAAAATAAATTTGGATAAATTGAATTTTGAACCAATTGAAATTTCCATAGATTAAAATTTGAACAAATTTACTATTTATACGAATTAAATTTGCACAAGCGATTAAAAAATTAATTAATTAATATGAAAAGTTTATAAAAATTAGGATTGATTGAAAGTTGGATTGTTTTAAACTTAAACCGAATGCCATTTGGGCATATTATAAATTCAATATATTAAAAAAATAAATTAAAATCTTGATATAGATATTTTTTTAAATTTAATTTGGATAAATAAATTGACCAATATAATTTATAATTGTTTAAATATATCGAATGAAATTGGGACAAACTGAAATACACACAGAAAAGAATTTGAATAATTGAATTTTTGATTGCATGTATTGAAAGTTGAGCAGTTAAAAATTTGAGATACTTATAAACAACAATTAATAAAAGTTTCACTTTAACTGAGAATATAAGAGATGATTTATATTATATTTTAAAATGAATTTCCATGAATAGGAGAAAAGAATAGTTTTAATTTTTAAAGTTTCGAAAAACAGCTTTCCTAAAATTTAAAATCCAGAAAAGTGAAATTAAAAAATTTAAATTAAATTTTGCTAAATAAAGTCTATCAAAATATTTATTTCTTTTTATTTAAATAAAAATTGGCATTAAACATGTTTTATTCATATTTTAGTAAAATATTTAAAATATTTTGAAACGTTTAATAATTTTTTCAAGCATAATATCTAAAAATTTAAAGAAAATTTTCGGTTTTTACTGTTAAAAATTATGCTTTATGTCAAAATATATTTACAAAATTGTTTAACATACTTATTTCAATAAGTAAATTTAATTAAAGAAAATTCTTTTGACTTTTTCATAGTTAGAATAGTGTATAAAATAGACCTTACAATATTTGAGGATAAATGTAAATTATTACTATTGTAGCTTAAAAAAATATGATAACAATTTTTTAATATTTCAAGTTTTAGTGTTTCTCGAAAAGAGGTAAACTTTTATAGTAGTTAGTATATAAGAAGATTAGAAATCATGGTAAACATGTTAAAAGTTTTTATTATTTTTATTAGATAAAAATTTGCTTTTTCCGTTTACAACAGTCTTTGAGAAGCAAAACTGTATCTCTACCTTAGCCAGTACAAAGCACTATAGTAAAATAAGAAGGCCGCTTCAGGTCATCTTATTTTACTGTAATGCTACTGTACTGACTACGGTTGAACACAGTAAATGTGAAATAGAACTTTTTGACTTCCTTTTAACGTATAGACTATACTGCCGTACATTTGAAGAAAGTCACTATCTGCATTTTTTTCGAAAAATGAGTTTTTTATGTCGTTGGATTCGTAATAAAAAAATAAATTTATCTGTGCAACCCACGATTAAAAATATTAATTAGTTTCGAAGATAATTAGACCCTAATTGGCCTATCTACAGCGATTTTGGTGAAATACATTTGAAGAAAGTCACTATCTGCAGAACGGCGGGCCTATCCAACAGGGAAAAATGTAAAGTGGGTGTCGGACGGTATACAAATACATTTTTCTGGGCCTATGTACATAGTACTAAATGTAAATTCGCTAGAAATGACCGAAGGAAGAAAACCTATGTAGATAGTGACTTTCTTCGAATGTATTTGAACCCAGTTGAAATCTAAAATTAGGTCCTATCCAACAAATCCACACAGCGGTTGTTGGATAGTGACTTTCTTCAAATGTATCTCAGCGCTTTCACGACTCGGGAGCGAGGTCCTATGTACATAGGACCCGACCAAATGTATTTCGAGTAATTTTACGCATGCAAAATGGGCCTATCTGCAGTTTTGCATATAAACAATTAAAATTTATAATTTTTTTTTGCACCAATCGATAGATCGAGTCCATTTTACTAAGAAATGATAGTTGTCTTTTCAAAAAGTATTATATATTAAAGGATTCTCATGCAAACGCGTTTCCTTAAATATCTCCGTTCGACTTCAAATGCAGATAGTGACTTTCTTCAAATGTACGGCAGTACTGTTCAACTATTGTAATCATTACAATTAAATTTTTTTCCGTGTTGAACTTTCATTAAAAATTCACGAAAATTCAGAAGAAATCCCGGAACTGTAATGTAGAAACTAGTGCTTCACGATATGTCGATATAATATTGATATTGTCTTGAAATTTAAGACGATATCAAGACGATATTCTTAAAAAAAATATCGATATTAAAAAAATTTAAAGAATTGTTTTATTTAGAATATGACATACGTTTAACATAAATTAGTAAATTCACGTATTCATTGTGCGTTGGGCATTGGTCAGGTGCTACTCACTGACAACTTTTGCTCAACTAACTGTTTCACTTTAAGCAGTTAGACCACTGTAAAGTACGAAAATTAGACCTAATTTTAAGAGTTTTTAAGGGAGCAGAATAAAATGAATTAAATCCAGGTTATTTATTATTATTATTAGGTATCTATTGAAATATAAAAAATTATTTTGCTACACTGTCAGAAAAGAATTGCAATGATAGCAAACTGAATTGTTTATATAGCGCCTGCAACTTTTTTTGTCAATTTGTAGAAAGAGCAAATGGATTGCTAAAACAACAAAACAAATTAGGGGCCATTCATAAATTACGTAACATTTCTTAGGGGGGGGGGGGGGGGTCAAGCAGTTTGTTACGACCAGCAGAAAAAATGGCGCTAATGTATGTAACGACCCCAGTGAGCACACATGTCCAAAAGACGTCCCTATGTCGGCTTTTATGTCCAAAAGACGTCTTAAGGACGTCTTTTGGTTTTTTTTGCCCACAGGGACGTGTTACATGGGGGAGGGGGGGTCTGAAATTTAAAAAAAACGTGTAAGGTAATTTATGGATGACCCCTTAGTTAAACTGCTAATTTACCAAATTAGACATTGTTAACTTAACTAATGATTTGCTGTCTTCGCAAATTAAAATGCGGATCAATCTCAATTTGCAAAAAAAAATTTTTGCAAAAATGATAAAACAAAGAAAAAGATAAAAATTTTGACGTTTAATGTGCTGTAGCTTTTGCCTATAAGATTAAAAATTCATGAATATTCTAGGTTCATACACATATTTAACTTAATCAGCTTTAATTTAAGCTTCATTAAAGTGGGATTCGTAGCAATTATTGGTACCAATTTGAAAAATATGGTTTTGAGAGAAACGCATTTTAAGTCTTGTCATTTTAGGCTGTTATGAACTTTAAGTTTAAATGTCATTTTATAATTTTGGGAAAGCATTTTTCACATATTTAGGCAGATTTTTAGGCAAAAAATAAAATTGATTTTTTTAACGGCTTGACCAGACTCCCTTCTTAATATTTCTTTCAAGAAGTAAAAAACATAATTTCAATGTTGACGTCTTTTGCTTTTAAAAGAAATGATTAATTAGCAAATGTTGATTTATCAGAAATAATGGAGTAGCACATGTTGGGGGATTATAATTCTTTTGCTATAAAAAAAGATAAATATATTGTTTTAAAAATTTCTACGAAATTTAGAATATTAATAATTTTTTATCATTAATTTTACATAATAAAAAATCCCTATTGAAAAAAAGAGTTCACAAATGTGACCTTAAATGAGGCCACAAATTTGGGCACAAATGAGGCCTCATCCAATGTGACCTTTCAAGTCGTAGCGGATTTGGAACATCATTTGGTACCTTATTTGTGATCTCATTTGTCTTCTTCTTTGTGGCCACATTTGTGCCCCCTTTTGTGCCTACATTTCAAGAAGTATAAAAAAAATAATATTGTTATTCTTGATTTACACTATATTATTTACAAGTAGTTGCCCTAAGAAATTTTGGAAACTTGGCATTACGAGGAAAATTTTAAAAATAAATTTCGGGGTAAGGGAATTTGAACCCGGGTTCGATGCACGCAACGAAAGAAACCCTGAAGCCTAACCAACTGAGTTATCTCGACTGATTTTAAAAATAAAATTTTTTGATTTTTCAAAAAAGAACAACTATTTTGTAAATTGTTGTTGCATTATTTGAAACGAAAAAGGTCAATTGTACCACTTATAATTATTCTATTATTTAATAAAAGTTAAATTATTTTTATTTCGATGTACCCTTAGAAAGTAAATTTTTTTTCTTTTTAACGCAAAAGTCGTAATATTAGAAACAATAATTAAAACTATTTTTATCAACTGTTATAAAAAGCGGTTGTAAAATTCAATCTGATACCGATTGGGGTACAAAATGTCCAAAACAAAAAGTCTAAACTGAAACGCCTAATATTTACAATGTCCAAAGGACTAAAAATCAAAAAGTTAATATGTCCAAAGACTAAAATTCCAAAAGTTAATATATCCAAAGACTATAAAGTTCCAAATGTAAAAAGTCCATAGAACAAAATTTCCAACATAAAAAAGTCCAAATAAGTCAATTAATTGTATAAGTAGGTGTCATGTATTTAAATAAATTAAATACATGTAGTCCAAAAAATAAATTAATAGATTTAAAAATGTAGGTGATATCCAAGGGCTTTCAAATAATGAATTTTTTATCCCACATGCACAAACATGGCGCTTTTAGATGCCTGTAGGCAGGGTCTAAACGCATTCATTTGTTCGACCGTGTGAAAATGGCGTCCATTTACATACGGTCAAATAGATGAACGCATTTAGACCCTAACCTACAGGCATTTAAACCATAGCATCTAGAAGTTTCCCCAACGTATCTAACAGACTTATGGTTCTGTATGGTGAGGTCTTTTCTAGAGGTTTGTCTCCCTTTCTAAAAAGAACTGATACGTTCACCAGACAGTTTCTTTTTCCTGATCCAGTTTCCCTGCTATCTGTCGATAAGCGTTTTTTTACGCTCTGAAAAATGCGCTTCTCTATACGTCTATTTACGTCAGCATCGTCGGAGATGAATTTTTCTTTGAAAAGGAGAAAAAGTTGCTCCCTTTCCTGTGAAAAAAGATCTGCTGGCGGGATACAGGGAAGAACTTGATGTCAGGAAAGCTGGAGCAGGAAGAGAATTAGCCGATGGACGTATCGATTAATTCCAACATTCGCAACCTGGATCGATTAAAAATACGGATTTGTGTCCCATTATCATACTCAAGCGCTGTCAGATCACGAGTGTTTCAACTCGTACCTGCAGCGCTTCACTCTTTGCATTGCAAAAAATGGGGCGCGGAGAGACAGGTACGGGCTCCAAGGTACCTGATAGAAGGTTTTCACATCCTGCGCAAAAAAATATTACAATGTCCCAAAAAAAAATTAAATCTCTACTTTGCAGTTAATTGTTTCTTTAATTTAAAAAACAATTACTGTCCATAACAATTTCATGTCATAATTTTGACAAAATAAAGTGAAGAAATAAATAAATATCTGAGATGGGATGCCTTTCATAGTTTATCCGAGATGATTCTTTTTTCAACATAACTCTGATTCGTCATGATTCTCCTTTCAAGCGACGAAATTTCGTGAAGAAGTATTAACTACTTATTCACAAATTAAACTT
Organism: Ganaspis brasiliensis; assembly: GCA_037103525.1. Lineage (NCBI taxonomy): Eukaryota > Metazoa > Arthropoda > Insecta > Hymenoptera > Figitidae > Ganaspis > Ganaspis brasiliensis. The sequence goes on along the minus strand of JAZKLR010000093.1, from coordinate 1,340,267 downwards.
GTAAAGCTAACATAATCTATGTTCTCATTTGAAAAAAAGTAATACATTTAACAGTTTTCTCACCTTCTTTCGATTTAACCAGTTTTACTGCTTCCAGATTTGTAACTTTTTTTGCAACAACTGTGTCAATACTCTCATCAGATTCTAAAGTTTTATACTTTGTTCTTAGGTCTTCATAATTTTGTACTTGTTTTTTACTGGGAGGTTCTTGTGTCGATTGGTTGCTCGAAATTTTTTGAATGCGAACTGGAGGAACAAGTGTATTGCGACGAGATAAATCTGGAAGTTCCTCGATTCCAATTAGCTTTTCTAAAATATTATGACAATTAAAAGTCACATTTAAACAAAAAATTAGTTTAATTAATTAATTAATTTAAAGATACTAACATGAATAAAATACAATTAGTTTTTATTAGTGCTCTTATTTGGATTAAAATGCTTTGTGATTAAAATTTAAGTTAAGGACATGACTTAGGAATTAATCAAATGACTAGAAAATGAAATACTGGAATTGAAGGCACTTACCTGAACAAGATTTTACTCTCTTTTAAGGCAAATATTGAAATGGTTAGTTGAAGACAACAGCATTCAACATGCTAATTGCTTTTTTTTACTTAGGCGCACTAAACACGTTAATTAGACACCGAAGCACGATTATTAGATTCATTTTTAAGAGAAAACAAAAAAATATATAAATAAAAATGCTTCAAAAAATTTTTAATTATTTTAAATGCATTTAAGGTAGTATTATACTTTTTAAGCTGTCAAAGATGACTTTAAAAAAAAAAATTTTTCCATGATAATTTTATTTAAAGCAATGAAATTTTTTGCATCATATTATTGACATTTTTGTCTGTCAAGAATAAAAAAAAATTTGTACAGTGCCTGTTTCATCACTAGAGGGCGCCAAAGTCAAGATAAAACATAAACAATAAATCGGCGGACAAGCTACAGCCTCACAGAAACATCCGATCTGAAAAAACCAAATGTGGTTTTAAAGCTGATACATGTGGTTAGACATTCCTCCTAACCCTGATAAAAAATATTAAAAAATAAAAAAATGGCAATAATTTAAAAAAAAAATCACAAAAAATGGGTATTTTTTTTGTCATTTTTGAGTCGTTAAAACGAAGAAATTGAGCTAAGGTTTTTTAAAATCGATTAAAAAGAACTCGAGTTAAGCTGTCCGACGGTTTAAAAAACATGGTTTTGAGAAAAACGCGTTTAAAGTTTTGTGTGTAATGAACCAATGTGAATATGTATAACTTTTACATCTGTATAACTTTTTTATTTCTTCAAATTTTAATCTGCAATTTGGGAATTATATTCTTGAGATAATGTAAACCACAAAAATAAAATTAAAAAATCGATTTTTTGATCGATGTAAAGTATAATACTACCTTAAGGAATTGAATACAAATATAACGCAATATAGGGTGAAGGAACCAATTGTCGAGGATGAACCATAATTTGTCGAGTAAACCAATTTTATTTTTAGTTATTAATATTAATTTACTTTGAAAATGTAAAATATAATGCGTATTATGAGTTTAAATGTAAAACATATTATATTAAATATAAAATCACAAAGAAATTAATTATTTTTGGTAATATTTAAAGTTGTTGCCATGCTAACTCGACAAATGCTTCATCCTCGGCAATTGGTTCCATCACCCTATACATACATATAATAATTAAAATATAAAATTGTTTTATGAAAATACTGTTAAACCTTTAGTTGATGAAAATTTCATTTTTAATTTGTTATGAATGTGGAAATAAAGAACTAAAATATTTTGGTATTAGATTATTGGAAAATACATCTAAATTTCTATAATAAAAATTTGAAATATATTAGACAGGTAAGGTAAGTGACCCAGTCGTCAACACTTTAAGAATTATAATTTAAACGTCTATAAAGCATAAACAATTTTTTTTTATTAAATGCATGAATTAGCACTACGGAATCTATAAATTCAAACAAAAATTTACGAAATTTACACACATTTTAATAGATTTTGTTTTAATTATGTCCAATCAATATAAATTTAAAATACAAGGCGGTCACGACTGGGTCATTTACTTTAAGGGATAGTATAATTTTACCGTTATTCCATCGTTTTACAAGAACAAAATGTGCAGTGATGGCAAGTGCAACGCCAACTCCCAACTTTACTGCCACTGGAACCACCATATTAATTTCCCATTGCTTTGTTTGTAAATATTAAAGCTGATATTTAAATTATTTATATCTTTTTAAGGGTGATAGATTTTTAAAAGTAAAACAATTAAATTTAAAAAAAAAAGGATAATTAAATTAAATATATGATATTAAAAATTAATGAATCTTGAGCATGGAGGATCTCCAATTGAATTTTTAAGAACATTAAAGGTAAATATTTTTTTAAAATCAAGTATATCAACATCTTAACAAAAAACTTACCACTTGAAGATTCATCTTCATTGTCTCTCTCTTCTTCCTTTTCCTCTGATTTATCTAAATTATTTTTAATATCTTCTACTTCATCGTAAATCTGAATTTAAATATGAAAAATGATAATTTTTTTACTTTGTTGTTAAATCAAGGCTGCTACGAAAGTTTGATTTTAAAATATGATTTTTTTTAGATTTTTCAGAGCTAATTTCTGAATATTTTGAAATCAACTTTCACAAAAATTGTATTCAATCAATATAAAATTACACAAAAAGTTAAATAAGTTCCAAAATATTCCCTGTACATTGTATACTTTTTCAACTGAATAAAGAACTTTTAAAAATTAACGATACTAATTGTAGAAGCGAGGAGTACACCCTTCCATTGTCAATTTAAGCAGGAGAAGTAAACAATCTCAGGAAGGAAAATAAAACTTCAAATTTTATTTTTGTCCAATACAGCAACGTTTCGTCGGCCACGATTAGCCGACCTCATCAGGCTAAATTTATTTAAAAAAAGATAAATTAGGTCCAAAACACTTTAACACAATTTTTTGCATAAATATATATAAAAAAGGATAATTACCAAAAATTTGGTTAACACATAAAACGTGGTTAACAAGTCAAAGGAATAAAATTACAAATTTGGTCATTTTTAAAATAAAATTTTAAAAAACAATTACAAGACACACAGAACACCAACAGACTCGACATCGTAATTAAAACTAAATAGAATTTACAAATTTAAATATTACAATAATAGAAAAGTCAAAGAACTTTGAAATTGAAAACAAAAACAAACATCGCAATTTGAATGGAAATTACTGCTTGATTTAGAATATTTAATTTTATTAAGATGAGCTTTAATTTGTTTATGAATGAAATCCAGTGGATAGTCATTAGAAATTAAAATTTTTTTAACAATTATTAAATTTTCAAAATGGAAAGAATCATCTGAAAGAGATATAGCTCTATCTACCAAATTAAATACAATATTTTCCTTTTGTTGATCAGGATGACCGGAAAAGTAATTAATCAATCTATTTAAAGAAGTAGTCTTTGTAAACCAATTAGTAATAATGTTCTCTCCCTTCTTTATTAGAGTAATATCTAAGAAATTTATTTTATTGTCATTTTCTAATTCATAAGTGAATTTTAAATGTTTGTTGTAAGAGTTAAAAACTTTTAAAATTAAGTCAACTTGATATTTTTTTATGCATTTTATAAAAGTGAATCATCCTACAATTAATAAAAAATAGGATACTTTTTCACTAAATAAAGTTTTCTTTCCAATAATTAATATTATAAATTCATGATTGAGATAATTTCTGAAACTTTCAATGTACGTAAATGATAAGTTTCGATTACGATGTCGAGTCTGTTGGTGTTCTGTGTGTCTTGTAATTGTTTTTTAAAATTTGATTTTAAAAATGACCAAATTTGTAATTTTATTCCTTTGACTTGTTAACTACGTTTTATGTGTTAACCAAATTCTTGGTAATTATCCTTTTTATATATATATATATATATATATTTATGCAAAAAATTGAGTTAAAGTGTTTTGGACCTAATTTATCTTTTTTTAAATAAATTTAGCCTGATGAGGTCGGCTAATCGTGGCCGACGAAACGTTGCTGTTTTGGACAAAAATAAAATTTGAAGTTTTATTTTCCTTCCTGAGATTGTTTACTTCTCCTGCTTAGATACTAATTGTAAATAAACATTTTTAAAAGACCATCATAATTATTGGAACACTAGGATGTGTTTTAAAAATTCCAATATTTTTAAGTTTAAAAAACATTATCAAGGGTCATCCATAAACTACGTTGACAGTTTTTGTTAATTTTCTACACCTTCTTATCCCGTTATGGTCTCCTAGTTCTTTTTGAAAATGAGTCATTTAGTGTCTGAACCTACAAAATTATTGATTGAATAAAGACAAAATTTGAAAAAAGCATAATCCTTGTTTTAATATATATGTATATGGGCGATTCCACATCGGTGAAAATTCGTGAAGTGGGCCTCGGATTTTCCAAGGGTTGTAATTTCTAAAGTAAATTTGATGAAAATAAAGTACTAATATAGATACAAACAGTCACTAAGTTTTGTTGAAAAATATGCAATTGTTTATTTTTTATAAACAATTGAATTTTAATGCACCATTAATAGTATAACAAGTAACAAGGACATAAAGTCAGCCATTTGTTTACGTTGATGTTTGCAGTACGAGTACGCAAACATCAATGTAAATAAATTTGGCTATCTTTATTTCCATGTTGCTTGCGATACTTTTTATTCCAAAGGCACAAACAAGGCGTTTTTAGATACCTGATGACAGGAATTGGATGTCGTTCATTTGTTTGATCATATGAAAATAGACGCGATTTTCATATGTTCGAATAAATGAACGACTTTCAATGCCTGTCTTCAGGTATTTAAAAGCGCCATTTTTGTGCCTGTGGAATGAAAAATTATTTTATTTCTCAGCAATAAATTATTATCCGATCTTGATGAATTTTATACACGCAATTAATGAAGGTTAGATGTTTAAAAATATATTTTTTTAATTGTTGACCAACATTATTTATTGTAAAAAATAATTGTTTATAATAAACAAATAAATAATTGAGTGTGTTCTGGATGTCTTTTGTAAATTTTATTTTTAGAAACTCAAAATAAATAAATATATATATATATATATATATATATATCAAGGATTAGATATCCGAAATAAAAAGTTGGTAGATCAAAATAGTTTATTAACTATGAATTTTTTTATGAGCGCGGTCGCGTCGATCCGTGCGATACTCTCAGCCGCATGGCTGCACGAGTTCGTTCGACGCTCTCGGCATATATCGCGTAATATAATGATAAAAACGAAAATTCGAAATAAGGTTTAAAAATGCAAAATTCATTAATAGTTTATTGTTTACTTTATTTATTGTTTATATTTATTTATATTTATTTATTTATTTATTGTTTATATTTACTTGGTACTGGGATTTTAATAAATTATCTAAATTGCTACTGATGTTAAATATATTTCAAAAAACACACTGTTAAAAACTTTTAAGTACAAATGTTTTTTTGGTTATTTTTATATACGAATTTAGTTAAAAATGATATAAATATGACTTTGCCAGTTAAACGCTAACAAAATAAACTTTCTTTTTAGGAAAATAAATTATATTTTTTATAAATACCTAAACATAAACATATTATTGTCACTGATAATAAATTATATTAAACAATAATTATGTAAACTAATTCTACTACTAAAGTCTCTCTCTGAATCTGAAATTTTGAAAAATAACTATTTGATGGTCATTTTATACTAATTGAAAAAGAGAAAACTCGTTGAACCTCAAAGTAGTGAAAACCTACTAATTGAATTGGTAATTTAGAGTGAAAAATTTCTCTGAAAGAGGATATTTACATTTAAATTTAAAAAAAAATATATCAAAAATCGTCGTAATTTATTTTCAGCTTTAAATTTATCTAAATGTCCATCTACTTAGTGCACTAATTTATTTTCCTTAAAATCGTGCCCATAGTTGAAAATTGAACAAATGTTAAAAGTAAATTTCAGGTTGGTTACACTTTTTCGATTTTTGTTAACAATTCTCTATAACTCCACATTTGAAGCATATTCATATGAAAAGATGAAACTACTGTAAAGGTTGGATTATTTATATATATAGGGGAACAATATCGTTTTATATACAAAAAAAAACAAGAATTTAGAATTTTTTCCTCGACGCGACCGCGCTCACAAAAAAATTCATAGTTAATAAACTATTTTGATCTACCAACTATTTATTTCGGATATCTAATCCTTGATTTTGAGTTTCTAAAAATAAAATTTACAAAAGACATCCAGAACACACTCAATTATTTATTTGTTTATTATAAACAATTATTTTTTACAATAAATAATGTTGGTCAACAATTAAAAAAATATATTTTTAAACATCTAACCTTCATTAATTGCGTGTATAAAATTCATCAAGATCGGATAATAATTTATTGCTGAGAAATAAAATAATTTTAATGGTGCATTAAAATTCAATTGTTTATAAAAAATAAACAATTGAATATTTTTCAACAAAACTTAGTGATTGTTTGTATCTATATTAGTACTTTATTTTCATGAAGTTTACTTTAGAAATTACAAACCGAAAATCCGAGGCCCACTTCACGAATTTTCACCCACGTGGAATCGCCCATATACATATATATAAAAACAAGGATTATTCTTTTTTCAAATTTTTTCTTTATTCAATCAATAATTTTGTAGGTTCAGACACTAAATGACTCATTTTCAAAAAGAACTAGGAGAAAATCCTTGGAAAATCCGAGGCCCACTTCACGAATTTTCACCCTCGCGAGATTTACATGCAGATTTTAAATTCGGCAAAACATATTTTTTTTCATTCTTTATTGAAAAAAATACGTAATTTTTTTATATTGTTTTTGGTAGTTTAGTTTTCGGGTTATGAATTTTTAAAATTTTTTGTTTTTAAAGGTATACCTATTTATTTTAAACACATATATCTCTGAAACTATGCACTATAGAATTTTGCCAAAAGAGAAAAAGTTTATTTTTTTCCTCAGCTTTTAAATAATTTTAACAAACAAAAAAAATTTTTTAATTTTTTTAAAAAAATGACAACTTTTTATAAACAAATTAATTTTTTTTTTAATTTAGGGTATGTTTTTTATTTTTATTTTTTTTTAAAGATACTTGGGAGAAATAAGAAAAGTTTGCAAAAGGTTTCCGAATGGGCCTGATGATCTTAATGGGTTAAAATAAATTTTTTTTTATCCCCTATCCGAAAGTTCAATGAGAAAAAAATTGCTATGATAGCAAACTAAATTGTTAATATAGCGCCTGCAACTTTTTTTGTTATTGTAAAAAAAAAATTTGCTAAGGCAGCAAAAAAACAGTATAAAAAAACTACGTATTTTTTTTTTTTTTTAATAAAGAATGAAAGAAAAATGTTTGGCCGAAATTAAAATCTGCATGTAAATCTCACGTGCAATCGCCCATATGTACCTTTTGTATATTTTTTTTGTAAAATGGAAATGCTTCGGAAGTTTCGTTACTTTAAAAATTAAAATTTTTATTTTTGTTAGAAATGGCTGAAATTTTGTAAGGAAATATTTACTTCAGATACTATTTTCTATCACCATTTTAAAATATAATTTTCTGAGTATTAATATTTTGTTACGTAAACGTTCTTGACTCTCGATTCTCCCCCCTAACGCAAGCCGTTAAAATGGTCTACGTGGTTTATGGACCACCCTTAAAAAATATACGACTTTTCCTAGTTTTGTAGCAACCTTGTAAGTATTGTTTTAAACATTCTTGATAGTTTCTATATTCATCGTACATACTTTTTCTAAGGGTTCAAGATTATCATCAAGTTCATCACTTTCTGTATTTTTGACATACTCATCATTAGCTTCATTATGCAATTTTTCATGCGATACATTGACACCTTCTAGACTAACATCAGGCTCATTCTCGCTATGATCATCTTCTTCTTTACTCTTATATCTTTTTTCTTCACTATTGTTATCAACTTCTTTAAGAATTTCATTATTTTCTTCTAAATTTGCTTCTTCGTCATAACCTTCATCATTGTCTAATTCCTGATTGTCTTCACTGTTGTCTAACATTTCACCCTCATCTATAAAAAATTATATTCATTATTTTTCTAATGAAAACTATATATCAATAGGATATAGTTTCAACAGCTGCGGATCATGGATCAGTGGTAGATCAACTGCTATAAAAAAGCTTATGAGCCTCTTTGCAACAACTGATCATAATCACTTATATCTGCATTGATAAATTAAATTTTTTTTCCAAAAACTGCTGTTGTAAAAATGTTACGTCAGATTAGTTATGATTAAAAGTGAACAAAATTGATCGCGTTTAACAGATATTTAATTCAAATGCTTTTATATTGAAAAAGGTGAAAAATGTCGAAACTAATCAAACATGTCAATGACAATGAGATTAAAATTTTAAAATCCTTATATTTCAATCAATCCATGGTGAATCGATTCATCACTTCGTTTAAAATGTTTTTCTTTCACATAAAATTTTTAAATAAACCTATATAAAAAACTGTATTTTATAATTTCCGAAAACCTCGCACATTCATCATTAAATAGTAAAGAAACCATATTGATATCAATATTAATTTTTTTTAATTTTCCACAAGATTAAAATCTTTAGCAGTCCTACTTGGCAGAACTAAATATTGTGAATTCTGGTATCCAAAAAAATAATTTCTGAGAATTTCAAAATTCTGCATTGGCTCTAGCCCCTTAATAGAACAGAGAATCTCCTGATAACGCCTAAGAAACCACTCTTAAATAGGAATAAGATTTACTGTTAAATTCATATATATTTATATGACGCGGCATATAAGTAGTGCTATGTGAGGAGTTTAATTCTTACTAATTTTCTGATCTTCGTGAACTCGCTCTTCTTATAATCTTTACGTCTTGAGTTGACAGTGAGAGAGACTCATAATAGCGCCACACTGCGGCGGATGCCTGAACTAAGTAATGGGTCCCCATGTGGGATTCTTTATAAATTCGTACAAGTCATTTAAGAGCTAAAAGCGCCCTGCTAAGGTATTGACATAACTTAGTTAACATTCCCGCCGTTAGTGAGGCGCTATTACCAGTCTCTCTCACTGACAACTCAAAGAGTAAAAAGTACAACCGGGAGTTCACATAGACCAGCAAATTAATGAAGACCTAACTCCTCACATAGCAACATATGTTATTTATAATGACAATGATTATGTTAATAATCATTGTTAATAATCATTTACGTTATCACAGATAACGTAAAAACGTGTATTTTACTTGAATTATAATTTCTCGGACGTTAAACTATCTGTGTTGGATATTGTATTATGCTTATTACCTGGTGAGTTAGATGATTCATTCTCCCTGTTTTCTTCACTTTCTTCATAACTAACGTCTTTTTCTTCTTCTTCTTCTTCCTCTTCTTCTCTTTCTTCCTCTCCTTCTTCCTCTTCTACAGATTCAGAGTTTTTATCAACTTCGCTTTCATTTCCCTCTTCGTCTCCTTCTTCTTCTTCCTCTTCCTCTTCCTCCTCCTCCTCCTCCTCTTCTTCTTCTTCTTCTTCTTCTTCTTCTTCTTGTGATTCTTCTTCATCACCTAATCCCTCATCGTGATCTTCATCTTCTTCAGATTTTCCTTCTTCATTTTCTTCGTGTTCTCCACTTCGATCTTCAAGATTTGTTTCATGTGCTTCATTATGAAGAATCGAATCATCAACCCAGCCATCAAAGAATACTGCCCATTTTGAACTGACGATTGGAGTATCAACTAAAGGTTTTAATCGTATAAATCATAACCAAAAGCAATATTTTTATAACAATGTTAAATTTTCTTCTTTACATTAAATTTAATTTTTCTTAATTTACAAAAAAAAAAAAAAATTGATTAAAATACAAATAAAACAACAAAATTAAATAAATTTAATTACTCATATAACTATATAATTAAACCTTTTTTCTGCAATAATATTACTTTAATATGTTAATTATTAAGGCTAACCGAGTATGTGATCAAAAATGCACTCACATGTCTTTAATGTTGACGTTCTTCGCTCTTTAAAGACAAAAGATATTAACAAGTTTTGGTTTTTTAGAAATAATCATCTACACTGCAAAAACAGGTGTCTTAAATTGTTCATTTTTCGTGTCTTAGACACCAAAAATATCTTAATTTAAGACATTTTTGTCCAATTTAAGACACCATATTTTTGCAGTGTAGTAAGTGCATATTTGTTTACAGGCTCGATCAGACTCCATATCAATACTACCCACTTGAAAAAATCTGGGTAAAATTTGACAACTATTCTTGTATCATATCTTGTGCGTGATCAGTGGCCTGAACTTAGGTAAGAAAACTTGTACCTATGTAAGAATTACGCTAACCCAAGTAGGACGTAATATTACGTGAGTATCGCAGTAATATTACATTCAATATTGGTAATATTACGGGTTGATGTTACAGTAATATTACTGTGACATTAAAATGTCCGTGTCAAGGTAATATTACAAATCTCCTTGTAATATTACATTAATATTACAAATATGTAGAAGACTTTCTAAAATATATTCTAAGAGCTAAGTAGCCGAGTGGTTTAAGGCATCTACCTACATGGTCAGCTTACAAAGGTTCAAGACTCGGTCCCCCAAAATTTTTTATACATTATATTTAATTGTAATATTACTATAATGTCACTGTAATAATACTTTGTAACATTACTGTAACATCACTTTGTAATATTACCTCAATATTACCTTGTAATATTACCTTGACGCGGACATTTTAATGTCAAAGTAATATTACTGTAACATCAACCTGTAATATTACGTGCTACTTGGGAAGTTCTTGTACAGGCTTTTGTGTAATATCTAGTAGGTATCATCCAGAGAAATAAAATATTTTGCACAAATAAAATTTGTACAACACTTACAAGAAAAGTACTGTTCAAGAAAGTGTACTTTGATATACATTTTAAAAAAAAATGTTCATATTTTTGCCATAATATCGGTTTTTGCGAGACCAGAAATTTAGCGAAAACGGAGTCACAAAAATAATGCTTTTTCGTAAATTACACATATATATTATTATTTGTGCTAAATAAACATATCTTTATCCTAAAGTCTATTAAATATTTATTTGCTTCAAATAACAATTTTGTTTGACATGCTCCAAGATTATTTCAATCGTCTTTTGATACATTTTCATCATTCTAAAAACAGAGAAAAAATCATTTTCACGGTATTGTAATTTTTTCACAACTTATTATTAAAAAACTATATTTAAATAAAATTCTTGGTTGGTGTGTTATTTTGGCTTTAGAGTTCAGTGAAAGAAAGAAATAAACTCGTGAGTTTCTTTACATACAGTCAAACGTTTTGGCCTGAGATGTCGGCCTTCATCAGTGATAGATTTTTTATTAACTGTAAAGAATTATAAACTTCGTAGGGAATACAACAAAACAGCAGTTAACGAACTTACTGACACTAACAATTTATCTGTTTTTTACAAAGCAATTTTATAATATTAATCTCATCAACATTTCCGTTCATATTTTCATTTTACATTGTGAACCATATCGAGACTACTTCACTTCTCTTGATCCTTTTACGAATTTTAACATTTTGTTTCATATCAACTTTCACTTTTTCTGTAAAATTCGTCAGTTTTTGTTAAATTTTGGTTTAGTTAACACGTACCAAGAACGGTAGTATAAAACTATAATTTAAATTCAGGCCACTGATTCCGCACAAGATTTGATACCAGAACAGGTGCAAGATCTTACCCAAGTTTTTTCAACTGTATAATGTGTGCAACAAAATTAAATACATTCTTCGGGCATATCAAAAATAAATAAATTTTATGAGTATATAATTTTACAAATATTTTCAAATAAAAATGAAGAGTTTCAAATTATTTTAAAGAAGCAAACCAAAATTCTTAACTTACCATCAGTTGCGCCTCTGTATTCACAAATTATGATACCAATTAAGCCAATTAGAACAGCGGAGAGGGTAAAAAAAATTAGTCTTGCACACCAATGTCCACCTGTACAACTTTCTTTATGAATATGTATTGCAAGATTTTCTATATTTTCAGATGGATTTATTAAAGATGGCGGTGGAGTTCCATCTTCTTCATCTAAAAAGAAAAAAAATCAAAACAGTATTTACTCTCAGTACACTGAAAAAAAGGATCGCTTGTACAGAAATACTTCGAGTAGCTGCGAGTGAATATGTAATTATGAAAGGAAGGTGCACATCTGCTAAACAAAGAACTAGCTGATTAATTTCGCTGTCAGAACAATAAACCTGATAATATATTATAATCAGGATTAAAATTATATATGATTACCTACAGCAGCTTTATAATATCGCTGTGAAAATGACATTTTTTTCAGTGTAAAATGAATTTCAAAAACTAAAATAATGCCTTATTCATATTTGTAATTCATTTAATAACATCGCTATTAAAAATAATAAAAAAATGGAAAATATTAGAGTTAATAGCATACCGAAACTTGCATCTTGTATCCTTTGAATAATATAATCTCCATCAACTAAAAATTATGGAAAAGAAATTGAAAAGAAATCCAAAACTCAGAAATTGAACTCAATATTAAAAGGAAGATTAGAAAAAAATTTATGATTTTTATAAATAAATGAAATATTTCAAAGAAAATAGTTTCTACTAATTTATTAAGGAATAAATCCTTTTAAAATCTTCCAGACAGATAATATAATATATATATATATATTATAATATACTTTAAAAAGTCTTACATATTTCACTTAAAAAAAAAAAAAAATCTATAATTTACGTATTTAAATTTTAAATGATAAGAATAAAGAATGGTCGGACAAGTGCGAGCAGATAAATTATATTGTTATTTAAATTTCTCAACAGTAATTAATTTTGCTTCCTCATGAGAAAACTTTGTATTCATTAAAATTAAATTTTTTTTAAATGTCTTAAACTTTTATCTAATGGTCGGACAAGTGCGAGCAGATAAATTATATTGTTATTTAAATTTCTCAATAGTAATTAATTTTGCTTCCTCATGAGAAAATTTTGTATTCATTAAAATTAAAATTTTTTTTAAATGTCTTAAACTTTAATCTATTAGAAATGTGTTATATGAGTTCCTGAACAAAAATCCGAAAGTGCGTGTGTGTGTACGGATATGGTTTTTCTTACGTGAACACGATAACTCGTAAACGGTTTAATCGATTTATAAATAAAATTTGATATTGTTATTTTAACTATTAAAATCTGGGAACAGGCACAAGGGTTTTTAAAAATAACCATTAAAAAAACTATATAAAGTTTATATTTTATCAACATTTTATAGAATAAATAGTATAATTTTCAAAATTTAAAATAATTGAAATTGTTAATTTTTTAAAATTTAACTTAGGGTAAGTCCGGGAGAGTTGGAACACCTTTCTTTAAATCACTGTAAATTCTAAGGAATTAAATAAAAAAATCTAAATCTTGTAAAATACTTTAATACACCCAGAGAAGTGATATATTTGACTCAAAGATATGTTATTTGTGCCAAATAAAAATATATTTGTCTCACAGCCTAGTAACTTTTTTATTTGTTTCAAATAAAAAAATTTATTTGAATCAAATAAAATTATATTTGACACAAATAAAAATTTATTTGAAACAAATAAAAAGTTACTTGGCTGTGAGACAAATATATTATTTCTCTGGGTGATATTAACATCCATACATTGACTCGTGAAGCCGTTTTAATTTTCATTCATTTTTTCTAAGTTTAAAAAAATATTTTAAAAAAGAAGGCAATTCCGGAAGAGATGAAATTGTTCGGATGAGATGGAACATGGTTTTTTCTTGTTATAAATGACTACATATGATGGAAAATTGACAAATAAAAGTCAAATACTACAAAATAAACTTAATTCTTTTCATTTTAGATAATATTTTTTTAAATATCTGAAAATGTCCTTATTTTACAAAGTTGATAATTCGAACCAATTTTCGCGACTTTCTTCTCGAATTGACACGTGTAGTATAGCGAGAACTTTGTCTTTTACACTGGATGACATTTCGCAGCTGTTTTTACGAGTAAGAATTTAATTTAATACTTTCAATAAACTTTCAAAAACACACTCAGAACTTAAATTACAGATTAAATTTTTTAAATACTTATCTGTAAAATTTGACTTAATTTAGTTTTAAGGAAGTTCTATCGTATGACAATACTAGTCAAAACAGAGACCATTATTTTGAGGCTAGGTTTAAATTTAATTTTACTAATATATAATCAAATAATTGTATTTATTAACTTTTTTAACTTTATTTACTTTTTAAATAAGACTATTTTTCATGTGCGATCAAAATTAACATTTTAAAATTTCAGAACGTCTGAACTGTATCGTGTAAAACGTGAAATATTTTTACAAATTAATTTATTGCAACTCTCACAAGAACCCATTGTCCTTTTTTAAATACAATATCGGCTCATTAGATATCTGTGTTTAACTATACAAACTTTGATCACTATCTGGTCATTTAATAATTTTTAGTACGAAAATATATGTGACAGAGTAATGAATTCTCATAAGAATCAATGTTAAACAGGTTAAACAGTGAAAAAATATATCGATCATAACTTTTTTCCCAAGAACCTACAGGTCTCAAAAATTTAACTACAAAATTTTAGAAACTTTATCTATCAGTACACCAAGTTTTATCAAAATTTGTTTGATTACTCGATTTACGGTAGAACTTCCTTAACCCGTAAAATATAAACATAAACAAACACATTTGGTTAGAAGCTTGATGCTTTTGTTTTTTAATATAACTGTTCCATCTCACCAGGAAAAAATTGTTCCGTCTCTCCTAATTATTCGAGAAAGATAAAACTAAAAATAATATATATTCCCAGTTTCAATAAAAGTTGTCACTTATACAATATACATACACATAAAAAGATGTCCAAACTTGCCTTAACTCACCCACACAGCACCGGAAATTCCCTGAATTTTCCCTGAATATCCGTCTACATTTCTCGAATATTCGAACCTAATATTCAAGGAAGTTTCGAGGAAGTAGTAAAATGTCCGCCTAGAAAAATATTGGGCGCGGAATTTCCCTGAAAATGTATTTCTAATTTTCAGGGAATTTCCGCATCTAACATTCCTTTAATATTCAGGGAAAGTTAAAAAAAAATTTCCAAAATTTTTTTTGATCTGGTAATTGATCAAAAATATATGATATTCAACATCCGTAGGATTCTAGAACATTAAAAACTACTGCGCAGCCGTAAGTGTCATAGAAACCAAGTTCGACCAGTGCGCATCATGTACAGTGAATATACGAATACCATGAATATTAAAGGAATGTTAGATGCGGAAATTCCCTGAAAATTAGAAATACATTTTCAGGGAAATTGCGCGCCCAATATTTTTCCAGGCGGACATTTTACTACTTCCTCGAAACTTCCTTGAATATTAGGTTCGAATATTCGAGAAATGTAGACGGATATTCAGGGAAAATTCAGAGAATTTCCGGTGCTGTGTGGGCACATGAACTGAATTAAAATCCGTCAATTAAAAAACACACACACACATGTAATATTAAGCTAAAAAACTTTGGGTTCTCGCGACGCTCGATCTTATTAACGATGGATTATAAATTTGTTTGTAATTTTGCTAGTGACAAATATACATTTTATATTTTGTTTATGTACTGTTAGACACTTACGTACAAAGTTAAAATTAAGTTTAAAAAATTATTTTCTAAGATAGAGCAAGCGTACCATCTCTCCCAGTGTTCCAACTCACCCGGAATTACCCTATTGCTTCCCCCATAAGGAAGTAAATCTTTTTGCTGATGCGGAAGCAAAATGTTTATGAAATGAACATAATTTTCAGCTTGTTAATCATGCTATGGGCCCAACCATTACAAAAATACCAAAATCGTTCCATAGTTAATTGATTCTGATGAAACTTGGTGAAAATGAATAGGAATACATGCACACAAAAAGTCTAAAAGCTATTTTCCAAAATTTTGGATTAACATGTATTTAAAAATATTTTTTAAAATTTTCAAAATGTTACATCTCTGAGAAAAATAAATGGATTCTAATTACTTATTCAGGAATTACTTATTATTTGCTAACAATTTAAAAAATTATGTAATAAAAAAAAAACATAAAAATTTTTTAACAAAAAAAATTATAAGTTAATTTTTTCTTAATAGAGGCAAAGGTTCAACCTGCAAATTATTGTTTAAAATCACCGATGGTTTGTAAATCTTAATTTAAACGCTTCAAAAAAACTTTCCTCTATATCTAGAAATGTGTTGTGATTCCCTAATAAAATCCATTTGTTTATATGTTTCTATGTATGGATATGCGTCTGTGGTGAAGTAATTTTTCTTGTGAACACAGTAACTTGAAGACGGTTCTACGGATTTCAATTAAATTTGTATATATTATTAAGCTCATAAATATCTAAATTGAGAAACAGGGATTTTAAAATTTAAATTAATTGAAGGTTTGGTGAATAGAGTTTAAAGTTGACTAAAGTTATAATGAATTGTAGTTAATATTTATTAAGATCTGTGTACATTAAATTTAAAATCACCTAAAATTTGGTTGGATTCAAAAGTTTGGATAGTTTGAATTTGATTTTGGTATATTAAAATTTTAAAATTTAGATTAATTAAAATTTGCATTAATTGAAGTTTGGATGGATTGAGTTTGAGGTTGATTAAAGTTACAATAAGTTGAAATTAATATTAAATTAAATTCGTAAAAATAAAATTTAAAATCGTTTCAAATTTTCACTGATAAAAATTTATACAAATAGGAAAAGAAATTAAATATGATTGGATCGATTTTGAGGTTTATAAAAATTAAAATGAATAAAAATGTAGGTCTTTTAAAACTTCAATGAATTAAAGTTCAATTTTAAAAATACAATACCGTCAGAATTTGTCAGTACAGTCATTTTTTTGGTTTTGAAAAACGTCTTTAACGCGTACAAAGTATAATTAAAATTTTTCTATGTTAACATACTTCAATGAAAAATTTACTAAATCACTTCACTCAGGTCTTATTTTCCTCAACATTCCATCTACTTTGAGGAAATAAACACAGAAAATTTTTAATAATTATACCTTGCACGTTTAAAAACGTTTTTCGAACCCTAAGAAATGGGTGGACTGACAAATTCTGACGGTACTGTATGTGAAGATGAAAACTTAATGAAGTATGAAGTATGTGAAATAAGTGACAGTCTACCTGTACCTTTATTTATCTAAATCTCTTAAGGACATGTGATGGAGAATTACATCAATGATATAGACAAAATTTGTCCTTAAGGGGACACCTAAGTCGCCTTTATAATGAAAAATAGTCAACTTTCGGTACACTTTTTTTGAAACCTATATTACTCCAATAGTGTTCGTCTTTTTTTTTATTTGATTACAAATATAATCAATTATGTGAATAAGAAGTCATATAAGACATTATCTTAAATAGATATTTTTTTTAAACATTTACACCAAAATGTAAGAAAAATAACCATTTTATCTGATTCATTGACTTTCATCTCCGTTTATACAATTCAAAATAATGTCAAACTTCTTATTCGTTATCTTAAAACCTTACTGTAAAAATTTTAAAAAAAACTTGTAATTCGGTTTAGTAGTTTTGGAGAAAAGTGTACCAAAAGATAAAAAAAATTACAAAATCAAATTTTGCAGGATTCACGAATAACTGAAAAGAATGAAAAATTCATGACATTCAGTTTTCGAAAAAAAACGTCTACTCATCAGAAAAGGTTTTTAATAATCTTTTTCTACTCCTAACCCACACAGCACCGGAAATTCTCTGAATTTTCCCTGAATATCCGTCTACATTTCTCGAATATTCGAACCTAATATTCAAGGAAGTTTCGAGGAAGTAGTAAAATGTCCGCCTGGAAAAATATTGGGCGCGCAATTTCCCTGAAAATGTATTTCTAATTTTCAGGGAATTTCCGCATCTAACATTCCTTTAATATTCATGGTATTCGTATATTCACTGTACATGATGCGCACTGGTCGAACTTGGTTTCTATGACACTTACGGCTGCGCAGTAGTTTTTAATGTTCTAGAATCCTACGGATGTTGAATATCATATATTTTTGATCAATTACCAGATCAAAAAAAATTTTGGAAATTTTTTTTTAACTTTCCCTGAATATTAAAGGAATGTTAGATGCGGAAATTCCCTGAAAATTAGAAATACATTTTCAGGGAAATTCCGCGCCCAATATTTTTCTAGGCGGACATTTTACTACTTCCTCGAAACTTCCTTGAATATTAGGTTCGAATATTCGAGAAATGTAGACGGATATTCAGGGAAAATTCAGGGAATTTCCGGTGCTGTGTGGGAATTGAGTCTACTTTTAGGTAATCAAATAACAAAAAATAATTTTTTTGGCTTTTTTCCATTTCTTATTTAGGCGATCGATCGACACCTTAAACTTTCTCTTACTATCCTGAAAATGTTGACACTAAACTTTTTAGGATTACTTGAAATATGTTTAGAAAGATATGCCTGACCCAAATTTGATCATAAACACGTATTTTTTTACTTTGGAAGAAAGGAATAAAACATAGAACACACTATTTTTATATTATGACGACGTTTCGATAGATTGGTTCGCCACCATCATTAGGTCACTTTAATGTAAAAATAATAAAATTAAACAATAAGAACACTTAAATGGTTACAAAATAAAAAATAACAAATAAAAATTAAAATTACCTAATTAAAACATTTTTTGTATGTTTTTTGTCACATCGAAACGAAATTGGTATAAAATAAATTAAAATTGATAAAATAAGTCGAAGGTAATAAAATTTTGTCATTTTCTTTAAAATTAAGAAATCACAGACACATTTATTGTGAGTAGGGATTGCAATCCCGCACCTTTTGATGGCTTGCGGATCCCGCATAAAATTTTGCGGAATCCGCAAAATTATGCGGGATCTGTAAAACTAACATTTGTTTTTTATATGAGAGATTCCATATGAAGTGATCAAGGTAAAAAAAATTATTAACCAATCATGTTTAAATTCGAAGTATTTATAGTGCATACAGATGGTAATCATTGGTGATTTTTTTTTGTCCAATATTTTCCGAGTGGGAGGGTGGGGGGAATCTTTCTGAGTATTACGGTACAACGCAAATTTTAGTAATTTTTTTATATTTAACAATAAGTTAAAAAATTTTTGCTACTACACTGAAAGAAATAATTCCACGGTACTGACATAATTATGGATAAATCACCCATAATATATTGCTAATATAGATACTGCCATAATATATTTGTCTTTTAGCCATATGACTGGTGAAACTGCGATGTATATTTTTAGGTTAGAAGAACTGTCAGTGGCGCACCGATGCATTATGGGATATTCATTCATATAGTATTCGAAGTTCTACAAAAACTGTCAACAATAATCATATGGCTGATAAAGCTAGAGTATTTCTTTCAGTGTATCATTTTCGACAGAGTTTTTCATGGTTCTTCGATTGGTGATATGTATATAAAAAAATAAAACTTTTTTGGTCAAAAAAATATAAAAATACCTCACTATAAATACCTCGAGTTTAAGCATGATTGGCTTAGACTTAAATATGAGTGTGTCTTGTTTACTCATCTTTTTTACATCACCTAATGAATAAAGGGCAAACATTTGTCTATTGTTTACGACTATTTAAAATCTATAACGCCAACCAGTGTAGAAGCATGAAGAGCGTTTTCAGCAGCAGGATACATTTGTAGTTCCTTAAGAAGCAGGTTGGGGGACGAATCCATTAATATAATATGTTTTTTGAGATCATATTTTCAGTTAAATGAATAAAAAAATTACAGGTTATAATTATAATTTCCAATCTCAATAAATACCTATTACTTAAACATAAACACACATATTTTCTTTCTTGATTACAAAAGTGAGTCTAATTGTACAGTACAATAGTCTTTTTATTATTAACTTTTTTTAATAAAAATAGTTTTAATTTTGAAGTTCCCATCATATTAGAATTATCTAATTAACAGAATTTATTCATTAAATCATGGACTTACACGCAGAAAAAACCATGAACGCGGGAATTGTTCCAAAAACACTGCGGGATCCCGCGGGATTGTTACCGGATCCCGCAAATGAGTTTTAATTTATAAATTTAGGTTATTGAAATTAGTGTAACTTTTATGTTAGATAATAGTGTATTCAATTTAAAAAATGAAATAGCACTTAACTTACATATATTCGTTAATAAATAAGATTATTTTTACAAAGTGTAATAACCTCAACAAATCTCTTCCAAATAAATTAATTGTTTCCTTGAACTTCTTTGATTATTTTTATTTTTCAAATGTCATAATATTTTCTTTGAATATTCAGTAAAACGAAACAAATGCTAATTCCTTATAAAAACTATTTGATAGAATGGAAATACAAAATATTTACAAAAATTTACAATTTAATAAGAGTCAAATCTAGAAAATTGTTTTTATTATCAGATTCTAATTCATATGTATTTCATATGTACTTCCATTTTATAATTATTCTCAATTTCAATTATTTTTGTAGTTCTCAAGTTCTTGTTGATCTATTTTTTCATTTTTTCTTTTTGATATAGCGTTTCTGACTCTGAACACTGGTTTCATCTTATGTATAGTAATTGATGTATTTGACGACTTCGTACTATGAGATGTTTTTTGTACTATTATGACGATGGAAATTCTTCATGAATTTATTTACATTTTTATGATTTAACTACTGGTATGATTTTCTTTATTATTTTTATATAATTTTATTTTACCTATATTATGTAATTGTTTTATTTTATTTTTGTTAATTGTTATTTATATTTTATAATTATCCTATTTATATGTATAATAATTTGTATTTCTTCGATTTTAAAAATTAATTTGTATTGCTAGACTTCCTGAGGAGAAAATCATTTAGATTTGGAAACGACGGAAGTTCTTTTAAACATTAAACTTCTTGTCCGAATGACTTCATCACTTTTTATTCATCCTCACTAAAATAAAAATTAAAAAAATATTTGTATTTGTTGTTGAAGAGCGAATTAAAATTTTTAATAACACACTGATTACATTATCCGCGAATCGATATAAATATTTATTTGAAAGGGTGATTCAAGTTTGTTTTAAAATTAATTTTTAAACAAATTCGCTAGTATTTAAAAAATTATTAACTTAATTTTAAGTTAAAGTTGAAACAAAGTTGGATCAGACAGAGCGTCCTAATGATATTTCAAGTAACTCTACAAAGATTTGTGAAAAAATATTGAATATTTTATAGTAAAATTTACGGACAAATTTCACCTATACCAGTGACATCACTCTCCATCACATGCCTTTACACAGAGGGTCTGAATAAACTTTAATTCAAACAAGCTTGCATACTTCGATTCTCTTCTAATTCCACTTCTAGGATGTCTCTGCATAATTTTGAGCTAAAAAAGAAAAAAATCGCTTGGGCCCAGTTTGAAAAAATCAATTTCTTTTTTTTAAAGTATTAATAAACATATTTTTGAGAAAATAGTAAGAAGTATGATAACAGATTCCCATAAAAAATCTTGATAAACTGTGAAAAATCTGCAAAACTGCTGGTTTTTTAAAAATTACTCCTTCCGGTGCACTTCAGGTCATTGAATATCTGTACAAAAATGAAAGTTAATAAAATTTGTCGACAGTTAAAAAAAATTGAACGTCTTATCTCTAAACTTGATAAAGTTATGACTATTTGAAAAAATAGAAATTTTCTCTAAAAATATAAAAAAATAGATTTCTGTAAAGTAACTAGTTTTTTTAAATGTATAGTAACCACTAGTGCAAAACAAATTAATGTAGATATAATTTCGAGTAAATCAAAATGTGTGATCCAATATAGTGAACATGACCTTTCATTTTTTTAACATCAGTGTTTTTAAATTTGTTTCTTCTCGAGCAATCTTAGTTGAAAACAATGTTTGTTAAATGAAAGAAATTATAGAAAAACAACAATATTTTTGTTGGAACAAAACACATTTAATCATCTTTTTCAACAACGCTTGATATTTTTAAAACTAATGAAGGCTATTGTATTCACATAAAGATCCTTAAAGTCTATCTGGATATTCGGAATGATATTTAAAGAATTTGTATTTTGCCTACACTGTTTTAAAATCGGAGTGAACAGACTTAATTTTTGCCTGTTCACTAAAGAATACAAGAACAGCTTCCATTTCATTACAAAAGTTTGGAACGTGGAAAAATATGGTGTGTACTTTTGGGGTTACCGAAATGCCCAAATCTAAGTACCTTTGTTTGCATTTTTTATTTTTTCTTCAAAGCAAAGATCTAATTGATTACTGAAAAATGCTTTTAATACATCTCTGAAATCGGCAAAGGTTTTTACATATTTCAAATATCATTACGTGCGATGAATCAAATAGGAAGCTTGAAATATGTAAAAACTTTCTCCGATTTCAGAGATGTATTAAAAGCAAGATTCAGTAATCAACTAGATACTTTCTTTGAAGAAAAAATAGAAAAATTCAAACAAAGCTACTTAGATTTGGGCATTTCGGTAATTCCAAAAGTACACGCCATATGTTAAAAAAATGAAAGGTTATATTCAAAAGATCACAACCTTGGCTCAAATTAAGATAGGAAGCTCTATTTTTTTTAGATTTACTCGAAATTATTTCTACTTTAATTTGTTTCGTACTAGTGGCTACTATATATTTAAAAAAAACTAGTTAGGGGAGACCGGGGCTAGTTGGGTCAGGGGAAGATTGGGTCATTGCAGTTTACTCAAATGTTATTAGTCGAATTAATTCCTCTCTACACAAAAATTATTTTACATGGTGAGATGCAAGTTTGTGCCAAGTTTCATCATTATATCATCATTTATGTAGAGTAAATATAAGAAAAACTAATTTTGATACTCCAAAGTAAATTTTTACCCACTTAGTTTTTTTGTTATATCTTTCTGAGTAATAGTTTTAGAAAAAGTTTAATTATCAAATTTTGATCTTTGAATAGTTCCTTTTAATGGGCAATGAAGAGATTTCAATTTTTATTTGCAGTATCGATAGAAAAAAATCAAATATTTGAAAAACACAGTCGGGATCAGTTAGGTCCCAACCGGGGTCAGTTGGGTCGCCCAAATGCATGAGGAATCTACTATATACTTATACTACATTAATAAACTACATTAATTTAATTAAATTTCACTATCAGTAATTTATTGCAGTCAATTAACACTAATGATAATACTTTTTAACAATTAGGAATCAAAAAATACGTTTTTTCAATATGAGAAATTTTTCTATTTTATGCTTTTATATTTTCGCTGTTTTACGTTAAATATATTTATTTTTCAATTTCTTTTATTAAAAAACAACCCTAAAAACTAAGTTTATTATATAAAGTAATGCTTTAACATTTGAATAGTAATATTTTTAACACGACCCAATCTGCCCCGGGCCAGGGCGGGTTGGGTCACTTTGGATTTCTCCAAAAACAATGTTCCAAAAAAAAAAAAATTAAAAAAAAATAACGAGACTTTTTCTGTTTTAAATGAAAGCTGAAATATTAGAGCAGGTTTCCTGTACGATAAGGTTTTCATAAATTGGATATTGACGAAGTTAAACAACGAAGAGTTCAAAATGACCCAACCAGCCCCGGTCTCCCCTACTTTACAAAAATCTAATTTTTTATATTTTTTCAAAAATTCATAACTTTATCAATTTTAGAGATAAATCGTTCGATTTTTTTTTAAGTGACGACAAATTTTATTAGCTTTTATTTTTGTTTAGATATTCAATGACCTGAAATGCACTGGAAAGAAGTAATTTTAAAAAAACCATCAGTTTTGCAGATTTTTCACAGTTTATTAGGATTTTCTATCGGAATTTGTTATCCCAAGAAATTGGGAGGGTAGGGAATTTCTACTTATGTTATTTTAAACAATTGAAGTCAATAACAACATTACTTCTTACTATTCTCACAAAAATATGTTTATTAATACTTTCAAAAAATCGGAAAAATAGATTTTTTCAAAAAGGGCCCAAGCGATTTTGTCTTTTTTAGCTCAAAATCATCGAGGGACATCCTAGAAGTGAAATTAGAAGAGAACCGAAATATGCAAGCTTGTTTGGGTTAAAGTTTATTCAGACCCACCGTGCTTAAAGTCTTGATCTGGAGTAGACATACCTATCTGATTTAATTATGTACTTATTTAATTTATATATAACTATATTGATTAATAATAATAAAATTAATACAGAGATAAACCTTTATTGCGGTAAACAGGATTTTATACCAGTTTTTATATCGATACTACAAAACTTACTTTGAGGTCGTCCATGAATTATGTCTCATTTTAAGGTATTAGTCGCGTAAAATGATTTTCGTCAGATTTTTTTAAAACTTTGTATCTGTATTCATGAGGTATTTATCTATGAAATGAGATCTATCTTATTAACTTTGACCACTTCTGAGCTTCAAAATATTAATTCAAAGTTTATACCTTTTACATGCAATAGCACAAAATGCATGTAAAAAATGTCTCTTATATTCATTTATAAAAAAACAAGTCGTCACATTTTCAAATAAAACTACTAAGTTACACATTGAGATAAAATAAGTCCTTTAAAAAAAAATTACCTTTATTGACCACGCCGTATAAAAAATACAATAATTTAAAAATTCATAATTTTTCATTTTCACGTGGTTTCATTGAAAAATGTCGAAAACGTGTGAGCAATACATCACGATAACTTATAGTACCTGACTCAAAATCGTGAAGATTACATATATTACATTAGAAGGTACACAAGGAAGCAAGTGAGTTGATATAAAAGTTTATTTATTGTTCTTTTTATTTTGCGGGAGTTTTGCGGGAGCATTTACGCGACTAATACCTTAAGGGGGGTCTAGAGAATTGTAACAACCTTTATAAAATTTTGTGGGTACTCATGTAAAAAATGCGACATAAAGAGGGGGGGGGGGGGTATAAAAATTCATAAAAATTTGTGTCACGTAATTTATGGATGACCCCTTTTTAATTTTTATAACTATATGGGTTAGCACTTAATATCTAAGAATTGTTGTAATTTCAGTTTCTTTTTATTTTTTGTTAATGTTTCGTATCATTTTTGTAAATGGTCATTGTTTCGCATATAAACATTTAAGTAAATAAATATATAATTTAAAATGTGTACAAGTTTGTTAGCAAATATTTGGTTTATTAAAAACGGAAAAATGTGTATCTCCATATTTTTCTGAAAGAACAATAAACTTCAGGAGCAATTAAAGCTACAATTTAAAAAAATTGATGGAAAATTGATCATTACTTTCTCTAAGAGACAATTCTAACAAATATTTCTTATTTTAAATAATTTTTAAAGTCATAATTATTATTTAAAAAATATATAAAATATCATAAAGTTCATAAAAAAAATTGGCTGATGAATGCTTTTAGAGTGGTTCATACAGTTTAATCTATTTTTGTAAAGTAAAACCGTGGTCAGTCTGAGCTTTTCAAGTTTAAATTTTCTTGGTTGAGCTGCATTGCCAAACTATTACAATTTGACTTAATTTGTCATCTATCAATAAAAATTTTGTAATTGCAAGCTTACAAATTTAAAAAAAATTAATTCACGCAAATAAAATGGTAAACATGTAAATAAATTAAAATAAACATTCAGTAATAAATAAATCGTCATTTATTAACTTAGCGATTTTTATTATTTTAACAACAAATTTTATTATTATTATTGTTGTTATTGTGAACACTTTATTTAAAATACAAAATGGTATATTTTTTCTAAATTAAAATTACATGATTTATTAATATTCAATTAAGTGTGAAATGTTTAAAACAATAAGAAAAAAACTAGATTTGATTTAATTACGAAACCAGTTTCATGTATTTATTTATAGAAAAAGCAGCTAATAAAAAAAATTTGTGGAAAAAGCGCTTTTTGAAATGAACATTTTTTCATAAAAAAGAAAAGAGTTTTATTTTAAATTTAAAAAAATAGAATTTTGGACACAGGATTTTTCAAAATAAAAAGATAATATTAAATTAACGTGACGAGGAGAAATGGGAAGAGCAAGTGTCAATTTGAAATACGCATTTTCGGAGACAGAAATTAGGAAAATACGAATAGCTAAAAATATCTCGTAGGCAAGAGATTCGTGTTACGAAATTTCATTACCAACGCAAACTCACAATGTTCATCTTACCTTTTTTACGTCTTTTGTCTTTTCGCTTTCTGGGTTGAACATCCCCCGACATTTTTTAAACACAAATTTAGTATTAAAACTCAATTAATCACTAATTCACCAAGGAATCCTAATGTCAAGACCGCTAGAACGTGTCTCAGAAATTTGAGTTTGCCGTCAGCTCGAAAGATACTGCCAACACTTCTGTTGCTTAGCAAGAAAAATCTCTACGACATTTCCCAGAAATCAAATTAAAATCACTACAAATTTCACTAAAATTTAAATTTTTAAAAGAAATTTTTTTAAAAATCACACTTAAAAATAATAATTTATTATATATTATTATAACTTTTTTTTTTACATTTTCTATTTAATTTAAAAATTTTATAAAATATAAATAATTGTTTATAATAAAATAAACCTTTAATTGGACGAGTTAGAAACTTTATTACAAAGTACAGAACGGAATAATGTACAACAATCGCACATAAACAGACCTTTTAGAAAAGTAAATAAATTGAAGATAGTTAAACTATCAAAATTAATACTTACAATAGATGTTTGTAAGAAATAAGAAGTGTTTGAAGCTGAGGGTCCAATAAAAAACTAGATTTCAGATGGTTTAATTCGCAAAATAACAGGGACACTGGATGGTGGCAAAATGGCTAATTCTGTAACAACAGCTGTTACTAGATCCGCAGGAGTGACATCGTACGTTATATTGAGAAGATTTAAAGATTTTTTGATTCTCCAATTGGCAAGACAAGATTTTTTAGAACTGTACAGGAACGTTTCCGTAAGTGCGTCTGAGTCTCCTGCAATTTATTTAAATTTAAATTTTAATATTTGGAATATTACAATGTAAAATTATAAAACTATTAAAATAATTCTTGAAATGAGAAAAATGTCTGTAAATCAGTAAATATTCTACAGGGTAATTCCAAAAAAGAATTTCACATTTACATTCCAGCTATGGAACATTTTTGTAACTTACCTATAGACTATATCTGAAATGTACCTGCTTAATTGTTCTCTACCGATTTGAGGATATTTTTCTTATTTGAACAAACTTCTTAGAACATAATATTAAAGTCTCTAAAACTTGCAAGAAAATTTTAGGAATGCAATAAAACCCATGTATATCGGACCTGCATATATCGAATATCCCCTTATATCGGATATTTTTGCTGGTTCTTTGAATTTATATATCATTTATTTTTACCCGGATAAATCGGATTCATGCTTGTATCTAAAAATTTTTTGAGTCCCTTGGAATCCGATTTATGTGAGTTTTACTGTATTTCTAAAATCTTTCAAAATGTTTATATTAAATTTGTTCATTTTGATTAATTTTTCATTAACTCTTTCGCAGTGCAGTGAAAGAAACGTTTTCGTGCTAAAAAGTAAATTTCCTGAAGAAACTTGGTATGTGTTCATATTGTATGTTTTTGTATTGCCTAATCCAAACTTTTTTTCAAAATAAAAAATCCAAAATGTCGTTTGCAAAATAAAAAATAAAAAATTTCATGAATCTGGCTCAAAATAAAAAATTAGACATATGGAAATTTCGACTAAACTTCGGTTTCAGCGATTCCAAAAACCCCCGACGAAGTATTTTTAACCAGAATCGTCAAACTTAAAATATTTTTAAATCACTATTTTGAATTTTCTGATAAATGTGGACTTAGCAATTCCAAAAATCTTAGAATAACTACTGATATTTAAATCGTATTAAGCGAAGTTATTTTTTTAGATGCCACTACAGTGTTCATACACACCAGTGGCATGAACTTTTTTTGATTCTATAGATGTCAATCACACTGACGAGGTTAACGACTGCTATACTCGCTTAAGTACACCGTTTTAGGGTTTCTTCTAGATATCTAAATTAAGATTCCAGAACTTTTCCAGGTCTTCACCAAACAGATTTCTTATTTTTCCAGGATATTAAATTTAATGATTTTATTTTATAAAATAATTAAACCAAATAAAAATATCAATGATACACAATATCAATGATACACAATGATATACTACTTGAACAATTACTTATTACAAATAATTATGTATAAGGGGCATTCTATTACTAAACGACCACCTTCAGAAACAATTGCCAATTTCGGATAATTTGAGACAATTTTTAAATAATTATTTCTTCTACTTACTAAGGTCAAATTACTTTTGTAATTAGTAGTTTAAAAAGAAAAATTTCTAAATTTTACAAGGATAAAAAGAATTTTGTTCAAACATATGTAATTTATATACAATATGTATAGTTTAAAAGTTGACCGTTCGAATATCTCAACACAAGTTGTTACAATTCTTTTAATATATTCTAGTTTTTATATCCGTAAAGCGAATAATGGATTTCTCAGAGTATTTTGAGGAATTAATTAAATTTTACAGTCATTTCAGAGCTTATTTTTTAACAGAGCAGCATTGGTTTTTTTTTTAATTTTGTGTTTTATTAACTTTAAAATCTATCTATCTGTATAAATATAATCAATCTTTTGGCTGTATATTGTACCAAACTCAAACATTTTTACATACTATTTCGTTTTGAGTGATAAGGATTGCGAAAATGTAGAAAACAAATATTTTGTCTGTCTGTCCATAATATTTTGTTCGGGCATCACTTTAGAACGGCTTGACCGATTCATGTGAAATTTGGCAGAGTATTAGAGAATTACTCAACTTAGATTTATAAAAAAGAAATGAAGAAAAAATTCTTAGGAACTGAGATACCGTCAAGTGGGGCTATTTTGTGCACAAAACCGCTCTTTTTTCACTCTATGCTTTGTTAAAATTCAGAATTTGAAAAAATAAAGAATTGAATTTTTCAGTTATGTTGTAGACATCCTTCTGAAGGTGTCCTATGAGTTAGCCGACAAGAAAAAATTTTTTGTCTGAGTTATAGAAACTCAAAGTTGTGCACAAAATAGCCCCACGGATGGGGCTATTTTGTGCATCAAAGTTTGTTTATTTATAAAGATGGGTTAAAAATTTTTTTTACTGTTTTTACTGTATGAAGTATTTTTTCTAGATATTCTAGAGTGTAATAAATAAAAATAAAGTTAAAAATATTTTTTTTTGTAGTAATTGTTTAATTAATTTGAAAGTAAAACTTTAAAATTTTACAAAAATGGAGATTTATAAAAAAAGTTATTTTTTTAAGTAAATCTTACTTAATAAAACTTCTACTACATTTCTTGAGTTATTTTAAGAAAAAAAGTTACAAAATTAACTTGAAAAGCATGTAATTATTTAAGTTACATTTTTGAGGTTTTTAAGGCACCGTGTGTAAATTTTAAATTTTATGCTTATTTCTCGGTTTTTATAACAAAAATAAAACAAATATGTTCTAAAACTAAATTATAAAGTATTTTTTATTAACTACAAAACCAATTTTTGAAAAATAATTGATTTTAAAGGATGCTCAAAATAACCCACCAAATTCTGATTTTTTAATTTTTTACACTTTTTTCTTAAGGGGTTAGACCACTGTGAACCTTTCAAGAAATCGAACAATTTTTTTTAGCTAGAAAGGTGCCATAGGGTCTTAAAAATGAGAAACAATAAACATTAGAGAAAGAAAACACTTTTAAAAGCTAAAATTTTTAATCCGCGCGAAACCCTACTGTGCGCAGTGCATAAGAAACGTCTATGTTCTTATACTTTGAACGCGTTTTTCCTAAAACAAAATTTTTCAAACTGGCCGGTAACTTTTCTCGCACAATTTTTGACCGATTTACTTATAAATTGATATGCAGCTACATGATAACATTCTTCATGGAAGTACGTAGGGGTTTTTCGCTACTAAAAAAAAAAAAAAAAGTTATTAATAATTTTCTATCGATTTTTTACCGAAAAACTTGAAATTTTGATTCAAATGCGTGCCATTTTCACAAAAACCGTTTTATTCAAAATCCCCTACGTACTTCTCTAGCTTTTGAGTTGCAAATTCATAAAAAATTTGGGTTTTGATTCTAGATCAAAAATTGAAAAAGATTTTCTACCGGCCGTAGACCTCTACTTAAAAAAATGAATTTTTTAAATCGACCATCTAGGCCGCCATTTTAATTTTTTCAACATAATAAAATATTTTTTTTATACTTCAATAGTACCTAATAATAATAAATCAACCGGATTTTAATTCATCTTAGTTTACGCTTCCATAAATAAATCTTAAAATTAGGTCTAATTTACGTGTTTTACAGTGGTCTTACCCCTTAAAATATGCAATAAAAAGTTAGCGCATCACGTATACACTATCACAACTGAATTGTCAACAAGTATTATTAATAGTTTTAAAAACACTTTTAAACTTCCGGAGATCTAAACAGAATTTTGAGAACTTTGAAAATTTTCAGCTCGATTTTCACGACTTTACGATTTTTTTTCTGATTTGTGATAAAGAATTAAGTAATTTCATTTAGTACTCTCTGTAGTCTATATATCAGAAAATATTTATACCAAATAGCAAACTTAAACAACTATATATAAAGATTTTATTCATTAAAATTCTCGCGTGCACAAAATAGCCCCATGGCGCACAAAATAGCCCCACTAGACGGTATATAACTAAGTCACATACACATTTACACATACACATTTACACATACGCATTAGGGTGGCTCTTATTTACTAAGTTGAAGATAACTTTTGGGCGCCCCTCTATTGCTCTATATCAAATCTTTGGCCAAAATTATAAAAAAATTTGCTAAAGAAATTTATTTTAATTTTTATTAACCATCTCTAGAAAGCGCCTACTTTTCCCATGCAAAATGCATGGTATTTTTTTAACTTTTGGCTTTTTCAAAGTAATTCTTCATTTTATCAATATTTTTTTAATGGGTTTAAATATTCTTAAAGTGCATACTTTTACCTTTAAAATGGCATATTATAGAAGAGATCGCCAAACAGCAGATAGTAAAAATCCCCAACAGGTGTAATTGTTTCAGGCTGAAGTAATTAATAAAATGTTTAACATAATTAACTTAATAACTTATTATTTATAATAAGTATTTTTATAATACGATAAAAATTTATTCAAAAATTATTTCCTGCCAACAGTAGATAATCCTTTCTTATTTGAAAAATATAAATTGTGGAACAGCTTTTTACAAGTAATACATTTCCTTGATAAGTATTATCAAAACGGTAGGGGGACACTTTTCCCAAAACAAGTTTCCCAACGACATTTTTTCCCAGAAACATGATTTTCCCAAAATCTTTTCCTAAACATATAAAAATTGTCTCATAGAAATTATTTATGTTCGAAAACATAAAATTCAAATTTAGTTTCGCTACTTACTTTTGCAATTACCTTTATTCGTTTGTCAGTTTCGCAGTTAAAATTGTGGTTGCCTTTTTAGAAAATTGTCAAAATTCGTAGTAATTTATAAATTGAAATTTTTATTAAGTATGGACAAAGTTGAATTATTTAAATCTAGAAAAAGACATTTTTTTGGATATTAACGGGTTTTTATATTACACCCAAGCAGCACGTAATATTACATGAATATCACAGTGACATCATATTGTGAAATTCGTAATATTGCGGGGTGATATTACAGTGATATTGAC
This sequence comes from Ganaspis brasiliensis, assembly GCA_037103525.1. Classification (NCBI taxonomy): domain Eukaryota; kingdom Metazoa; phylum Arthropoda; class Insecta; order Hymenoptera; family Figitidae; genus Ganaspis; species Ganaspis brasiliensis. The sequence continues at coordinate 1,308,364 of JAZKLR010000093.1, read as the reverse complement.
GTGATATTGAAATGTCCGCCTCAAGGTAATATTACAAGTAATATTACAGTGATATTGATGTAATATTACAAGTAATATTACGGTAATATTACAGTGATATTAAGGTAATATTACGATGATATTGAGGTAATATTACAATTATTTATTTCAATATTTATTTAACATTAAATAAAATATTTAAAAAAAATTTGGCTCACACGGGGTTCGAACACGCAACGTTCGACACGACGTGAATACGCCTTGTACCTCTCGGCCATTTAGCTCTTGGAATATAGTTCAGAAAGTGTTCTTCATATAGTACCTTAAATTCTCTTTGGTACAATATGAAGAACACTTTCTGAACTATATTCCAAGAGCTAGATGGCCGAGAGGTACAAGGCGTATTAACGTCGTGTCGAACGTTGCGTGTTCGAACCCCGTGTGAGCCAAATTTTTTTTAAGTATTTTATTTAACGTTAAATAAATATTGAAATAAATAATTGTAATATTACCTCAATATCATTGTAATATTAATTGTAATATTACATCAATATCACTGTAATATTAATTGTAATATTACCTTGAGGCGGACATTTCAATATCACGTCAATATCAGTGTAATATCACCCCGTAATATTACGAATCTCACAATATGATGTCACTGTGATATTCATGTAATATTACGTGCTGCTTGGGACAAGCACATAAGTCCAAAGAACTTATAACTGTAGTACAAAAGTATGGAAAATACGTTGATGATAATGATATACGATCTTACTTACGGACTGTTGCATATCACATAAAATTTTAGCTGTCATAAATAAGTAAATAAATTATTCAAACTTTTTTGGAAAAATTTTTTTTTGGGAAAAGTGTCCTACAATCTATCAAAACATAACCTCAACTTCCGACAGTTCTATAATGGATTATCTACTATTTAAATTCACACTGGTTCATAAAAAGTGCTTAAATAAATAAAAAATTTTAAAAAAAATTAAAAATTAAATAAATATTTCCGCTTTCCTAAAAAATATCCGGGATATTTTCAAGACATTTGACATTTGAAATTATTATCTCAAACATATCCTCAGGATATCTGGTGAATATCCCGAGGATAACCATATTAACCATCATAAAGATATATCTTCTAGATATCTTAAAGATGTCCCAAAGATATCCTTAGGATATTCCTAAGATATCCTTAGGATATTCCTAAGATATCCTTAGGATATTCCTAAGATATCCTTAGGATATTCCTAAGATATCCTCAGGATATCCTGCGTATGTTACTTCTGGATATTAAAAGGATATCTTATACGTCTCCTGGGATATCCATGAGATATCCCAGGATATTAAAAGTTCCGCTTTCTCAGATATCCTGAAAATATTTATCAGACATCCTTAGGATATCCTAGGGATATTTAGATTTAAAAAATATTGATAAAGTGAAGAATTATTTTGAAAAACACTTTAAAAACTGTCGTCTTGTTTTAAGACACTTTTGTCTCTACTCTTAAGACGTTTTCTGGTGTCTGTCAAATGCGAAGACATTTTAGCGAGGGGAGAGGGGTCTGCAAAAATACTACGCTGCGTTACGAGGGGGAGAGGGGCTTCACAAGGTTTTTTACGTGTTTTACGTAACGTTTCCTTTTTTTTCTTATCAAGATTAATACACAAAAAAACTTAAGGAATTAATTTTTATTACCCTCATTTTTAATCTAGGATACTCACGTAAAACGTGAATTTTTTCCATCGTAGATTGTAAATTTTCAAAGCATGAAAAGAAATTTTTCTTATAAAATGTAAATATTCTTATCCTCGAATGAAAACTTTACTATCTTCGCTGGGATAATGTTTCGTTTTATACGATTATCTCAGATTAAAAGCTTATATTGTAAAAATTAATGCCTAGACTATAATAATTACTATTTAAAGTCTTTGAGTTTACAAACACGCCAAAATACTAAGCCAAATTTATAGAAGGTTTCTAGAGATGTGCGAATAGTTCGAATCCGAATCGAATTGGCAAAATGTCTCAAAATGAGACACTTTGAAACGCAAATGTCTCACATTAAGACACAATACGTGTATTGTGTCCCACTGAAACACATATCGTATCTCATATTGAGACATTTGGAGAGATTTCTTTTTACAGTCTACAAATAGTGCTTAATAAAATTTAAATTTAATTTTAACTGGGCAATGTGACAACAAATAAAAAAAAACTTATCAAAAATGTAAATTTTAGAAAAAAACACCTATATAGGGGAGAGTGGCCATCAATGTACCAGCTTTTTCAATGAACCATTTCAATTTTCTCAGAAACAATTAAATAAAAATTCTCCTAATTTTAAATATAAATGAAGTTTGCGTAAACACACTACGTCCATAAATTTGAGACATGTGGATTTATTCTTTATAGAGAAAACTGAAAAAAACTGTTTTTGATGCTCTGAAGAAAAAATTTACCTAAAATACAAACACGTTTTTTAATTGAAATAAGGCAATTTAAAAATAAATGAACTTACGATTTATTTTGTATCGGGCCTGAACTACAATATTCTAATGAGATAAAGATTTTGAAATATTGCATTAAGTTATAAAAAACCATTTTTGTTGCAAATGTCATGTTGATTCAATGTACCAGGGAACAATGAACCACCTGGAATTTCAGTGTATTTTCGATTTCCAGAGTGGTATGCCTGATTATAAAACTAGGCATGCGTACAGCATGTGACAGCGATTGTTATCAGTACTCTTCTCAACATAGCAAAACTAAAATGCCATTTTAGCTAGTTAACTTCAATTTGAGGTATATTTATGTTATACATTATCAATTAAAAAGTCTTAAGTAATAATTTTTTATAGTATTTGATGGAAAATAAGTTTTTTCACAAAGTGAAAATTGCAATATTATTATTGTTGAACATTTTTAGTGTTTTTATAGAGGTGGTTCATTGTGTACCCAGGTTGTTGAAAATGAAAATAGCGTGTTAGTTTAGAAAAATCCTAAATTTTATTATTTAATCAAAATAAATCGGGTATAATATGTGTGCATTACCTAGAGAAGTGTTGTAGTTTTATATTGATGCAAAGAAGTGCTTGAAATTAGGGAAATTGAATAAATACTATGACCTTGAAAAAAACCCTGTACATTGATGGCCACTCTCCCCTATATATAAAATTTGTTTCAATGAAATTGTTTCCGTGATACACTATCTAGAAGTAACCAAAATTTGTATAGAAGTAACTAAAATTTCGTATCTCAAAATCTATACAAAAATGTATTATTAACGTTTCATTTAAAATTATAAATATACACATGGAGCATTCTTTGTCAGATTTAACCCCCCCCCCCCCTGTCCATTTTTGGTTTCAACGAAAAAATTCCAAATAGGGGTCAAATGAAAGCTTGAAACATCTATTTTTGCTTCCTCATAGAGGAAGCTTTGTGATCGTTAAGATTTGCGATTTTCCAAAAATAGTATAAATCGACTTATTTTCATCTAAAAAGCGTAAATTTTCATTCCTAAGCAAATGTCCAGATGTGTGTGTGTGTGTGTGTGTATACCGTTTTTTGTGTACAAGATATTTCGAGAACGCTTTAACGGGTTCCAATAAAATTTGGATGACTTATTGAGCTCATGAATATCTAATTTTGAACACAGGGATTTTTGAAAATACCCAACCAAAGTTTTTTGAGCACCTTTTTTCATCGAAAAAAATTGTTTTTTGTCAAATTTTTTTTCATGCTAATAATACAACTTAAAGAATACAAAAATCATATTCCTTATCACAAAACAAATTGATTGACCTATATAACTTTTATAATTGATCAAGAATTCGTAAAATACTTCATATTTTTACATTTTTTTGCATTAAAATTTTTTTTTTTTTAACAACTTCCCCAATTAACTTATATATTATTAATTTCTTGCTTCCTCTATGAGGAAGCAAATTATTTTGCTTACTTGGAAGCGAAATGTCCATGAAATGGACATAATTCTCACCTAGTTATTTGCACCGTAGCCTTTTTTAAAAATCCACGATGGCGAACTCGTACAATATTTCAAAGCAGTCGTGGTGCATACAAAAAAATCCATTTGTTCCTAAATAAATATGAAAAAATAATAAAAATAGTTCCAATTTTCCGAAAACATACCTTCTAATGAGTACTTTATATAAACTTAATGAGATTTGAGGAATTTCAAAATGGCCGATCCAATATGGCCGACAAAATATAAATGTTTGTCAATATTTGCGAAACTCAGTATTTAAAGGTTATTTGGGTCGCTGATTACAAATTTGAAGTCAGTTTTGAAAAAAACAAAATAGCGGATCCAATATGGCGGAGCCATTTTTCAAAAATCGTACTATTTTACTTGATAGTTTTACTCAGGGGTTTTTGGGGTCTCTGATTACGATTCTGACGTCAGATTTGTAATCAGCGACACCAAAAACATTCAAGGGACGAATTTCAAGCAAGTCTAATCACTTTTTAAAAATTAAACCGACATATTGGATCCGCCATTTTGAATTTTACAAAAAAGACTTCAGATTCGTAATCAGCGACTCCAAAAACCCCTGGGTAACAAGTTTCAAGCGAATCCGATCACATTTCAAAAATTTGTTTGCCATATTGGATTCGCTATTTTTAATTTTACAAATCTGACTTCAGGTTTGTAATCAGCAACCCCCTGTGGCAAAACTATCTAATTTCACCTCCTTATTATAGTCTTCTTACAGTGACCTTAAAAGTGCGTTTTGCAAAGATTGATAAAAATTTATATTTTGTCGGCCATATTGGATCGTCCAATTTCGCTTGAGATACGTTACTCGGGGGTTTTTGGGGTCGCTGATTACGAATTTGAAGTCAGATTTGTAAAATTTAAAATGGCTGATCCAATATGGCGGACGAATTTTTAGAAAGTGATCAAAATTTACTTGAAACTCGTTACTCGGGGGTTGTTGGGGTCGCTGATTACGAATCTAAAGTCAGATTTGTAAAATCCAAAATGGCGGATGCAATATGTCGGTTAAATTTTTAAAGTGATTAGACTTGCTTGGAATTTGTCCCTTGAAGGTTTTTGGAGTCGCTGATTACAAATCTGACGTCAGAATCGTAATCAGAGGCCCCAAAAACCCCCGAGTAACAACTTTCAAGTAAAATAGTACGATTTTTGAAAAATGGCTCCGCTATATTGAATTCGCCATTTTGTTTTTTTTTGTAACTGACTTTAGATTCGTAATCAGCGACCCAAATAACCTTTAAATACTGAGTTTCACAAAGATTGACAAACATTTATATTTTGTCGGCCATATTGGATCGGACATTTTGAAATTTCTCAAATCTCATTAAGTTTATATAAAGTACTCATAAGAAGGTATGTTTTTGAAAATTTTATTTATTTATTTATTCAACGGGTTTAAATAAACTCTTACACTTTTAACTTAAATGTACATAAAAACTCTTTTTTCGCACGCTGATCGATTTACAAAAAAATATATTATTTAAGGCAGAAGAAATAAGCGTTGAAATAACCGTTAAAACTGGAACTATTTTTATTATTATTTTTTTATATTTATTTAGCAACAAATAGATTTTTTTTATGTACCACGACTGCTTTGAAATATTGTACGAGTCCGCCATCTTGGATTTTTAAAAAAGGCCACGGTGCAAATAAAAACAGAGGTTTCAAGCTTTTATTTGACCCCTATTTGGAATTTTTGCGTTAAAAACAAAAATGGACAGGGGGGGGGGGGTGTAAATCTGACAAAGAATACCCCACATATATAAATATTTAATATTAATAATAATAACATAAAAACCTAATGCAGTTTCATAAACTTAGAAACATAAAAATATCTCATATCAAAGATTTTAAGATTACTCAATCTTCCCATTTGTTTATATCTTGAATTTTTATTTTCCGTACATTCAATTTAGGCTGCTTTCATTTCAAATCATACAAGTCGAATATGTTCAAAATTCAAAATCATGTTTAACAGGATTTTTATTGTTTTTTAGGGCAAATAATGAGACACGTATTTTTTTGTTTTGAGAAAAAAAAATTTTCGCATCGTTACGAGCATTTGAAGGTTTTAGGACAAAGAGTGATTTTTGAACGAAAACGCTAACAAATTTTTTTAAAATCACTCTAGTCTTTTCAAAAAATTATATATTTTAATTTTGTTTTCTGATTTTACTTATGTTTTAGGTGCTCTTTCTTAGCAACTTTGAAAATTTGAAAAATTTCGAAAATTAACAAAATGGCGGCCTTTTTTTTGTCTATAAATTTTTGTATAAGATTTTCGTTCCTATCGTTGATAAAAAATTTATTTGGACTAATTTCCCCAAACACAATTTTCTGTTCACATGGAAAACATACTTTTTATTCGTTTTAATCGTGAGGACATTTATCTCGAAAGCTTACATTGAGGTAAAAGTAAATTTATCAAAGTATTATTCCTGGACCAATAGTGTCTGATTCGTAATGACTTGATTTAAATATAATAGAACATATCCATGACAAATGTATAAATTTTAAAGTATGAAATGTATGAAGAATGCCAATGTTGAACAAGAGCTAGGGCTGGGCACGATACCGAGACGATATCGAGACGATACCGCAAAAAATTTCCGAGATGATACCGAGACGATACCACGAAAAAAGCGAATCTCCGCGAGACTCTCGCCGAGACCGCAATAGGGAAGTAACTATAATTATGAACTTCTTTACTACGGATTACAGATATAGATATCTATTTTTAAAAGCTATATAATGTATAATTCGACTAACATTTTTTCAAAAATATTCAATTATAATTATAAAAAAATAATCATAACGGAAAATGAAAATCTTTTGTTAACAAGATTCTTCAACTGATGATTTAACACCAAAAATCATTTCTAAGATGCAAGTATAGAAGTCGAGGTTGTCGAAGAAGAATGTGAGCCGGAGAACTACCTTAAACATCTTATTTTTAATCTTATTTAGCTGAGAATTTGTAAGCGATAGCGACACTATTAAATCAACAAGACCTAAGATACTTATAACAATTAACAGCTGATTTGCAAAACTTATCTTTTTACAATAAATAAGTTAACAATTGTATTCTGCAATTACTATGTTTTATTTTTTCGATGTTCTTAAGATCGAGACTAGACGAGACCACAATTATGAAGGCGATACCGAGACGATACCAAGCGTGACGAGACCGAGACGAGATCACCAATTTTTCGAGACCGAGACGAGACTCTGTAAAATATCGTATCGTGCGCAGCCCTAAATACAGTAGTACTGACACAGTACATACTTTGATTTGTAAACGTACAGTCGATTTATAATATTACTTGCTTGTGTTAATATTACCACCGGCGTGTATTTTTACCTTGTGGGCAATAGTCATATAACTTGCCGAATGTAATTCTACTGCTAGTATTCAGTGATACTCATTTTGCGCAGACTCTAAAATTTTCGAGTTTCGACGCGTTAACTGTTCACTTTGTAGCACCTAAACTTGCCTCAGCTTTGCCAATCTTTCCTCAAGTTTACAGACTTGCAACAAATTGGCTTACAAGCCAATTCCGTGTCACGATACACACACGCCAAGACCAAAAACATACGTATTCGCCAAAGCGTACATGGCTTCTCTGTCTCTGCTTTTTTCCGGGAAAACCTTGACCTCCCCTTAAATCTGATGATTCGTCGTCAAACACCTACTTCTCAAATATAACTCAAGCGCATATTTCTAAATAGTAGAAGAGGGTTAATTTTAATAGCTAACAGTTGGCAAAAAGAAATCTATATCGGACGTAGTAAAAGTACACAAATAAAAATCTTCTCTAACAGTGTAGTGTTTATCGTAAAATGATTATACTTTCGTTATCCATGTGTTAGAAAAATTGTACAGTGGAACCTCGATTATCCGAACCTCTGTGTCGGCCGAACCCTCTGTTATTCGAACTGTAAAACATTTTATCCGAACTGTTTTTTACATTCTCTAATTTTAAAAGTGAATGTTTATATTTATTTCATTAATCAATATTTTTGCTGTAGTGTACATTTTCAGTGTCGCCACACGTCCTACTGACAAAAGAATCGAGAAAAAGTCTAAATCTGAAGTTTTATTAAACTACAAATTAATAGATATGTATATTTGAAATAAATATATTAAATTCAATTGATGTATAGTTCACATATTAAATCATTTTATTTTAATTATATAAAAATGCTTTAAAAGAAAACTGCAATTAATTAAAAAATAAAATTTCTATATTAAACAAACAATCGATTACCCGAACTAGGTCCTGCCTGAATTAGTTCGGATAATCGAGGTTCCACTGTATGTGTAACATCTCTTGTTGCACATTATACTATGCTATTAGAGTATTTTATTTTATAAAATAACATACCTATTTCATTATATACAATTGAATCCGTTTGTGCTCTTTCAGAGGATTTATGCGTTTCACAAGCAACCAAAACTGGTACATTGAAGGCCTTTGCTATAAGTGCTATTTGTGCTGATCCAGCTCTGGACATGACTGACCCGTTTGCTAAAATAGCATGTGCTCCCAAAAATACTTTACTCACCTGAGAAATGACATAATAAATCTTTCAATTTGAATATTGCTTATTGTATTTTAATAGAAATAGTTTTAATTATTAACCTTACCTTAGGCATTATAAAACTAAGTGCGTGAATCAAAATATAAGAACATTCCACACCGTATTTTACCAATCTTTTCAACATTTCTTTTCCTTCTAACCAAGGTCTTCCGTCAACAACCACAACCTGGAATTGTCGACCAGCTGTGTGAGCGTCACATAATATTTTGTATATCAAACTCGAACTATAAAATTATATAAATTCAAGATTTAATCGAATGTTTTATATAATAAAAGTATGTTAAACAGATCTCTTTTTAATAAGGTTAAATATTATACATATGTATATACATAATATTGAATACTTACAATCCATACGTTAATATTACATCTCCATTTGTTATTTTTGTTTGGATTTTTATTGATATTGCCTTATCCGCCAATAATATTTGTTCTTGAATATAAGTATCTATTGCATTGATCAATTTCACTTTTGCCTAAAAAGTTATAACTATTAAATTAATTAATACTCTACTATTAATATTTTGATATAATAATTGTTTGCGTTACAAGCGCCCTAACTACTAGGTTTTATACGGTTAGTAAATGAACATGTACGCTGCAGCTGTACTTTTAAGTAAATCAGACAAACCACTAATCGTAAAACTCGTAGTTAAGGTGTTAGTAAGACAAAAAAGTAGTTTTTAAGTCTGCTAACAAAACGTGTTTTAAATTTTTTAAAAAGATCAGTAAAATGTTCAATAATTACTTTTTACAGTCAAATGTTAATCTGATCTAAACTAACCGAAACTTTTGTAACTGTTAAGAAAAAAATTATTATGAATCAATAGTTTTTAGTTAACAGTAATTTTATGTGAGGTTTTGTATTTTTTCTTTAAAAATAAGTGAAAATTGTAACTATTATTAAACTTTTACTAAGAACAGATTCGTAATGATGCAGTTACAGCTCTGAATGTATGCTGTATGCATGCAGATTTACATGAGTAAAAAAAACCGCTGACATTTTAAAATATGAATTCCTGTGTTCCTTTTATGAACATTATGCTTCCTCTTAGAGAACAAGCCTTTTACTTATTCTACATTTAAAATTTTTAATGTACATAAATATACATAAATTTTGAATGTCTCCCTTCTTCACTGATAAGATATAACACAATGGATTTTGTATTATACAAATTATATATATATATAATAAGAAATATATTATATATTATATAATACTTTGTATTATACATATATAATTGTATATATTTATATACATATATATCACAATTTTTATAAAAAAAATTTATAAAAATTATTCATTACTTTCTTTCTTAGAAATAATTGATAACAATAGTTTATTTAAACTATTCTAAATTAATTCTGTGATCAGTAACCTCTTAAATTTAGGCCGTAGGTTTTAAAATAGGTCAATAGAAACGTTCTTAAGGTATTTATCGCTTGGAATGACTTTCGTCAAATTTTTTTTTAAACTTTTCATCAGTATTTCTGAAGTATTTATCTATGAAATAAGACCTATCCCATCAATTTTGACCGTTTCTGATCTTCAAAATATAAATTCAAAGTTCATATCTTTTACATGCGCTAGCACTCAATGCAGGAATTTAATGTCTCTTATATTCATTTATATGAAAACTAATCGTCTAGTTTTCAAATAAAACTACTAAGTTGCACATTGAGATAAAACAAATGCTTTAAAAAAAAAGAAAAACTTTATTGACAGTACAGAATAGAAAATACATTGCAACATTTTTAAGTTTTATGTAGTTTCATTGAAAAATGTCTAAAACGTGTCAGCAGCACATCACGAGAACTTATAGTGTATGATTTAAAATCATGAAAAAAACTTACGTTACGTTAGAAGAGATCATAAGGAAGCAAATGAGTTGATGTACAAGTTTATTTATTGTCCTTTTTTTATCATTTTTCAGCGTATAGCAAGGACGCGACAACTAACTTAAATGATCTGTGGATTAGCTACTATATATTAGAACTAAAATAAAAACTAAAAGATAAAAATCTTAAAAATTGTACTTTTAAAATAAATTAAAATTTTTTTAGTTAACTTCTTGAATTTAGGTCGTAAAAGAATTTAAAATATGTCAATCGGCGCGTTTTTATAATTTATAAATTGAATTGGTTACTATATATTAGAGATTTACGTGAAAATTAATTACCAAAAATCCACAAAAATCCAGATTTTTCAAAATTATCCATTTTCAAAATGTTAATAACTTTGGAAATATTGACAATAGAAAGTTCATTAATAGATCAAAAGATGCGAATTAAAAAAGGCTCACATTATGTCTGCCAAGTAGATCTAACAATAAAAAAAAATTTTAACTAAATAGCTTTTATAAGTCTCGAGATATTCATGAAAATGTAATGTTTACTCACAAACACACATACATACACACGGAATGAAAATTTCTAAAAATGTAATTTTTGAATTTTTAGTGCAAAAATATATCAAAGGAAGCACGGTTCCCTGGAATGACTTTTAGGTATGAAGAAATATACCAAACTTAATTAACAGGAGATGTAAACAATCTTCGCAATGTCAATTCACATCGTGCTGTTATGTTTAGACAAATTCCCAAAGTCTCAATACCTTTTAATAATATTTTTTATAAAATTTCAAACATTCTTAAACAATTTAATATTTCATCAATTCCTATAGTAAACAAAAAATTTAGTTCAGTAGTAAAATTGGGAAAAGATAAGACTCAAAAAATGGACAGAATTAATTCAGTCTATAAACTAAAATGTAAAGACTGTACAGCGATATATATAGGCGAAACTCAACGTACTCTTAAAAATCGTCTAAACGAACATAAAACGAAGCAGGATTCTTTAGTTTTTAAACACGGTGAAAGTCTCGATCATCAATTTGATTGGAATAATATAGAAATTCTAGACTGTGAACCTAATGAAAAAAAGAGAATTACTTCCGAAATGATTCATATAAAAATGAATCATCCTACTATTAATAAAAAAGAGGATATTTTTTCATTAAATAAAAGTTTCTTTCCTGTAATTAATATTATAAATGCATGATCGAGATAATTTCCGAACTTATCATTATAGGTTAATGACTTTTAGTTCTGTTTGTTATTGTTGTCAATTTTCTAAGTTCATTGACTTTTCTATTATTGAAATTTGTAAATTTCTATTTAGTATCGATTACGATGTCGAATCTGTTGTTCTTTTTGACTTGTAATTTTAAATCAAATTTTTATTTTTATAAAAAATTGACTAATACGATGTATTTTATACCGTTGACTTGTTGACTACGTGTTTATGTTGTTAACCAATTTTAGGTAAATAATTTTGTTTTTTGTTCATATGTAATTCTGTTATTATTTGTGTCGAAGTGTTTGTAACTAATTTTGTGCCTTTTTTAAATAAATTAGCCTGATGAGGTCGGCAAATCTCAGCCGACGAAACGTCGTTCTTTGTGACAAAAAATATAAAATTTGAATTTTTATTTCAAATTACCTTCCGAAGATTGTTTACGTCTCCTGTTAATTAATAAAAATGGAAGGGTGTACTTCTCACTTCTCAAATATACCAAACGTTTGGCATCTACTGTGCTTTAATATGACCCTAACAGTGTTAAAAAATACCGTTTTAAAAAAATTCCATCTAGGTAAAAAAAAATTCCATTTTATGCATTTTGTCTCATAATTAAGGTGATAACACACATAAGTTACTTTTTTCTACTTTTTGTAAATCGTAAATCTGACAGAATTTATATAAAATTTTTATAGAGAAAACATAACTTATGAACAACACTAACTCTGTTACAAAGTGAATCAAAAGAAAGTATTTTAATAAAAATGTCGAATTTTCTAAAATCTCATAAAGAACAGTTTGACTTTTTAGCGCGAAATATTTATGAATCTAAAAAATGGTGAAAATTTATCAACTTACTTATTCATTTTCATTACTTATTCATTTTACGTAAAATATTTAAGTTTTTTTGGAGAATTTTTGTTTTTGCAACATTAAGAAAAATTTCCACCGTTAATTTTTTTATTTTCATAAATTAAAAAAATGTTCCTGTAAATTATTTAGACTTTCTTGTTTTCTACACGTTCTTTTCTTACTATTTAGTATTTTTATTATTCCGTACTTAATTTTAGTTTCTTCTTTTAAATTTACATTTTTCGTAAATTATTGCAAATTGCAAGGTCTCTTGATTTTTTAAATTCAGTCTTTAAGATTTTTTCTTATACATATTTTCTAATATTTTTTATTTCGTAATTTTTAAAATAAATAAATAACAATAAAATAATTTATTCTTAAAGAATTTCTGTATCTTAATTTGTTAAACTAGTTTAAACCATTTTCCTTATTATTCTATATTTTCTTATTTTATTTTTACAATATGAGTTTGAGTATTTTATAATATTTTTAAATTCTTTTAAATATACTCTTTCTTTTTGTTTTATTCAATTCTGTTTTAAAAGCTGAAATAAAAATTATATTTCTATACATTAAATCTTCATTTAACGCTTTTTAATTCAAATTTTTCAAATATTCGCATGCGCAGATATATGCGTTACAAACTACATCGTAAAATTTGACGAGGAGTAGAGCATATATTCGAAAACAATATTAAATATTGTAAATTTATTTATTGAGTAAATTTTACTCTGCTCTGAAAATATTTTCTTTTCCGAATACAAAATTTGCACTGCTCATGTTCAAAAACTCTGTATTAAAATTTTGACATATAATTTTATTTTAAATTACAAGTGAGGAGGCTGAACCCTTTCCAAACCACATCACGCACACTTTCGACCTATTTCCTTCCTTATACATTATTTTTTGTATATTAAGATAGATCTTATGTGTGACACAAAATGCATAAAATGGGGTTTTTTTTAAAACGGTATTTTTGAACATTGTTAGGGTCATACTAAAGCACATAGGTGCCATACGTTTTGTTAATTTTTTTCATACCTAATTGTCATTCCAGGAAACCGTGGAAGTAAAAAAATCGAATTTGAAAATTTTCGGTAAAACAATACTTCCTCTATTAGGAAGCAATAATAATTGTTTTATTTTTTTCTCTCATGTAAATCTGCAAATATGCAGCATACAAACAGAGCTGTGATTATAGATAAATCAGTTTTACCTCTTGATCCGATATCGTTGCAGGTAATAAAGACATTTGCCATTTGATATGTTTCAAAGCATTTTGCATAGAAACAGCTAGAGGTCTGCAATGTTCGAGGTAGATAGCAGATTCTTGTAAACTAACTTCTAATCCTCGAGTAAAATCTGCTTGTGAAGGTCGTACAAAATCTTCCACCAAATGCTTAACAGCTTGAAGAAAAGCAACACATCGCGCATTGCTGCCTACTATAATTTTGCTAGAGTATTTGACTCCCAGTTTCACAATTTCAGGATGAATTTTAGAACCTAAACCTGAAAAATTACCCAAAGCAATATTTCTTTCGTGATGTAAATGTTTAAATAAATTGACACCGTGTGAAGTTTCTTTTGTGGCTGGTTTGGTAGTAATTTTCTTTACAGCGTCAGGAGCTTTTACTTCAGCTGCTTGGGTTTTCTGTTGAGTTGGTTTCTGTTTCTTTTTCTCAACCTGATTATGTTTAGCTGCTCGTTGAGCCTCTTGTTTTGCTCTTCTTTCTGCCCGTAATTGAGCTTTATTCTTTTCTTCAGGTGTGTTTGACGTTTCTTTTTTTGTAACAGAATCAGTCGCGACCGATTCCTCAAATTGGATTTTATCTAGTTCTTTCGTAATATCTTCCAATTCATTCTTAATCATTTCGAGATTAAGACTAGGTTTCGTGCCAGATTTATTAGATGTTGATTTGGTTTCTTTAGGACTACCTTTAGTTTCTTTAGGATTTAATTTTAATTCTTTGGGAATAACTTTAATTTCTTTAGATTTTTCTTTTATTTCCTTAGAATTAATATTGCCATCCGTTAAGTTTACTTTTGATTTACACGTATCTTGAACCGATTTACTATTACTGGAGTCTTCGGATTTTCCTTTATTCTTATTCTTAGCAGCTGCTTTCGCTAATTTCTTCGCCTCACGCTCAGCTTTTATTTGATCTCTAGTTTTTTCTTCAGAATTCATTTTTGTTTCTGGTAATTTTTCACAGGAAGGAAGATGTATACTGTTCAACTTTCTGGTAATATCCTCTAAAGTTGAAAAAAAATCATCATTAAAATCAGATTTTACGCTAGTTTCTCTTGATTTTTTAATTAAATCTAACAGTTCTTGGTTTAGAACCTGACCCGAGTTTTTCGTTTCCTTAGATAGTCTCTTATTGTCAGATTTCAAATAAACATTCGACTCCTTTTGTGGACGCGAAACTTGAGTTAAATTGCTTTTGTTAATAACAGCTTCATTCTCAGAAATAATTATGCGTTCATTGACAGTGACATTTTTTTCATTCTCATTCTCTGATGTTTTATGTTTTATTATTTTCGTAACTATTTTTTCATTATTTTCGGAAGTTGCATCAGATAAGTTATTTTCAGCTGCCCTTCGAGCAATATTCAACTTCTTTCGACGCAAATGTCTCGCTTTTGATCGTGTTATCTTCGTCTGAAAAACAAAAAGGCCATTAGCAACAATTGTCCAATAAACAATTTTACATTGAAATGAAATTTCTAATAGAATTTCCTCTAATCTAATAAAATACTGTAAAAACTCTTTATTCGTGGAGTACATGTATGCTGCTAAAAAAGTATACTTATGTGTGGGAAAATCTCTGGAACTTTTAACCTCAGTGTTCTTGGTGATTTTGCCCTTAAAAAAAGCACCAACTATAATTGAGGGGTCGGATGCAATAAAGGAATACGCGTAACCAGGGAATTTCAAAAGTCACACGTACTCCTTATGCGAAAAACTCGTGTTTTGTGCGTGTGAAGTGGGCAGGACTCGTAGTTTTCAGGTTAGTGAACGTCAGAGATAAAAAAACTTCCGATGAGAGTTTTCTTTCCTGTTTGGAAGTTTTTTTTACCTCTGACGTTCACTAACCTGAAAACTGCGAGTTCTAGCCCGCTTCACGCGAAAAAAAACACGAGTTTTTCGCGCATGTGTGGTAGAAAATATTTATTAAAATTTGACAAATTTTTAGATTTTAAAATTGTTTCTTATTTTTGTGTGTTACTGATCAAATGCTTTACATTTTATCAAATAATTATTTAAATACTTGAAAATACTAATAATAATAAAATGTTAGAAGGTATATATAAAAAAGGGAGTCTGATAATCCAGAAAAAAGAAGTGAATAAAAAAAAAGAACACCATCGTAAGTCCCTTTAGTAAAATTTATTAAACATTTTATTTAATATACAATGACGCTCAATTAGTTTTGCCTACCCTACAGCATGCAAGGGCGTTATAAATAAATTTGTATCTTAATTTAAAAAAAAAAAAAAATCTTCATCAAATACTCATTTTAAAGCTTATATCTTTAAATTTAACAATTACTAAAAAGAAATTTAAAAAAAATGTAATTAATAATTATAAGAGTTTGTCACTTGGTAAAATAATATAAAAAAGACATAAAAATTTATCAATCTTCCAAGTCAGGGTGTTGAAATTTTAATTTTTAAAATGTCATTTGAGAGCTTATTTTATAATCTTTCAAACTAATTTTTGAAAATTATTCTTAGATAATTTTTAAGGAAGATGTTATCATTTGTTTAAAAAAAGAGCCCTTTTTTTAATTGTTGATAACTTAAGAACAATTGGCTCTTGGAAAAAATATATAAGACCTTGAGTCAAGAACTCTACTAAAAACGCTGTTTTTAGAGTTCTGAAGATTAAAAGGAAGAGAATCCTACTTTTCGTTACAGTTTAAACCCACCAGCAATGCTATTCAATCTTGACGCAAGGTATTACATAAAAAATATTTACAAATTTAAATACAAATTTGTTGTTTGCTTCATTTTGTCCATTTTATACTTATATTTTTAATACCGATAACTTGTGTACTCAAAATGTAGTATCAAAAATTTTTTTTTTTTAATTTTTAAATATTTTTTTCCCAATTTAACACATAAGAAGGAACGTTTTTTCTCTGAATAATTTGATCAAAAAGTCAATTATTCTTAAGTTATCAACAATTGAAAAAAGGTATGTTTTTTAAATAAATGACCACATCTTCCTTAAAGATTATTAGGACACTTTTCAAAAATCGTTTGAAAGGTGATAAAATAAGCTATCAAATTTTTTCTTTTAAATTTATTTTGAAGCTTCGTTAAAGTTTTTTTACAGAGGAAAAAACCTGATTCGTTTTTTAATTATAATAATTTTATCAATTAGATACTTTAACAACCAGATATGGTAATTTTGAGGAGATAAAATGGCTTATTGGTCGATTTAGTTTGTTTAAAAACTTTTATTGCCAACGTTTCGAACTGGTACCAGTTCATCTTCAGGGCTACAAATAAATTTAATAATTAAATTACATATAGACTCTTATTAACTAATTTTGATACATAAATAATCCTTTTGATTTAAGAATTTGTTTACATACTAAATTTATTATAAAGGTTGGCTCTCCACGGAGTCAAACTAGAAATGGTAAACACCATTATTAAATCGAATTTAAGTTTAAACTAAACTTAGATAAAAAAGAAAAAGAGAGCCAAGACAACACCGCTTTGTGGTGTGTCTTGTGAGCGATTCAGACGCAATTAAGTAAGTAAGAAGACATTCGTAACGTTGGCAATAAAAAAATTTTAAGCAAACTAAATCGACCAATAAGCTATTTTAACTCCTCAACAATAATTTTATTATTTTTTAGACTATTTTTGTCTCATCAACAAATTATTTATTAATTTTCACTTCACGCATCATTCAATTTCATATTTCAAATTTGTGTCGTTCTACATGTTCAGAAAATGTAATTTAGAAATTGGGGTCTATTATCATTAATTAGATTATTAAAAGATCGAATTTAAATGTTCTCTCCTTTCAAATCAATGGCCTCTTAAAAATTTAAGATCATATTTAACCTCAATTTTTTATGTAACAACATCAAATATATATTTCTTTCTTTGCAGAAATACAGAAAGATATTTGCGGACTATGAAATTTGTTAATATTGTTTGTTAAGTTTAAGTTTTTTACTTTTTATAGCAAATTTACCGAAATATACTACCATCGGGTAGCCGCGGAGATTTTTTATCCTGTACTACTAGACACACTTTGTGGGTAGACGTCATTATCATTATTATTGTTATCATAATTATTATCATTCTGTAAAAATAAAAAATGTATTATGTTTGGTTAATTGTAAATTATACAAAATTAAGAATCAATGTTTAATTCATGGCGAAAGAACAGAAACTAATAAAAAAAATAGCTGTACAACAGGTATTATACTTTAATTAACAATTTTCTTAGTGTCAAGATACCCAATAATTTTTTTCATCCGTTTTTTGGCGTGAAATAGTTTTCATATTTTTTATTCCCTGTATGGGTATTTTTTGGATTTGTTTTTTAAAGGTATTGGTAATGATACTGTAACTATAAAAAACTTCAAACACTTAAACTAAGATCACTATTTGACAATTTATGATTCAAAAAGCTTGTGTCCGGGGATACCC
This sequence comes from Ganaspis brasiliensis, assembly GCA_037103525.1. NCBI lineage: Eukaryota > Metazoa > Arthropoda > Insecta > Hymenoptera > Figitidae > Ganaspis > Ganaspis brasiliensis. Next base: position 1,290,143 of record JAZKLR010000093.1, on the reverse strand, counting down.
GACTCTCCCCTAAACTCAATTTTTTCATTTAAATATATTGAGATAGAAGGCAACAAAAAAAATGTTGTATTTTAATAGAATTGAAATCTAATTCGTTTCATATTTCAATAGCATCTTTTTAAAAGTTGATAAATCCTTTTGCCAAAAAATAAATATAAATTTAACATTGTAAGAAGTAGCTTTGTCGATGTTTGAAAACTAGTAGTAGCGCGGGACTGATTCCCCCTCTACGCCTCTATATACTGCGCGCGCGAACGACAGAGAGCGCGTCGCTCAGTTTTTTATAGATTGCTGATTCGAGCAGATCGATGTAAAGCGTTGAGTTAAATAAAGAGTAATTCAAAGTTTCTAAAAATAGCAGTGTATATATTTATTTATATAAAGGCCTCACTCCTACATGGTAGCAGAGCGTGGTTTCGATTCACGTGTTTAAGAAAGTGATTTGTTGAATTAAAACAAAAACTGACAAAGTGAGTACCGGATTTCTGAAACGAACAACGGAGGTTTCCTTTTTGAAAGCAGAGTGCTTGTGCTGAGGTCCTCGTATTTGCATTCTAGCAAATGCTTCATGTGGATACTTGAAAAGTAAGTTATCAAGCTTTATTGTAAAGTGTGATTGGTTCCAAATTCAGAGGTGCAAAATGAACGGGAAATCGCATTATAAAAATGGCTGCGTAGAACGTGTCGATGCATGCACGGCGCACATTTTTCTTTAGATCGGCAGTGCTTTGTAAAACGACAGATCCAACGACAACTTGTATCGTTAGTCTCGAAGAGATAATCTCGGAAGTTAAATTTTTTTTAGTTTACCCACTTTATTTGAAATCTCTTGTGAGTGTCAGTAATGGCGGATTTCACGGCGAGCTCGGGCATCTTGTGTTCGGGTGAGCAGTGGTCTGACCCGCATCCGTGTTAATTCCTTGAGTTGACGCGAGGAGCAGCACTTGTTTGTCGTTTTACGTTTAAACATATCGGCGGGAAGTTTTTATGATTTTTTATCATGAAAATATATGGATCAGATAATTAGTATTATAAATACTTAGTAGCTTACAAGTTAAATTTAAAATAAAAAAAAAAGATTAATACTTAATATCGAGTTGTCAAGAATAATTAAAATATATATATTCAGAGGATATAATTTATATAAAATTTAAATGTGCTTGGACTTAGTGACTTATTTAGAAAAACAAAAATAATAATTCAGTCAAACTCTGTGTAAACAACTGCTCTCAAACAAATGGATTTGTTTATTTGATTCAGAATTAAAAGTGCAAAGATAAGACAGATTAATTAAAATTAAATAACAAATTGGGAATACTCTCTTAGTTTGGTGTCAAAATTCTGATCTACCTTGTGGGCTGATTTTGTTCACTGGCTTCTTGAGTGTTCTTAAAATTTCAGAGGTTTGAAAAAAAATAATAATAGAATAAATGATATTTTCTTTTAGAGCATGTTTATAAAGTTCTGGGGTCAATGGTTGGATGATTACTTGTGTTCAAACATCGGCCAGTGGTCTACATGTGTGTTTTGCACCGTGCGAAAACTCGATTTTTCGTTTCGAATTAAAGCAATTGCTGTGCAGTTGTTTTTGGTTCAGAAGCATGAAACATTTCCCTATTTAGTAAATTAAGGAGATTCTGGTAATGTTTAAAGAAAAAAAGGTTTTTTTTCATAAGAGATAATTTAGAGTAAATAAAATTTTAAGAGTTGAAACTTTAGAATAGAATTCAGAGGTGATTCAAAAGAAATAATTTGGGAAGATAGTGAAAGAGAGACAAGATGATAAAGATGAGAGTCAGGACTATGCCGAGTATTTAAGGACTAGGTGTCAAATAAACGAGTTTGATCCTGAACCGCAAAATCAAAGTAAGAGTTTTTTTTTTACATTAGTCCATGTTTGACTGAAAATTCAGAGTGCTGTGAGTAAGTGTAAGATTAAAAACTTTTAATTGAAAGCGAATTCAGAGGAAATATTTATTACTACAGAGTGAATGTTCAGATCTGACTATTCTAATTATTCATATAGAGGTAAAAAAAAACCAGGTAATAAGAGTGTATTATTATTCATAGCAATTGTAGCACAACCAAAAGATTCAGAGCAGACAACTCGAAATACCTTGCAAAATTCAGAGATGGACAGAGGAGCCAGCGGTTCACAGGACAATATTGTGTCTTCTCCAGAGACAAACCTGCAGAACACTTCGCAGCCAACTGTCAGTGATTCGAGATCTAAAGAAAATGCTGAAGAATTAATAAATGTGATTTCCAGAGCTCAAGCACTGGCTAAGAAGATGGCGTCAAATGGGTCAATAGATCCAACAACTCGAAGTTTGTTGAAAGGAGCAGTAGACAAACTGGTCTTAGCACAAAATAATATTCTTGAATCGGAAAAATCGAAGTTGAAAGCTATGCAAACAGCTGAGCATAGAGTCACTGACAATAAAAATTTAAAAAATATCCCGAGTACAAGTAACAACACAAGTATGAGACAAAACAACCAAATCATGCTTGATGTTCAGAGTAAAAATAGCAACATAAATATAAGACCAAAAATTCAGAGGAATTATAAGCTGACTTCAAAATCAAGCTTTGAAGTTTGGTTGGATTGCCTCAAAACAGAGTTGACTAGCTGGATGTTGCTTTATTTGGTTGATTCGAAAGTACCCGAACCAACTGGAATTTCTGAAATCGAAACTATTTTAAGGAAAAATTCGGCCAAGGATATCATCATCAGCCACATTGATGAGGAATATCACAAGAAAATCTTAGGTTTAACAGAGCCAATGGAAATACTTCAGAAGTTAAGAGAAAGTAGAAAAGGTGAAGTAATTTCTACCCCAACTTCAATCAGAACAAGGCTCTACAATCTCAGAATGAACAAGGGAGAGAAAGTTCACAAGTTTTGTGAACGTTTCGATCAAATAATCCGAGAGCATGAACTAAGTGATAATCCTCAGAAACTCACAGATCAAGAAAAGCGTTCGACGTTTTACCAAGCTATCATCGGAGTCATGCCCGAAATTAGACGCACCGATTCAGCTGTCATCACAACTACGGGCAAGGAGATGAATCTGGAAGCCTTGAGAAAGGCTATGATTCGTATTCAAGAGGATAATGATGCCGATGTGCGAGATTTAGACGTTCGTGATCTAATTGCGTCCAGAGTCAGCTCTTATAAGTCCAAGAGCAACAAGTCCAAGTGCTATAGATGCAACAGAGTAGGGCACTGGCAACAAGAGTGTCCATGGGCAGCTTCAAATCGGTGGTTTTGCTACATCTGCAATGGGGGAAACCGATCATAAAGGAGAAGATTGCCCGAGCAAATTTAAACGACCAGCTCAAGGACATAACAAAAGGCCTTTCAACAAGCATTTTGATCTATCCGGTCCTCCTTCCAAAAGGAGCAAGTTTCCACAAGGCCAATATAATCAGAGTAGAGGTTCAGCTAATTCCAGAGGTGATCGAGTTCGTGGCAGAGGCTACAACAGAAGCAGAGGGAATCATCGAGGTTCGAGGAACGGCTCGTCTGTCAGGAGAGCTGAATACAATGATCTGGACGATAACCCAGGAGAGGACGATAGGTATGATGATGATCTTGAGTCTGAAGAAAATCAAGGTAAGAGTAAACACATTTGTAATAAAATGAATAAAGTTGATCAAGTAGAGTTTATTGCGGATGCAGGAGCAAATGAACACATTGTAAATAAAAGCTTTATTTTAAGTGATTTTAAAATATCTACAAAAGGGGTTATTAAAAGCGCAAACAAAAATGAATTCGCGAACATAGTAATTGATGGTAGGGGTAATCTGGTGATTAAAAATGATTTAGACGCTAACATAATCAAATTAACTAATGTGATCGCTGCTAAAGATATTTCAGAGAATTTATTATCATTGCGTAAATTAGTAGATGCAGGTCTTAGTACATATTTAGATGATAAAATTTTCAGAGTTTATAACAAAGACAACGATAAAACAATTTTTGAAGGAATTTATGAAAAGCCAAACTGGATAGTTAGATTTGAAGTTCAAAAATATAAAGAAAATATCTGTTGCGATGAGTATGAGTACGATGACTATAGTTGCATTGCGTGTATGGCAACGAGACAATGAGTCTTCAGAACAATCACAGAATAATGAAAATAAGCAATCCTCAGTTTCGGAGGGAGCTGATTCAGAGGTTACTGAAGAGTTAGTAGAGTCTGTGATTGGGAGGGAGAATTTAAAAGGACTCATTGTGTCAAGTACTCAAACTCCAAGTTCAGAGTATATATCTCAAGAACGCAGTTCCAGTCTGATAGTTCTTAAAACAATTAAAGTAGATGATTTAAATAGTATTGAGAGTGTACAAGATTTACTAAATAAAAATCCGTCGGATACTTCAAAATTAGAAATAAAACTAAGTGAGGCGATGTTATGGCATATCAGACTGGGACATGCATCTTTAAACTATCTGAAAATGTTACAAAAAAAGGAAACGATTTTACAGTACGTAAAATTTGATGAGACAATTAAAGAATGTGAAGAATGTATATTATCTAAAATGGAAAAACTTCCATTAAAACAAAATAGAAGTCGAGCACAGAGACCGTTGCAAATGCTTCATTCAGATTTAATGGGTCCAATCAAACCTTCTTCATGGCCAGGAGAGAAGAGGTACATTATGACATTTGTAGACGATTATTCTCGTTATGCCAAAATATATTGCCTGAAATCAAAAGATGAAACTGGCCAAGCACTTGACAACTTTTTGGTATCAGCTCGAAATCTTTTAGGTACAGATGCAAAAGTCTGCTATATTCGATCTGACAGAGGCACAGAATACACCGGTGGAAACTTTGCAGAGGTAATGAGGAGGGAGAAAATTGAATTAGATTGTGGTCCAGCTTATACGCCGGAACTCAATGGAACTGCGGAAAGATTCAACAAAACCATTCAGAGAACAATCAGAGCACTCATGTGCGACTCTGGTTTACCTGCAAGTATGTGGGAATTAGCGCCAGACACAGCTGTCTATACGTATAACATTACTCCTCACAAATCAATCGGCTATGAAGTACCGATATTGAGATTTTGCCCAAAAGCCAGATGTCATCTGGAGCAGGTTAGGAGATTTGGATGTATTGCCTACATCAAACTTCCTAAAACTGAATCTAAATTTAGCAATGTTTCACTAAAAACAGTTTTAGTCGGACATACGGGCACTGGATATATTTTGTGGCATCCAGACTCAAGAAAATTCTTAGAGTCAAGACATGTCAGATTTCTAGAGAAACTAACTTACAAAGATGTATACAAGAAAACACAAAATGAAAATGAGGTAACTAAACAAAAGGAAGACACTTCAGAGATGTTAATCGAATTTTCAGAGAAGGAACCAGAAAAGTTGACAGAAGTTAATCAAACACCAAATCCAGAAAATTCAGAGAGTTCAGAGATAAATAAACCTGAGAATAAAAAAAGAGGCAGGCCAAAGAAAACAAATTTGATAGAGAGTAAACAAAATTCAGAGTCAAATAAAGAGAAGCCTATTGAGCAAGTTAGTCAAAATGGTCCCGTAACAAGAAGTAAAGCTAAAAAAATTAACGATATTAGTTTTGCTCGATATGTAAAAGTTGCACAGGTTAATGAAATTAATGAAGATGAGTTGGGACATATTCTCTTAGCCTCAATTCAAAAAGATCCCATTTCATATGTAGAGGCAATGAGGTCAGAAGATAGAATACTCTGGGAAGAAGCGATAAAGGAAGAATTAAACTCAATGAAGGAGAATAATGTGTGGACAATAGTTGACAGACCTAAAGAGAAACCAAATGGCGAAAAACCTAATATAATTGATTCCAGGTGGATATTTAAGAAAAAGCTCGAAGCCGATGGTACAATAAAACATAAAGCTCGGCTAGTAATCAGAGGGTTTAAAGACAAAAATGTTTATAATTTGAAAGAAACTTATGCTCCGGTATCAAGACTGTCACTTATAAGAGCAACTCTCTCTACAGTAAATAAAGAGGATTTGGAAATGTGTCAAATGGATGTCAAGACAGCGTTCTTGAACGGAGAACTTGAAGAGGAAGTATTCATGGAAATACCTGATGGTGTAGAAACGAAGAGAATGTTAGAATAATTAAAGTTTGTAAACTTAAGAAATCTTTGTACGGTTTAAAAATTAGCCCAAAGAAATGGAGTAAGAAATTTTCAGAGGAAGTACGTAAACTGGGTCTTGAAAATGATTTGCATGATCCATGTTTGTTTACTTGGAGAAAAAATGGAAAAGTAGCATTTATCATATTATATGTCGATGATATGTTAATTGCCAGTAATGATTCAAAGAAACTTAAACAAATTAAATCTCATTTGTGCAGTATCTTTAAAATGAAAGATCTAGGAGAATCCAGAAACTTTCTAGGAATGACTATTCAGAGGAGCAGAGAAAATAAAAGTATCTTACTACATCAAGCTGCTTATACAGAGAAAATCTTACAAAAATTTAATATGGAAGAATGCAAACCACAGAAAACTCCAATGGTAACTCGACAAGTAAAAAATAGGAATAACAAGTTGAGAATTGTTGATGAAAATTCAGAGGTTGTCGAGAAAATTAAGAAAGTACCTTACAGAGAAGCGATTGGAAGTTTAATGTATCTGGCTAGTGCTACTCGACCAGATATTGCCTTTGCTGTTAATTATATGGCAAGTAAACAAGTTGAACCTACTGAAGATGATTGGAATGATGTGAAAAGAGTGTTTAGATACCTAAGAGGAACAACAAATCTTGGTATAAAATTCACATCTGATTCGGAGAACTTGGAGGCACTGACTGACTCAAGCTTCAGAGATTGTGAAAACTCAACCAGTACTGGTGGGTATGTCATTAAGCTCTTTGGCGACGTGATTGTCTGGAGAAGTCACAAACAACCTTGCACCTCATTGTCAACGTGCCATGCAGAATATTTGGCCATGAGTGATGCATGTCAAGAGTTGATATCGTTGGATAAATCAGTCAGATATGTAATAGGACGAACTATGTTTCCGGTTACTATATGGTGCGGTAACAGGTCTGCAAGAGACTGCACCGAAATGGACGGAAGCCACAAACTAAAAACGTTTGATCATCAAAGCTTAGAAATGATTCAGAGAGATCTAGCGTTTAGAGAAGAGACAGGAACTAGAAAGCCAATGCCAGAATCTCATGGCGACTTTATAAAACAATGTGTAGATGAGAAAAAGGTTAAAGTTTTGTGGATACCCACCAAAGATAATCTAGCCGATATAATGACGAAACCTTTGGCTGAGAAAGAGTTTACTCATTTAAGAGACAAAATCATTCATTTAAAATCATAATAATATGAGTTAAATTATTTCAGAGGTTTATTTAAATTTGTATTTATGATAGACTAATATGTTTTATGTTTTCAGAATAGCTGCAACTGGATTCTAGATGAGGAAGAAGGAATTGAATCCTTATAAACCATTACAAACCAAAGTGGACTTCTAGTTAAATTTAGTCTACGTCTTATGTTATGATAGTTACTAATTATTAAGTACTTCTTCGAATGAATATTTATATCAGTTTTATTATAGTTTCGAAATGATATAAAATTAAGGAAAAGATTCGAAGTTTATTTTTGTATTATCGACAAAGGGAGGGAGTGTAAGAAGTAGCTTTGTCGATGTTTGAAAACTGGTAGTAGCGCGGGACTGATTCCCCCTCTACGCCTCTATATACTGCGCGCGCGAACGACAGAGAGCGCGTCGCTCAGTTCTTTATAGATTGCTGATTCGAGCAGATCGATGTAAAGCGTTGAGTTAAATAAAGAGTAATTCAAAGTTTCTAAAAATAGCAGTGTATATATTTATTTATATAAAGGCCTCACTCCTACAAACATCTTAAGGCCTTTATAAATCGATCTGTTACTGTTAAATTTTAGAAAAAATGTATAAACAAAGAATCTTTAATTTGAAAACATCTGGATTTAACCAAGCTGATTTATGCATAATTTATCATTTTTGTACTATAAAAATTACAAAAACCTTTTAATGTCCTCAATTATGATAGACGTTAATTAAAACAAAACGTTTTAAGTTCAAAAAAGATTGTTATACCTATAAATAATCCACAACACTTTTTCTATACCTTAACATTACCTTTAGTGGTTATGTGAGAAACATGATTTGTTTATATTTCTCGAAATAATATAGTAACATACGTTTATTAAATTTTGAAAACTTGATTCTTAAATATATAATGTGTAGTGACAAATATTTAACTGAAATATTAAAGGTTCCAGAGTCTTGCCCATGTGCATTTAAAAAAAAATGTTTTTTTCTTCTAGTCATATGCAAGCTAAGAAGAACAAAAATAGAAAAGTAATTTTTTAATTGTTAGCAATATGCTGAAAGAAAATTATAAAAGATTACGCACATGTAAAGCAAAGTAATAATTTAGATATTAAAAGAAATTAAAAGCTAGTTTCCAGTCAGAGTTACAAGAACAAAACAAAAAACTCAGGATAAGATTAAAAATCTTCAGTAACAAAATATTTGTATTTGACTAAATAACATTCCACTTTATTTTCAGATGGTGAAAATGTGTTTCCATAATTTTAATACTCTCAATACTTCGTACACTTAATAATTATTTAAATAAGGAATAAATTATACGTTTTTTAGAGATATAATTTATTTAATACCTGCAATATTTAATTGTTATATGAAGATCTGAATTAAATATAAAGGAACTATTTAATAGAGATGTTATTTATTAATAACAATCATGCAAGGTTATTTTGTTTTAAACCACACATCTCTGAATATCTAAAATATATAGAGTATTTTAATACACTTATAAGTATTAATATAAAACTCATTCAGTAATATAAGCTCATGAAAAAAAAATGTTAAAATGAATAAATGACTAATTAACATTTCCGAACACGTTTTGAAAAAACAATAAAGTATCATTTTAATAACAGAAATGCAAGTTTTACGTTTAAGGGTATTTCCACGTGTGACGCACGAATGCTTTTACGCTAACATCGATTATTTTTTTCTTTTCTGATAACTTCCAATAGTTTTTTAATACAAAATGATACTAAAAATTTTAAAATTAGTAAACAAACTTTTCTAAACTCTACATTAAAAATTTCTTTTCTGTCTTTTAATTTTTCCACTAAATAATGACCATATTTGCGGTGGTTTTAGTTTATTTTTCTCTATTTTTGCTAATTTTTTAAGGGTACCCACAACCGAATCAAATTTTTTTTTTGTTGAGAAAAATGACTACTTTATTAAATTTTTAATAAGATTTTTTTATTCGACGGAATCAATTAATTTCTTCGCCAGTAGTTAGCTAAGGTCTTTAACTTTCCATACTTTAATATCAGCATCATATTTATTAGGCACAAGTTATGAGTCAAAAATCAAAAGGGTGCCCACAACCGAACCTATTCCCCTATTTTTTAAATTATATTTTCTGAAACTGCTTTTAGAATTATAAAATTTAAAGTTCTTTCTTTACTATGAGCTGTTTTTTTGGCATAAATAATTAAATTAAAAATGTCAACCTCATGTTAGTGTATTCGTGGAAATGCCCTTTATAAATAAGGAATTGCCATTTAAAAAAATAACATAATTCTACCAGTACAGTACTGTCCACTAGTATATGCACTGTAAATAATTTAATTGCTTTTTTTAACGTATCACGTTGGAAATAAATTGCTTCACGTATAACGTGGTAAAAATACAAAATATATAAGTTGTACCATAAAACTATACGATTGCAAATTCCACCTAATGCGTGCAAATTCTCATCTGTTTGTAATTATACTTGTCATACTATAACTTTATATTTTATAAAATAACATTCACTTATAGTTTAGAAAAAATAAACAGAAGTCACGAGGCTTCACGATCGGAACAAAGAGAACAATTTAAAACAAGGCTCCCCAATTATTATAATTATTATTTTAGAAATCATAGGTAGATTTTAAGTGAATTAATTTAAAAAATTTTAAATATTTTATTTGCGAGATGAAAATATTAAATCTCAAGAAATTTTTATGTTTTCAAATAATTTACTTAAGACAGTTTTAATTCTTTTATCAATTCTTCAATTAATAAGAAAAGTTAAACAAAACTTCTACTATCTTGCTGAAACTATTAAAAATAAAGTATTTTTGATATAGAATAATAATTCAAACATACAAAAATATTTCATTTACGTTGCGAAATGGTGTTCAGTTTAAAAAACAATAGTCTATTCAAACAAATTTAACATCCAAATCCAATTATTAAAGACACACTAATTGTCTATTAATTATTAAAATTAATTTTGAATAAAAACGAAACCCTCACAAATTCTATAAATTTTCTATAACTGAAATACATTTTTATAAATCTAAAAGTAAAATATAATTTTTTTAAAATGATTATTCCGTAAGAGTTAATTTGAAGTACTGAAAATATTACATTTTAAATTATACAGTTTTTATAAATGGATGAAAAAAAAACTTTAGAAGCAATTAAAAACATTAGGATCACTGAAATCACTAAGAATTAGGTTTATAATTTTGGAATTGTATAAATAAAAGTGAATACAAAATTACAACAGTTAAACATTTAAACAATTATGAGGTTATTATTAACCAATTTTTTTGTTTATTTATTAATTACCACATAAAGAAAAAATGGCAACCCATCAAACTGACAAATTGTAATTATCGTGATTCATTTATTCTTAAAAAATTTGGTTACACTCGAATATTATACAATTGAACATCCAACTTATCAGTTTAACTCTCCGGAGTGTAAAAGAAATGATAAATTATGTGTAATGTTTACAAAAGGAAAAATATAGTAGAGAGTAAGTGGTATTACGTGTAATGTCTGATTAATTATGTAAACAAATATTTAACCATGAAAATTTAATACTCCAGATGTCTCATTGTACATATATTTTAAGCTAAGAATTATTATTTAGAAATATTTCATTTCAAAAAATATTTTAAATCAGCGCTCGATTTGTTACGAATGACTCAGCTATTTAAATAAAATCTTAAAAACATGGTTTTTGTTTTGATTGACAAAGCATGGAGAGAAGCTCCTTAAGTATAAAATTACCACACCGATCATCTGTCGGTTGGTACTACAAAATCAGAATTTAATTTTTGGAGCTAAGGCACGCTTTCTTCTGGATCGTCACATATGTAGTTAAATTTTTTGCATTTTTTCTAGTCATGTTCGACCTCTTGCAAAATGTAAGTAAAAATTGTGTTATAATACTAATAAATTTATTAAATTTTATAGTTAATTAAATCTCACAAAAAATATAATGTAAACCAAGTCCATTTCTGGGCCAATAGGCTGAAATAAAATATATATTACTATTATTATTAGTTAATTAAGAAATCTTTATTATTTCAGGAGTTATTTGAAATTTAAAAAACATTGCACTTTAACTATTTTTACAGTATATGTTTTAAAAATTTACAGAAAGACATCATCTTGGGTAAATTTTAATCAGAATATAGATAGTTTAAAACGAAATATAAAAGAAAATTTTTATTTCAAATTAAAAACAAACAAAATTGATCAATTTGAATTACTGAAAATAGGTTGTTACATACTAGTGGACGGTAATGTAATGTAATAGAGATTTTTCAAATACTGACTTTCAAAGAAAATTTTAAGATGAAATTGAAGATAGTAAAATTGAAAATACTCGCTGCGTAGATGAATAGATAAGGAAATATTTTAAGAATTTAATATTAATAAAACTATGAACTATGATTAACTTGTTCTTGTTTTCCTACAAAGGTTTAACTAAAGAATGGAAATCTTAAAATTTTTTTTTACTTTTACAGCCTTTCTGCTTAGATATATTGTTTAAAGTAATGCAATTTCAGTAATAAAATTGCATCATTTTATAAATTTTTCGTTAACAATTTTAAAAGTAACAATGTATACCTATTTATAACTTCCTGTAACTTATTATTAATTAAAAAAAAAGACAAAGAAACTTTTAATGATTGTGGAAAAAAAATAAAACTCATCTATAGTATTGTTTATTTGTTAATCACCTAATCAGAAATCTCGAGAAATTGAAAATATTTCCTTATCACGAATAAAATGACAGGTACAGAATTGAAAAATAAAAGTCACTACGACAAACGGGGCAATTACTACAATAAACTATTTCCTAATACCTGCTGCTCCATCCTTACTGGACAACAAATTGTTTAGTCCGTTCGGACTTTGGCAGATACAGTCCAGCTATGAAAAAAAGCTCAAAATGTAAGATATCCATATTTATTTAAATATTCCTGAAGTATTTATTTCAATATTACATCAAAATAAACGTTAAAAATGTCGAGACTATTAAATAATTGAGACATAATTGTCAAAAACTTGTTGATATGTTATGATTGAAACAAGAACAAAAAAATTAATTTTTTTAAGTGGAAAGATAAAAGTCATAGCGAATTATTATTATATTATTTCAGGGCAAATTTCTTATTATCAGGACAAATAAAAAAGAAAGTAAAATTCTAAATAACCTTGAGTTCACATTTTGAAAATTCTAACCTATTTCGAGCAGTGAACAAATATAGAAAATTATTAGTTTCAGGAGTATTCTTATAAAAAAAATAATATCTTACCTAACAAATGTCAACATAAATTTAACAATCAATTTATACAGTATTGTTAATAGATTTTCCAACGTAGTAAAGCAATTTTATTCTTAGTTTTTAATATTATTACAATCTGTTACAAACTTAAAAATCTTTACGTCATCTTTCAGATGATTAAAATCAAGATACAAAACTAAACTGTAGATGACCATGTGGATATAAGGATATTCAAGTTGGGTGGGGAGAAATTCAAAATGGCGGCTACCTGGATGACAAGTTTGCATTGCAGTCAATGGGGCGAAATCAGTTTCTGTACAATAACTTTTAAAAAACAAATTTTCGAATCTACGTTTATTAACAAAATATTTTTCATTTATCGAAAGCTATTTTTTAAAATAATAAAATTGTGTAAAATTTTTATGAGTTTTTATTATTTTAAAAAATATCTTTCGAAAAATAAAAAATAATTTGTTAATAAATTTCTCCCCACCCAACTTGAATATCCTTATTGTGATGTGATGTCGATGTATGTAGATAGGGTTCGCAACGTATTGGTGAGCAGATATTACGTAGTTAATTACTACGTAGTTTTCTAATGGCGCTTGTATGGCGCTTTTATACGTATACATACATACCTCGTCCAGGAATTTTACTTTTGTCTCATTCTACAATTCTACTACACAGCAGTGGCATAAGTTTGTCTCGTTCTCGCACTACACTGTAAAAAAAATACTTACAGAATTACAATGCAAAGTATTTTTCCGTCCCAAACATTAAATTTATATTGCAATAGTCCATCGTAATACGTGATAAAAATGTAACGCGATTGTAAAACTACACTTCGAGTGTAGAACTTCATCGTGTTGCGATGAAAATATTCATTCGGTTTAAAAATGGCTTGTAAATATTCCACGTATAACATGGTGAAATCACAACGCGTTGTAAAATTACTACGTAACACGATGGAAATATTTCGCTTCACGTATCACGTAGTAATATTACAATGCATTCTGATTTCTCTGCATCGACTGTGATTTCACTACGTTGTACGTGAAATATTTGCATGTCGGTCGAATATTTTCATCGTAATACGTTGAAAATTTATCACGTGTCACGTGAAGTGATTTATTTACATCGTGTCACGGTGTAAAAATACAACGAAATTTTTTACAGTGTAGTTATGTGCCCAGACTGTCTAGGACACATAACTAGTGAGAGAACGAGACAAACTAATGACACTGCAGTGTAGAAGAATGAGAGAAAAGTATAAGGACAAGGTATAAAAGCGCCATAATGGATGCGTCAAGGCACACTCTCAGGGGAAAGTCCCATGAGGTCCGTTCTGCGTTGCGTTGTAATGAGATAGAAAAGGACAAAGTATATATGTGTCCTATTCTTTCTCATTACAACGCAACGAAAAACGGAGTCATGGGACGCCGGCCTCACCTCGGGGTCTGTCTGTATGCGCATGCAATCGACATGAGTTAGAGGAAGACAAAACATTCAAATTTCTATTTCTGTCTTCTTCTATCTCAGCAACTGCATGCGCGTGCAGACAGGCAAACTAGGTGGGAGCGTACCTTTAACCTTCTTGATTTGTGACGTCAGATTAAAATAAGCCTAACGCACAATGAATCGTAATCGCTGATCCTTAATCGTAAGAATGAGAGGAAGTAGGACAGACATATATCTCTGTCCTGCTTCCTCTCATTATTACGATTAAGGATTAGCGATTACGATGGCTTGTGCTTTAAGGTACGGTACAGCTCGCGGACTATAGGCCTAAGCAGATAGAAATACGGTTACGGGACCAGAGCATGAGACAGAAAAGGACAGAAACTGTCTCTGTCCTTTATTATCTCATGCCCAGCTCCCGTAACCGTATTCGTTGTGCTTTGGGCTTATAGGAGTTGCCTATGGCAACCGTGAAAGAGTAAGAAAGACAGAAGATTCTCTGACTCTCTTACTCTTAAACGGTTGCCATAGGCAACTCCTATAGTCCGTTAGGTGTGCCCGTACCTTTAGGCTATACTTTATAGGGATCTTTATGTCTCAGCCTGAATTGTAAAATTGTAGGTTTTAGATTAATTTACGAGTAAATTACACTATGTATGGCTTAACGCACATTGAATCGTAATAGCTAATCCTTAAGCCCAAAGCACAGCGAATACGGTTACGGGAGCATAGCATGAGATAATAAAGGACAAAGATTATTTCTGTCCTTTTCTGTCTCATGCTCTGGTCCCGTAACCGTACTTCTATCTGCTTAGGCCTTTAATCGTAAGAATGAGAGGAAGCAGGACAGAGATATATGTCTGTCCTACTTCTTCTCATTTTTACGATTAAAGATTAGCGATAGCCTAAAGCACAACGAATCGTAATCGCTAATCCTTAATCGTAATAATGAGAGAAGCAGGACAGAGATATATGTCTGTCCTACTTCCTCTCATTCTTACGATTAAAGGTACGCTCCCAGCTCGATGTCTGTCTGCCTGCGCGTGCAACCGACACGAGAGAGAAGAAGACGGAACTATATTTCCGTCTACTTCTCTCTCATATCGGTTGCACGCGCAGGCAGGCAGACGCCGAGCTGGGAGCGTATCTTAAGGATTAGCGATTACGATTCATTGTGCGTTAGGCTGATTACGATTCATTGTGCGCAAGAAGATTGTGCGTTAGGCTTATGTATGTATGTACAGTACGCTTCCATTTAAGAGCATGTCCCAGATCTTGGGACCACTTGAGACTAAAATGTAGAATTCTATCTTATCTCCCATACTTAATTTAGTTAATTAATTAATTTTAATTCTCCCAAACTAGAGAAGATATCGATTTAAAATTTTGGGAATCGTTTGCGAAAGTCATAAAGTGTGTCATGAATGTTCAACTTATTAAAAATTTTAAAAAACAATTAAATTATTAACAAATTAAATATGGGAGATAAGATAGAATTCTACATTTTAGTCTCAAGTGGTTCCAAGATCTGGGACATGCCCTTAATTGACCTCCATTTTAAATGAACTTCCATTTTATTTGAACTTTTCCGTACATTTTAAATGAACAAAATTATCCCTACCACTCATGTGCACGTAAGGGGAAATGTTACATTTCCCCTCACGTGCAAAGTGTTTTTGGTACTTGCGTAAAGAGTGGGAAGGGTCAATTAAAATGTTTCATCCGGTCCCGACGAGGTCAATTAAATGGAAGCGTACTGTACAAAACTTCTATGGTAAAATACTAGGTAAATAACGGTAGAAAATCATGTAATTTACCTTAAGTATTTTACTTGCCCAACACTGTTCCTTGCTTATTATTGATTACTGTCCATGGGCAACCCTGATCTTGTTTGCCTGGATTTTTTAATTTCAAAAATTTCTAACCTCTATATTATAATACCACGTGTGTTGTTTTATATCCACAATTTTAAATGATGATTATTGATAATTCATAGAATAAGGTATGAAAAAAGTAATATATATAAATATAACTAAGTTACACGAAGTAATATATTGATCATGATGTTTGTAAACGTTTTATGTGTTTAGTAAACAAAAAATATAATAAATAATATTAGATTTAACGTTGTAATACTATAATCGAAGTTTTAGGTGGGTCAAAACTTCTGAAAAAAATAAAAGTTCAAGCTCTTTCGATTTTTTGAAAAATAGCAAAACATTATCAGTGCGTCTAGACGGACAAAGTATAAAATAATAAGAGTGTCTTTTGCTAGACGTCTTTCGATTAAAGCAGCTCAAATTAAATCGTCAGTCAGCTGTCTGGCGATTTAAGGGAAATGAAGTAGTTCGCCAGTTAAGAAAAATACACAGTAAAAGACTGTCGATTTAAGGTGAGTAACTTATGTATTTTGACAGTAAAAGAAAAATATATCCTACACGATAAATTAAA
Source organism: Ganaspis brasiliensis (assembly GCA_037103525.1). Taxonomy (NCBI): domain Eukaryota; kingdom Metazoa; phylum Arthropoda; class Insecta; order Hymenoptera; family Figitidae; genus Ganaspis; species Ganaspis brasiliensis. The sequence continues at coordinate 1,273,608 of JAZKLR010000093.1, read as the reverse complement.
GGTTAGGTTACGAATATGTCATAAGGGTCAAAAGCGTAAAAGAATTTAAAGTAACCTGAATTTTTTTCTTTTTCGTCAATTAATACAAATTTTAAATATAAAGTTGTTTAGCATTGAAATTCCTAGTAAGAACATAGGAATATTAAAGAATTTAGAATCTGAATCCCCCTTCAATGCAATAGACGAATTTTCCATTTTAAAAATTCCAATATAGAGATTATATATAAAAATGTATTATTTTTAATTCCAATCAGAATTATAGTATTATAATTATCTGTAAAAAATAAATTTGTAATACTAAAATTAAATTTAAAAAAAAATCGATATATAATTGGTTGAACTAAAATTATGCTCCCGAACCGTGAAATTCAAAAATACTACGATTAAGGGGTTAACATGGGTTTCAAAGGCCAAAAAAAGCATTTTTTTTAATTTTGTTTTTCATGTTTAATGAATTAATTGATTGAGTCCTTTTATCACATAAAAGTAAAATATTTAAAGAATAAATCTTAGAAATTTCATTAAAAAATTATAAAAATTAATTCATTGAGAACTGGCGTTTTGAGACCACTGGGGAAAAAATGTGTTTGCGGTGGACATGATAATTTCATATAGCTTCATCCGAAATTAAGAAACGAAAAGCTATCTGTTAGTGGGTGAGTCTGGCTGCTGCCCGATCGAAGAGTATAAAAAATGTTGAATATGTGGTAGAGCTTTATGCAAAAAATTCAATTTGTTACACACTTTTTGACTGTACATATCTTTATAAAATTGGTTTTTATTAAAAAAACAAAAAATCCTTCGTTCATGCACAAGTCAATGCGATTGACAAGAAGTGTACCAAATTTTCAGAAGATCGGTGCATTAGTTTTAAAGAAATCGTGTCCACCGTTTTCAAAAATTGAGTTTTGAGAAAAAAGCAATTAAAGTTAAAAGTTCAAAAGTCACATTTTTCAGGATACTGGCAGAATTTTTGTTATTCATGAAAAATAATCAATTGATACTTGATGATTGGAAATATGAAATTAGATTTTCAAAATTTAGAGAGATAGGCACGATATTTTTCGATTTCAATATATTCTTATTAAGTTCTTTTCTGGAAACATTTTCCAACTGCGTGTTCAAAATGTATTCCATAAATTACATAATTAAGGAAGGTTCCCATATTACGTAACGTTTTTTCCGTCAAATTTTGACCTCCCCCATGTAACACATCGTTACATACATTAACGCCATTTTTTCTGCTAGTCGTAACAAACTGCTGGACCCCTCCTAAAAACGTTACATAATTTGTGAATGCTCCCTTATCTACAATAACACTTAACAGTTTTTATTAACTATTTATTTTTACATTTTTAAGGGACGCATGAATCTTCCACAGATCTCATTTGATTTAATGCACAATTTATTTAAACTTATTGCAACGAACCAACAGTAGCCATAATTTTAATTTACTTGAATTAATATTTAGTCTAATTTTCATTCTTCTGTTTATCCATTAGCTCTGATTTTTCTTTTGCAGAAATGTTATTTTACTGAAATTTTTTTAACATGAGTAGACATTTTCTCTTTTTATTTATCTAATTTATTGGTTGAAATAATTTTGTTTTACTAAAATTTAATCTATTCTAACGATCTTCATTAATAAATTATTCATTATTTTTAATAAACTATATTACAATTAAAATAAAGATTTAAATTGAACTTCTTAATGTTTTTTACTCTCCAGGATTATTTTCTGTTTGAAATTAAATTTAAAAAATAATTTTTCACAACGTATCTTAATGTCAAGACAATTTCTTCCAATTTTCTGTTTTTCTAAAACACATTTAAAAATGTAATAATAAATATTTAATGAAAAACTGTAAAGTGTTATTGTAAACAATTATGTAATTTAAGAAATAAATTCTGAACACGCAGTTGGAAAATGTTTCTAGAAAACGACTTAAGGAGGTTCTATCGTAAAAAGAATTAATATTACCATTTTAATCAAATTTGGTCCACTGGCAAATAATAGTTTTATAATGATGCAGTTAAATTTTTGAGAATGCAGTTCTGACAGTCGGCTACGCCAAAAGTCATTTAAGAAGAAGAAGAAGAAATTTTTGAGACCTCAAGGTACTTTTGAAAAAATATATATAAATATGTAAATATCTATGTGACAAACTACTCAATTCCTATAAGACTCAATGTAAAATTTTAAAAACAAAAACGCCTGTAACTTTTTTTACAAGTACCTTGAAGTCTCAAAAATTTAACTGCATCATTGTAAAATCATTATCTATCAGTGGACCAAATTTGATTAAAATGGTAATGTTAATTCTATTTACGATGGAACCTTCTTAATAAGAATATATTGAATCCTTGGAAATTAATATTAAAATTTACCCCCAACTTAAAGCAGGCATTTTTTTTAATAATTAAAACTAAAAAACTATCTTCTTTTTCAATACTACATAACTTTATATTTAAAAATTGTATTAATTGACGAAAAAGAGAATAATTATTTTTAAAACTTGAGGTTACTTTACATCCTTTTATGCTTTTGACGCTTTTGACATATTCGTAACCTAACTCTTAATTTATCGTGTATGATAAATTTTTTTCTTTTACTTCTACCGTGTATTTTTTTTAACTGGCGAACTAATTCATTTCTCTTAAATCGCCAGACGTCTGAAGTAATAGACACTTCTTAAAATAATTCGTCCGGCTAGTAAAACATTGACACTGTAAAAAAAATTGGTTAAAATTCTTGGGGTTAAACATGTTAGATTCTTTGGGGTACAGAGCTAGTCCCTTTAAGTTGTAAGGCGAACAGAGTTGAAATTCTCGAAAACTTTAACCCGTTTATTCCCAAAAATTTTAACGAATTTTTTTTACTGTTTCAATATTTTTCTAGCCGGACGTTTAGTATCATTTTTAATAAAATGTGTTTAAGGTATATCTGACAGTTAAACTTGAAAAAATCGATTTTCTTTAAATTGTGAGAAAATGTGTTATTTTATATGAGCCTGCTATGTGGTTAAAATTTCAGTACCCCTTTTCATGCTAAAAATTGGAATTTTTAACATGAATATCTCAATCTTTAGCAATTAGCATGGCAAGGGTTACTGAAATTTTATCAAGATAGAAGTCACGTATAAATTAACGTTTTCTCCCAATTAAAAAAAATCCTAAAAAAAATCATTTTTTCAAGTATAACTGCCGAAGAAATACCATAAACTGGAAGATCATAGACAGAATAAGACATTACAATCCCCATATTTTTGCGAAAAATTAGTTATGTAATATAAAAGAGTATTAAAAGCTGAATTAAAAAATAGAAAGTTGCCCAATTTTTACCTGCCGTAATCTCAAGCTGCCAGGTGTTGAATTGCAGTTTTTTGTTGTTGTAATTATCTACGCTCATCATATTTTTAAATAATTTTATACCAAATTGAAGATCATGTTTTCCCTTATTCAATAGATTAGGATTGCCTTATTAAAAATAGCTGGTATGATATATAATAATAGCTGCAAAAACAATAAAAAACAAAACTAAAAAAAAGGTTTTGCTGATCAACCTAAATTTATCCCTGGACTTTGTCTTACTAAACCGGTTTAAAAGTTTTATAACCTGTTGTTCGTTCGTTAGTTAAACCGGGGATTTAGGCTAAAAGGTATCTTAACCGGTTGTCTTTTATCAGTAAAACCGGCTATTCAGATTAAAAAGTTTTTCAATCCGTTTATTTGTTTATCAATTTTAGTTATTCGATTTTTCGAAATAAAGAAATTACGTTTATTACAAAAAAAATTTAGTTCTTGTAGCTTTTTGAAATAACAATACTTCTGATAAATGACCATTAGGGGAAAAAAATGTAGGATAAATAATTTTTCGGTTAAATAAAGATTATGCAAAAAAGTTGTATTTTTTAAAAATTAGTTTCAATTATAATTCGAGTAAATAAAAATTATATTAAATTATAATTTGAATTACAAAATTTACATTAAATAGCAAGTCGATAGTAAATGTTTCGACGTATGGTATGAAAATTAGAAAATTGAAATTTGGGCTATAATCATGCACCACAATTTGCAATGTAAATATTTTGATTTCTTATGATAATTTTCAATTAATACTAATATTTATTTAGTACTCCAGTCACTATTTAAAAACGAAAATTTAGAAAAATCTGATAGTTGATCAGTCACCTTCTTATGAAATGCTCCTTATAGTTATAGTAAAATTTGTCTTTTATTCAAAACCATTATTGAACTAGTAATATATAGAACATTAACAAAGTAGCACATAATAACAACAGGGTGTTCAGCGGTCAGGAAAAAGTCAGGAAAATTGAACAATTTTTATTACTCCGGGAACTTTCTTTTAATTAAAAAAGATGATTTTTCTGAAAAATAAAAAGGATATTATTAATATTTGATATAAAAAAGTGAATGAAATAGTCAGAGAATTTTTGTTTTATTTGCGCTAGACACCCTGTTAAAAAATATAGTAATATAGTTTACTGATTAGACAATTTTATAATCAGAAACAGTAAAATCCACGTACATTGGGCCCGCATTTGTGGGACTCCTGCTTATGTCGGAAATTTTTACCTGTTCCGATGTATGTGGATTTTACTGTAATTATGAAAAGTAAGCATTTATAAGATTGATAACATAAAAAGGTGCAAATTAAAAATAAAAAAATAATAACCAAATATTTATTTACAGAAAATCTAAATAAAAAAAATGCCTGGAGATCAGGAGGACTCCGTAAAACATAAAACTCATCGTGATCGCAATGCAGGTCGAAAAGCGGAAAAGAAAAAAGCTAAAAATACTCATGTGCAAGAATTAACAGATAAACAAAGAAATCCTAAAGCGTTTACTTTCAATTCAGCAATTAAAGCTGAAAGAAGATTCAGGCGCAAACAAGATATAGAAACAAAGAAGCAACATATTCCCTTAGTTGATCGAACTCCTTTAGAACCTCCACCAATTTTGGTAGCAGTCGTTGGGCCCCCAAAAGTTGGAAAATCTCTAGTCATTCAATGTCTTATCAAAAGCTTCACCAAATATCCTTTAACAAATATCACTGGTCCAGTTACTGTCGTTTCGGGAAAGAAACGCAGAATCACTTTTATTGAATGCAACAATGACGTAAACAGCATGATCGATATAGCCAAAATAGCTGATTTGGTTTTATTATTGATAGATGCTTCATTCGGATTCGAAATGGAGGTTTTTGAATTTCTAAACATCTGTCAAGTTCATGGTATGCCAAGAATCATGGGAGTTCTTACACATTTAGATATGATAAAAAACTCAACACAACTAAAGAAAACAAAGAAATCACTTAAACAAAGATTTTGGACCGAAGTTTATGCTGGAGCCAAATTGTTTTATCTCTCTGGAACTTTACACAATGAATATTTACGAAATGAAGTGAAAAACTTGGCAAGATTCATTTCTGTGATGAAGTTTAGACCTCTTTCATGGAGAACTACACATTCTTACCTATTAGCTGATAGAATTGAAGATTTGACGAACCCAGGGGAAATTAAAGTAAATCCAAAAGTTGATAGGAGCGTTAGTTTATACGGGTAAGAAAAAAATTTTAATTCTGAAAAAAATATACTTATATATAATAATTATATGAATCACAAATTTCATTTAGATTTCTTTTGATATAGGTAATCTTTTTTTTATTATTATTTTGTTAACCCGCAAAATTAAATTCATCCATTATGCATTTTAAACATTTTGATTATGAACTAAAATTGTGTATAATTCGAACTATTCGAACATCTCTTGGATCTATGTAACTCATATTTTGTCAGATTTTTACTAAATAGGAGAATCTACACTTTTTCAAATAGATATCTTTTTTAAATTTCTGCAATAAAAATATCATAACTCTAATATTTTAATACTAAAAATTTTAAAAAAATACTGTAAATATTTTGAAAATGTCAATTGTTCAAGTAAAGGTTATCATAAAAGGGATCTTAAATGTCGGTTACATCCCTCTTCCACTATAAGAGATGTATTCTCAATTTTTTATCATAAAGCAACTAAAATGTTAGAAACATTAATGTATTATATATTTTTTAATTCATTTCAAAACGTTTATATGAATTTCTTAATACAGTAATATTTTCTAAACCTTGAAAATTTTTTTAAAATCCGGAAAAGGCCTTGAATTTTATCTCCAAATTTAACTGGTCATCCTGTAAACACTTTTTTAACAAAAATTTATTTTGTGTTGCAACGTTTCGTCAATTCATCATTGATCTCATCAGGCTGTAACATAGCAATTTTTCTTAACATCCTGGTCGAAAGTTCAAACGTTCGGCATCGATTTCGAATCAGAAAGTCTAACATCGCTGCATTAACGGATGCACACTAGCCCCCTCTGTTAGAGAGAGTGCGAAAGTTGGAATGCAATGCAGAAAGCAATAAAGCAAAGCAGAAAGCATCGACGCACACACGCACACAAAGTTTCTAGCTTGCGCGCGAGATTATCGCATTGTGACATTTAACCTAAAAGCTTGTCGTGCGGTTGTTTTAAAACATAAGTGTTTAATAATTTATTAAAATCTGTTTTTTTTTAAATTGATATGAGTTAATCTTGAGAATATTTTTAAATCAAAATATTATTTAACTATTTTACATAATTGTTTAAATTGAAAAGTTTTTTTTTAAAGTTATTTGCAATTTTTTAATACATTTTCGATGCCTGCCTCCGACTAGCAGTACTCGCTTCGCTCGTGCTGGTAAATGTCGGGCAGTCATCAAAATTTGATATAAAGAAAAAACGTTTTTTGAAATAGTGATCAAAGAACGATCCAAAGATTTCACGAGTTAAATTAATTTCAGATATCTCTGCCGGTGTCTGACAGAGACGTGATTTCTTAAAGATAGCCGCGCAATCAGGCTGTCAAGTTTGTCAGCTGAAACGTTGTTAAATTGTTTTTAATAAATTTAAGTGAATTTTGAAACGTAATTTCGACCGAATGATAAGAAAAATAGTATACGCTTCACGGGCAGAAATTCGAAAGCCCTGAAATCAATACCTTGCGTGATAGTTAAGAAAAAAATACATCATCAAGAGGTGATTTGTCATTGTGTGTTTACATCGACGAGGTTCAATTTAGAGTGAGAAAATTTAAATTCGAATAATATAAGCTATTAAGGTGTCAAAATTTCCAATAGATATAAATGAATGCCTCGATAAATACATAAACAAATACAAACGAATGACGAAAATCAAAGTTGAACTCAAAGTTTAAATTCTAAAAAAAAGTTTAAATTATATTACTATTTTTTGTAACATGTTTTTATATGTATTGCTTAAATTCAAAATATTTTCTTTTTTACTTATACTATTAGGGTCATGATTGATAAATTACGTTTCTGATAATGTACGTCTTTTCCAGTCTTATTCAACATAAATAATTTTAACATTATCAAAGACAGATAGATTTATGTTGGTTTTTTATACAATGTTCGAGAATGATTTGATTTACTTTTTGATTTTCGCATGCTCATTTTTCTCATGAAAACTTTTATGTGAAAGAGAAATCGCTCTGTCCGTGAGATTATAAACAATATTACGTTTTTGATTAAAAGGATGGTTAGATAAAAAGTTTAACAATCTGCCCGATGAGGTAGGTTTTTGATACCAATCGGTTATAAGACAGTTATTTGTTCTTATTAAGGGGTCAGTATGGATTTATTTTTTATAAACAAAAAACAAACTATAATTTTTCAGTTGGACAAACAAAATTTTCTTATTTGGATAAACTAAAAAATTTTCTTCATGTAAGCTCAAATTTTCAGGGATTCTACTATGCACGTGCCGCTTTGGCGTGAACTAGGAAAATAAAAATCTAGTAATATTTCCGCTATTTTGTTTTCTTTCATCGAAATTAAAAGATCCTAGTTCAGGCGATAACTACACATCCAAATTTTAAGAAAATACTTGATTTTTTGATTTTAGACAAGAAGACTATATACAGGAGAGAGAGCTTTGCTTTATTTGTATGGAAAGGAGTGGGGATGAGCCTTCAGTTCGACCAGTGCGCGGTCATGAATTTTATTACTCTGCGCACACTCAGCAGTTTCCGGTGTGAGCAAAGTAATAAAATACATGACCGCGCACTGATCGAACTAAAGGGCTTCTGCCTACTGGCACAGCCATTTTCCTTGTATACCCCCACTACCGTAATGTTTCTCCTGTATCTAGTCTTCTTGATTTTAGACAAGGCAAACTCCAGATATCGTGTCGGCCATTAAAATTTAAGGTTAACTTCAAGCAGCTATTTCGCAGAAATAAACAATCAACAATTAAAATGAAAAATATTTTTTGTCACTTTTAAATGTCAATTTTTATGTATAAAAAGACTGTGTTATAAACATATATTTTAATATAGAAAATTAATCCTTTAAAATTTGTACAATAAACCCATACTGACCCTTAAAGGAGGAGGAGTTTTGAGAAAAAACATAATTGCTGAAAGATGCATTTAGAGAGGCCAAAAAGGGTATTAAGAAATGAGATCCGCGCAAATTGATAACGAGGCAAAAGACCCCCGGCCTGGAAAACCCCGATTGGATGAAGAAGATCATCGAGGCCTTGTTTCCACTTGCAGAATCATGATCTCGGAAGGACTGGAGTGCCTGTCAAGTCTTCTTTCTTACAGGATGCAGGCGGACGATTGAAGTCAGGCAAGGCGCCTGGAATCGATAAGATAAACAACGAGATCCTTAAACAAGTGATCGTTGCTTCACCCCAAGTTTTGTTAGACTGCTTCAATAATTACCTCAAGAGAGCAATGTTCTTCCGTGACTGGAAAAGATAGATGCTGCTCCTACAAAAGCCTATATGTGACTGTCCATGAGAAAACGTGCTTTAGCTCCAAAAAATAAATTTTGATTTTTTAATTTCAACCGACAGATTTTCACTTGCTCTTTCATTTCCAAAAATAAAAAATTGTTGTTTTAAAGAACTTTATGTGATATTAAGCAAGGAGCGTAGGTCCATTGCATTGGTTTCAATGCATTGCTGCAACTTTAATCGCTCATCCTGTAAAATTGACGTTTGGAAGCTAAGGCACGTTTTCTTATGGACAGTCACATATGACTGTTAGATACGATAGGGAAACTTCTAGAAGATATGATTGTATCTGTAGCGAATATAGCTCTACTAAACCACAGGGAATAGACTGTCCGAATTGGATTACCGATTGACAGAAGTTACCTCGCTAGGAAAGAACAAATTAGTCCTGGGAAAGAAGAAGGGCTTCTGCGCGTGGGTAGCTATAGACATACGCAACAAGTCGATGAAAACAAAAGACATTCCGCCCTACCTGTTGCGGTAATGAATAATTATATCAGCGACAGGTGGGTATTGTACGAGGGTAACACCTGCACTCTGAAAGAAGAAATGCAACGTGGTACCCCTCAAAGCTGGAAGATAGGACCATTCGCATGGTATGTGTCGTACGATTACTTCTTGCGAATGGTTCTACCCAAAGGCGCGGTAATCGTCGGCTTTGCGGACGATGCCAGAAGCCGTGGGCATTTTGGTGAACGACTGGCTGGATGACAGAGTTCTCTAATGGGCCTGGAGAAGACGCAGGCTTTCATGGTCACAGAAAGACGTGGTTATAGAGACTTTACACCGCAATGAGAAGCGTGGAATACGCCTGCGAAACTAAAAGGGAGGTGAGAAAATTTTCGCCTGAGAAAGAGCAGAATGTATCTGTCTCTCTCTCTCTAACTTATGCTACCCTCTCTCTTCTCAGTCGAAATTTTCACTCCTCCCGCTTCGTTTCGCACGCGCATTCTACGCTTCTCACTGTGGTGTAAAGTCTCTCATATACTCATAGGAATCGCAATAGACGGTTTCGAGGTCTAGTAGAGCACGCATATCAAGTCAAGAGTTTTTTTTCGTACCACCCGTCAATATAGCGGTGGCTTCTGAGAAGGCTATCCAATGTGCGGAAAATTTGACTCGTCTAATAGCGAGCATTGAAGGCCTTCAGAAGCGAAAAGGAGACTGGTGACGAGTGTGGTCTACTTTAAGCTGTTTTATGCCTATAGGACGTATAGTATCAATGAGTTCTGCTCAAATCCTTGGCAGCGCGTTAGACCTTTTGACGCAAGAAAGGGAGAAAGTTTTCTTCTTTTACAAGAAAAGAAATTCTTCTGTTTACGTGGAAGACAGTAGATCTAGCAAGGACCATATTCGCCGAGAAGCGAGAAACAGACTCGTCGAAAGGTGTCAAAAAAGATGGAGCGGGGAGGAAACAAGCCGGTGGACTTATCTGCTGATACCAGCACTCGTTACCTGGATGAACCGGAAGCTTGGAGTAGTGTCGTACTACCTCACGCAAACATTGGCAAGTCATGGGTGTTTAACTCATACCTGCAGCGCTTCACAAAAAGAGATGATTTGGAATGTGCTTTTCGTTAGTGAAGCATTAACTACCTATGATTGATACAAACTGTAAAATAAATAGTGATGCCGTTCAAGATAAGAATTTATTTATCTTGGCTTGAGAGGCCCAGTAACTTTCTTGGGTTGATCTTGGTTTTCAAGAGCAAAATTTTGGTTTTGTATTGGCTTGGTTTAGGATTGAAAAATCGAGTCTTGGATTGATCTTGACTTGCAATTTCAAGATTTCTACACAACAATAGAAGCAGTACATTTTTTATGGTAGCGCTATTGTCCGAAACTACCTGGACCAACCCCATCATCCAGAGTCACTTACTTCCAAACTGGTTTTGCTATTATTTTCGAAGGAAAAGCACATCTGGTAAAAATCTTGAGTTTAAAAACCAAGATCAACTGAAGAATCTTCCAAGATTTCAACCAAGCCAAGAAAAAGTTGATCGAGATGAAACCAAGCTAAAGTAGAAATATGTATTGACTTGGTATTGTATTGGGCTTGGAAAATCTCGATCGGCGGCATCACTAAAAATAAATGATCCTAACTGGATCACTGACATATTATTGTTAAAGAGCTTTACTAATCTACTGGTACAACCGTCCTTTTCTCCGTCTTTTTTTTGTAATGTAAAATATTAATTTGTATAAAAAATTAAAGAATTTAAAGTTTTTTTTTAATTTGTTGCAGGTATGTGCGTGGAGTACCCATGAAGAAAGATTCCTCAGTTCACATTCCAGGATGTGGGGATCTAAAAATTAAAGACATCTGTTTTCTTCCAGATCCGTGTCCTCTTCCAGAAGAATTGAAAAAAAGAGCTCTCGTTGAAAAAGAGCGACTTGTTTACGCTCCTTTTTCAGGTGTGGGGGGAATAGTTTATGACAAAGATGCAGTTTATATAGAGTTAGGAGGAAGTCACTCTCACAAAGATAACACTGGTGTATTGAATAATCTTGAGGCTCTCGAATTCAATGAACAGCAGAAGGAAACATTTACACCATTTAGTAACAATTTTCTCCTTGGATCGAAAGATTTCGACCAAGAATCAGATTCAAGGGAATCTTCCTTTAAACTTTTGAAAGACAGTCAAGATGATTCAAGTGATAATGTGACAGAAGATAAAGAAATTAATAAAGAAACTAAAAATTATTCGAATCAAGAAATCGATGACGAAAAGCAAAATGATTCTGATGAAGATGATTCAGATGATGAAATCAATGAAGAAGAAAACTCCTCTGATGATAATAATGAAGATAAAATAAGAAAGACGTTTGAAAGTACTAGTTTGAAGAGGAAGAAAAGTATTGAGTTGGATGACAATAGTTCTGAGGATAATTTCGGAGAATATGAAACAGTGCAAGACAAGAGGAGAAAAAATAAAGATTCACAGGATGTATCCACGACAAGAAAAACTGACTTCTTTCACGAATTTAAAAGCAAAATCGCAGAAGCTCTACATGAGAAAAGTACTACAGTGTCTCACAGTTCGACGTCAAAAAATAAGAAGATCATTAAAAAGAGTGATGATGAGGAAAGCTTTGATGAGCTGAGTGGAGATGAACGAGACAATATGAGTTTAGATGAATCTGACGAGGACTCTTTTTATGAGGATGAAGAAATGAATGAAGATGATGATGATGATGATGATGATGATGATGATGATGGTGATAATAAAGATGAGGATGAAGATGATGAAGCAGAAGAAAGTATAAAAGAAGATGACAATGAAGATGATGCCCTAAGATGGAAAGTAAATTTAGCAGAAAAAGCTCGAGATGCATTTCTTGATCGTCGACGAAGAAATATAAACATTGAAAAAATTGTGTACGATGTTTTCCAGGACGAAAATATACAACATGAGGAAAAAAAGGATAAAGAATTAGATGAATCTAAGGAAAAAGTTGTTGGAGAGATCTTTCATGTTGTGAAAAGTCAAGAAAAGAAAAAAATGCAGGATCGAGAAGTTAAAAATCAAGAGAGTTCTTCATTTTTTTCAACTGAATCAACACAGAATTGGTTAGATTTTGAAAATAAAGCTCTTTTGGTTAATCTGTTTGTGACTGGGAAATGGAAAGAATCAGAAGACGCAGAAGAACTTCTAAAACTCAATAATTTAAACGACGAAGATCTCTACGGAGATTTTGAGGATTTAGAAACTGGCGAGAAATTTGACGCTAAATCCGAAGAAAATGGTAAGTTTTTTAATGAATTTTGAAACATAAAAATACAATTTTATTTTTTGTTTATAGCTTTTAGCTTTTAATGCCTGTTTTAAAACTTTTAAGCAAAAATCCAATTAATGAAAAAATATAAATATTTTATTGTATTGAATATTTTGATCCTTGTTTATTTTTACAAAATGCAATTAAATTAATCAAATGCATGTTATTAAGGAACACGTATCCATGAGTGGACTATTTTTCTGATTTCTGTAAAACCAAAGACCAAATGTTAGATTGTTAATTAATATCGCGATAACATTTTTAGTATTACACCAAAATGAATACTATAATAGGTACTACATTCGTTGATTAATGTATATGAATTTTTTTAATATACGTGAAACGTGTTTATAATAAATTAAAAGTCTATAAACATTGATATCTTACAATATTTATTTATAACTAGTCTTTTTTAAGCAATTGTGGCAGGTACTCCACTCATGGATATAAATTTCGTTTGTAAAGAAGTCATCACTTTTAAAAAATTAGTGCAGAAAAAGTTTGTTGAAGCTCATAGGCAATTTGTCTGCAATGTATGGTAGCTCAATTTTTTTTACTACTCCTTAATTGTGTTCTATATCGGAAAAAATGAGACATATCCAGAAAGGTCCAAATCCAAGTTTAATGTCTGCGCCTCGTATGGCAAAATTTCGCTCTTATTTTGCATCCTCGGTATACAATGCAGGGGAGACTGGGACTAAATGTTAAATCGTCAAAAGCTTCAATTTGCATTATCTTTCAAGTGATAACATTTGTAAAGCTACATTTTTTACCACAGAAGGCTCTTGTTACTAGAAACAAACGTCCATGGTTATGAGATATTCCGTTTAAAGTTGACATGTATATTACATAAAGTATGTTTTGAGCATTGCCTAGTAAATTTTTATAATGCAGAAAGTTTCAATTCTTGATAAATTTTTTTGATACATATATTCTAAAAAAAATTAGTATTTTGTAGATAATTTCGGTATGCTGATCACGAATCTGAAATTGTTTTTGTATATTTGTAGTCATATTTTGTGCGGTTGATGTGGAAACCAAAAACATGAACTATATTATAAAAAGTTGTTGGGGATAGATTTATCTACAAGGTACATGTGTTTATACATATTTATTTGGGAATTTAGTGCCTAAAAAAATATATTTTTTGAAAATTTAATATTTAGCCCCGGTTTTCCCTACTATTCTTATTTTCATTTTTTTTATTTTGGGTTTTTTTTGGGACTTTATAAAAAATTGTTATAATAATTTATTTAACCCTAGACAGTACATAGCTGGCTCATACGTAAAAGTACAACTGGGGTGGAAAACTACCCCATAATTTTTCGTTGCTAGAAGTTTTATATTTAATGCAAAATAACTTTACTATATATCATTTTCTTCGTTTTTTTATAAGGAAGAAGATAGCGTTCTTAGTTTTTTAATAGGATCAAAAATATGGTCGAAAAATTACAAAAACCAAAATAAACACAAAATTTACCAATTTGCCGTATTTTGAACTTTTTCTGGGGTAGTTTTCTACCCCAGTTGTACTGTCTAGGGTTAATAAATAAAGCACAAGAGTTTTATTTTTTGGATACATGTGAAGAGAAATATGGTTTGCAGATTGAATAATATAAGTTTTTAAAAATTGTATACCAAATTTATAGACAAGTACATTTTTCCCCATGGAAATTCGATGGTAATTTTCAAGGCATCGTCGACACGAGTAAATACTAAATAAAAAGAATAAAATAAAAATACGTGCCTCAATGTTAATAAATAGGTACAGAATACAATTAAGGGGTAGCAATAAGAAAGAAAAAAAATTATTTTTTATCCTAGGCTGCATATAACTTTTATCCATAAACAAAAGCGATCCAATAGTGCACAGTGTAGAGACTTTTTCAGAACTCCTTCAATGAAAAAACATTTTATAATTTTATCTTAAATTTCATGTATTTAATAACTTTTGAACTTTTTTCTTTATCAAATTTATAAAAAATTAGTATTTTTATACACACTAGTAAACAATAAAAAATTAAATTAACTAAATACTAAAACATTAAATTTATAATTACAGAAAAAAGTCCTAAAGAAGTAAACGATAATGAAAAAGAAAAAATGAAAAAGTTACTCGAGAAAAAACTAAAGCTAAAGAAGCAGTTTGAAGCCGAATACGATGAGAATGACAAATCTTTTTACGATGATTTGAAGAAGGAAGCAGAAAAGCAATCCCATTTGAACAAATCAGAGTTCGAAGCTTTAGACGATGATGTGAGAGTACAGCTTGAAGGTTTCCGACCTGGAATGTATGTTCGTGTAGAATTTGACTCAGTGCCTTACGAATTAATAGAAAATTTAGATCCTTCCTATCCTCTTATTGTGGGAGGTTTACTTCCTGGAGAACAAAATGTAGGCTACGTGCAAGTAAGGATAAAAAAACATCGTTGGTACCCTAAGATCTTGAAAACCAAGAATCCTCTGATCATATCTGTAGGCTGGCGAAGATTCCAAACTATTCCTATCTATTCGAAGCTAGAGGATAATCTTCGAAACAGAATGTTGAAGTACACTCCCGAGCATGTGGCTTGCATGGCTCATTTTTGGGGACCCATAACACCTCAAAGTACAGGAGTATTGGCAATACAAGATGTTGCGTCAAGAGAGCCTGGATTTAGAATAGCAGCCACTGGAACTGTTGTAGAAACAAATAAAACTACAACAGTCGTGAAAAAGCTCAAACTCACCGGTGTTCCTCTCAAGATTTATAAAAAAACTGCTTTCATCAAAGAAATGTTCAATTCTGCTTTAGAAGTTGCCAAATTTGAAGGAGTTCGAATAAAAACTGTCTCTGGAATTCGAGGACAAATTAAGAAAGCTATTTCTAAACCTGAAGGTTGTTTCCGCGCGACCTTCGAGGACAAAATTCAATTGAGTGATATTGTATTCTGTCGTACTTGGTATAAAATAGATATACCAAAGTTTTATAATCCTGTAACTTCTCTGCTGCTACCACCTAGCGAGAAGAATCAATGGCGAGGAATGAAAACAGTCGGTCAATTGAAGAGAGAAAGTAATGTTAAAGCTCAGCCTAACGTAGATTCGCTATATAAACCAATTGAGAGAGATGTTCAAGTTTTTAAGCCTTTGTACATTCCGAAGAATTTACAAAAGGAGCTTCCTTATAGAGATAAACCTAAGTTTGATCCAGAACCGAATAAAAGAAAGGTGAGAGTTGAAGAGAAACGAGTAGCAGTTGTTCGTGAACCAAGGGAAGAAAATATAGACAAGTTGATGAAAATGATTAAGACGACGTATGACTACAGAAAAGAGAAGCAGAAGGAAGCTACTCATAAGCGAATTACTGCGTATCAAAAGAGAGTTGAGGTAGAAGAAATGAAGAAGTTAAAGAGACAGAAAGAACTGAAGAAGCAAGTTTTCCGAACATTAAGTAAAATGGATGAAAAGAATAAGAAACGCCTTTAAGTACCTTTAACTTTTAAAGTAACTACAAATTTGTATTTTTCATTGTAAATAAACAAATAGGTTTGTTAATTAGATATATTTATTAGTTGTTTAAAAACTTAATTGTTTTAAAAATCGTCTTGATAATAATTCAATAATATTTTTGAATAGAAATCTGTCTATTTCATTATAAATTTTTATTAAAGACTTATCAACGTTAATTGTTTAATTCTTAAATAGAAATCGATTTCTAATTAAGTCAAATGTTTACGATTTTGTAAATGACGATACAAATCAGTCAATTCTGAATAAAAACAATATTCTTTGAATTGTACACAAAACTTTTATTGCAAACTATTTTAATTCTTTTTAAAATAGAGGAATTCAGTGTTCAACCTGGGGTAAAAGGATAGATAACGGTATTAAAATAGCTGCTAAAACTCCTCCAAGTAATAGAAAAATATTTTGGAACATAGCACATAGAGAACGTAAATATGGATCTTTTTTTATTTACAACTTTTTTCTACGACCCGTAATTTCAAAACATTAAAAATTGGGAAAAAAATTATTCGAAAATTAATTTTAAGCGTATTTAACTTATAAATTACTGTGATTTATTCATTATTGCCAATTTAAAAATAAGGTAAAAATATTATTTTCTTTTATTGTACAACTAGCAAAATATACGCGCGCTACAGCGCGCGAGAATGACGTTTTGCATTTTTTACTAATTTAAATATAAAAACTATGAGCTTCTTTATATTAGATAATTTATTATTAGATTAAATAAAAATATAACTGATTTTTTACTGTTACATATTATTATTTAAATTTTATTAAATCAGAAAAAGAGTTTTGTTCTTTAAACTATGATTTGTTCCGTCAAATGCATTTTTTAAAAGTTAATTTTTATTAATATACATTCTAATACATATTGATTTAATTATAAAATAATAATAAATTTTTTTTAAATATTTAAATTAATCCGATTTAGCTTAAATTAATTTTATTAGATCCTAAAAAAATAAAAGAAAATTCTTTTTTAACATATAATTATTATTTTAGTCCAGTTTAATAAGAAAGATAAGGTTTGTTAAAAGAGGTATGATTTTTTTTAGTTGAATGTTTAATAGCATCTCTTGTCCCATAAATGCAAAGAAATTATTCATTAAAAAGTAAACAATAAAAGTTTATAGCAAAAAGGATGCGAGCGAGAAAAACGTAATGAATTATTTATTTTAAAATATACTAACATTATATTCAAACTTCTATACAAATTTTAATTATTCCATACGTTTTTTAATTAAAGTTTCTGATTCTTTAAAGTTCTTTAAACAATATAAATTTTAATTACTAACTTCTCTAGGTGCAAACCAATCTTCAAAACTTTTATCAACACAGATTTTAATTTTTCCAAATTTAAAATATTTTCCATCTTTTATAGCTTTAAACTCTAATTATTTTAAACTTCAATTAAGCAAAATTTTAATATTTAACCAAATTTTTAAGACATATATATGTAATTCAATTTCATTTTGATTCTCAACAATGTAAACAAAATGTATTTTAACTTTTTACATATTTATAAACTAAATATTTTAAATTTAATTTTATTAATGCAATTTTAAAAAGTGTTTCAAACTTTAAGAGCTTGTGATGTCAGTATAGTCACGTGACGCAAAGCCAAAATGTCTCAGCGATTTTTCTATATAAAACTACTGAATATTTTTATATAAAACTTAGTATAGAATTATATAAAATATCAACCGGAAGATCTTTCTGACTCTAGCGTGTGTTCTCATTTTCACTAAAAAGTTAATTTTATAAAATTGTTCAAAATTAGAAAAAATTCAAACAGTTAATTTTGGGGCAAACTCCAAATAAGTTAGGGGTACGCAGACCTTCCAAGTGATATTTTAGGTAATTCGACAAAATTGCATTAAAAAATATTCAGTACCTAGTTCTAGAGAAAAACCGCTGAAAAATTTTGTCTGTGGGTCATGAGGTCAATGACCTCATTATCCATCACATCCTCTTAATTATTAGGAACTTGGAATTATTTGAATTTTAATATTAATAAATTTCCATTATTATTAAAAACTTTTAATGCTTTAAATTTTAATCATTCTATGTTTTAATTATTATATCAACTTTAAATATTTTCAAATTCTAACAATATACATGGGCCATTCTATTTCAAACTGTTCTACCTTCAAAAGACGATCGCAAAAAGGGATGTTTTTAAATAAAATGAATTTGATGAAAATTAAATTATTTATAATATGTTGTACACTATTTTAAAAGAGAATTTAATGCTCTTTCAATTGGTCTTTATATTTTTGAAATTTTTTTTTTAATTTAATAGAGAAATTCGTATTTAAAATCTAAAACTCTTAATATCTCAAAACGCCCCTCCTCAGATTTTCTTGAAACTTATGTGAAAATAAAGCTTAGATATTGTAGTTTCTAATTACTTTGGATTTATTATGGACATTTCAGAGAATTCTTGGATAAAAATGAAATAAAATATGTATTTTGAAAAATCCGACATGAAATGAAGTTAAATTCTAACTCTCCATCCAACAAACATCAGAGTAAATTAGGATTTAACTTCACTTCATGTCGGATTTTTCAAAACACATATTTTATTTCATTTTTATCCAAGAATTCTCTGAAATGTCCATAATAAATCCAAAGTAATTAGAAACTACAATATCTAAGCTTTATTTTCACATAAGTTTCAAGAAAATCTGAGGAGGGGCGTTTTGAGATATTAAGAGTTTTAGATTTTAAATACGAATTTCTCTATTAAATTAAAAAAAAATTTCAAAAATATAAAGACCAATTGAAAGAGCATTAAATTCTCTTTTAAAATAGTGTATAACATATTATAAATAATTTAATTTTCATCAAATTAATTTTATTTAAAAATATACCTTTTTGCGATCGTCTTTTGTAGGTGGAACGGTTTGAAATAGAATAGCCCACATATTAAAATAATTTCAAACTTAAACCAATTTATAAAAACGTTTTAATTGTAAAAAATTTACATGCATTAAAACTAAAATAAATCCAAATTTTATGATTAATTTTATAATTTTAGTCTATCCAAAAAAAGTTAATTCTTTTAGAGTAAAAACTGTATTTCTGTTAATCTAGTTGAATTATGATTAGATTTATAGTTGTCTCTAATTTTAAATGTATAATTAAATTGAATATTAAAGCAGTTTAATAATTTACTCACGCAATAAGAAATAATAATTTTTAAATAAAAATACTAAATTTTTTCAAAAGGAATTTAATGCAGTACCCATTTTTCTTTAAAAATTAATAGCGCAAAAAAGTTTTAAGAGTCAAACCACTGACTTTTAACCAAAGGTCGTCGCTGACATATTCTAATAATAATAAAACCCATATTATATGTATTATTGAAGTGTCTAAATTCAAGTTCTGAAGTTGTTTTAGATAAATTTTTTATTTTCTGGCCGTAAATTGTAATTAAAGAAGCAAGTGTTAAGAAAATTTGGCTATTTTAATGCATATTTCAAATATTTTTTATTTAGAAAGAAAACATTTCATTCCCATATTGTGAAGAAAATATGTTTAATTATAATCCAAATATTTATTTTATTTAATATAATTTTGTATATAATGAATAATGATAATATTAATAATAATAATAATAATAATAATAAAATCAATTTAAAGTTGATCAAAAGGCTGTCACTTTTTAGCATTTTTAAGAGTCTATTTTTTAGAAACCTACTTAATAAATATTATTGAAACTTACCATAATTATTAATGTATACACTTTAATATGTTTTCATTAGATTCAAGACAAATATTTATTTTATTACTAAATAATACCATCTTAAAATTTCAGAAGTAACCCCAAAACACAACATTTTTAATCTTATATAAGTTTTTCTGGATGCAATTAAAAAATTATTACTTTTCACATATCAAAGTTATTAAAAAAAATTTTTAATAAATTTATCAATTTTATAGTTGTGTAAGTCCATTGACTTTCGTCTGAGGACTGTTTCAGACATATTATTAAAAAAAAATTGTTCCACAACACTTGAAACTTACATATCTCCTGATTTCATTGGTCATAATATTCTAGTGTAAATTGTATTTCTTATAATGTAATTATTAATCAAAAACCTTAAATTTTTGCAATTTTTTAAAAACATTATTATTCAAAAACTATTTGATATTATCTATTGGAACTTACCAGAAACATAAAATGCTTAATTTTTAATATATTAATGTTGATATTTTTATTAAAAAAGGATTATTTTAAAATAATATTTAAATTAGAAAAATTTTTACTTCGAAAAATTTCACAATCCTTTTCAGGTTACAAATTTTTTGTGGAACCTCCTACAAATGGGGAAAATGGACAAGAACTGGTGGTATAAATATCTAGATTTCTATTTTTCAATTGAAATTTTAATCTTTAGGCAGGTTGTAACAATGCTTGTCTAATTTGAATTACAAGTTGAATAGAGCGATGTGAACTTGGTCTATACTAACTTTAAGTTTTAGAAATAACCTTTTTAAGTATAAAATTTCAATATTTTATATCTCAAAAACGAAGTAAAACACGTTCATCAAATTTTAATAAGTAAATTTTATTAATATGTAATCAAATATTTCCAAAAGCTGAAATTTGTATGAGGTTCTGTAAAAAAGTTGTAAGCTGAAAATAATTCAATTGTAAAATTTTTCAAAGTAAAAATTTTTCTAATTTAAATATTATTTTAAAATAATCCTTTTTTAATAAAAATATCAACATTAATGTATTAAAAATTAAGCATTTTATGTTTCTGGTAAGTTCCAATAGATAATATCAAATAGTTTTTGAATAATAATGTTTTTAAAAAATTGCAAAAATTTAAGGTTTTTGATTAATAATTACATTATAAGAAATACAATTTACCCTTTAATATTATAACCAATGAAACCATCAAATATTAAACTTTCAAGTGTTGTGGAACAATATTTTTTTAAAAATAAGTCCGCAACAGTTCTCAGACGAAAGACAATGGCCTTACCTAATTGACACAAACGAAAAACGTAACCTATTTTCAACTACATAACAAATTTCAAAACCAAAAAGCAAAACATTAAAAAACAATTGAATAGAAAAACGACCAACTTCAGGTGTGGACAGAATGAAAGAATGAATGAATGAATGAATGAAGTTGCGGATTATTATTATAGACTAGCAAAATATACGCGCGCTACAGCGCGCGAGAATTACGTTATGCATTTGTTACTAATTTAAATGTAAAAACTAAACTATGAACTTCTTTAATTTAAATAATTTATTATTAGATTAAATAAAAATGTAACGGATTTTTTACTGTCACACAATTATTATTTAAATTTCATTAAATCATAAAAAATCATTTTTTTTAAGTATGATTTTTCTCGTCAAATGCATTTTTTTTAGAAATTAATTATTAATATATAGTCTAATATATAATTCATTTAATTATAAAATAATAACAAAAAAATTTAAATAATGAAAGTTTATTAATTTTATTAGATCCTAAACAAATTAAACAAAATTCTTTATAAACATATAATTATTATTTTAGATGAATTTAATAAGATATTATTTTTTCTTAAGAGAAGTATGATTTTTTTTAGTTGAATGTTTAATAGGATCTCTGGAAATCCCATAAATGCAAAAAAAATGATTCATTTAAAAGTAAACAATAAAAGTTTATAACAAAATGGATGCGCGCGAGAAAAACATAATGAATTATTTATTCTAAAATATACTAACATTATATTCAAACTTTTATACAAATTTCAGTTATTCCAAACGTCTATTGATTAAAGTTTCTTATTCTTAAAATTTCTTCAAATAATACAAATTTGAATTACAAATTTATTAAGGTATAAACTATTCTTCAAAACTTTTATCAACACAGATTTTAATTTTTTCAAATTTAAAATATTTTTCAACTTTTATCGATTCAAACTATAATTGTTTTAAACTTTAATTAAGCAAAACTTTAATATAACCAAAGTTTTAAGACATATAATTCAATTTTACTTTGATTTTCAACAATGTAAACAAAATGTATTTAAACTTCTTACATTTATAAACTAAAAATTTTAAACTTTAAGAGCTTGTGAGGGAGAATAATGTCAGTATAGTCACCTGACCCAAGACAAAAATTTCTTAGCGGTTTTTCTCTAAAACTACCTACTGATTATTTTTATAAGAAACTTAGTATAGAATTATATAAAATATCATTTGGAAGGTCTTTCTGACTCTAGCGTATTCTCATTTTGACTAAAAAGTTAATTTTGTAAAATTGTCCAAAATTAGAAAAAATTTAAACTGTTAATTTTGGGGCAAAATCCAAATAAGTTAGGGGTACGCAGACCTTCCAGGTGATATTTCAGGTAATTCGACAAAATTGCATTGAAAAATATTTTAGTTTTAGAGAAAAAACTAAGTTTTAGAGAAAACCGCTAAGAAATTTCGTCTGTGGCTTATGTGGTCAATAACGTCATTATCCATCACATCCTCTTAATTATTAGGAACTTAGAATTATTTGAATTTTAATATTAATAAACTTCAATTATTAAAAACTCTTATTGCTTTAAATTTTAATCATTCCAAATTTTAATAATTCTATGTTTTAGTTATTATATCAACTTTAAATATTTTCAAATTCTAAAAATTAACTTATTTAAATAATTTCAAACCTTAACCAATTTATAAAAACTTTTTAATTGTA
Source organism: Ganaspis brasiliensis (assembly GCA_037103525.1). Taxonomy (NCBI): domain Eukaryota; kingdom Metazoa; phylum Arthropoda; class Insecta; order Hymenoptera; family Figitidae; genus Ganaspis; species Ganaspis brasiliensis. Next base: position 1,250,736 of record JAZKLR010000093.1, on the reverse strand, counting down.
AAAAATTTACATGCATTAAAGCTTCAATGAATCTAAATTTTATAATTAATTTTATAATTTTAGTCTATCCAAAAAAAGTTAATTCTTTTAGAATAAAAACTGTAAAAACAGTCAATCTCATTTTCTGTTAATTCAGTTTTTATGATTGGATTTATTTAGTCTCTAATTTCAAATGTATAATTTAATTAAAAATTAAATCAGTTTAATAATTTACTCACGCAATAAAAAATAGTACTTTTAAGATAAAAAATACAACATTTATTTAAAGGAATTTATTTCTTTGAAAATTAATAGCTCAAAAAAGCTTTAATATAAAAAAAAGAAAGTTCTTAAAAGGAAAGCAAATAATCAAAAAGCTACTTGAAAACCTTAAAAAATGTTTAAAAACGGTGCTCGCTTATTTTTCAATTATATAATTCATAAGATTTCATTATTTATTATTATTTTTATTTTATTTTTTAGAAATAAAGATTCTTTTGAATTCAATAAAAGCAATTTAATTTACTAAAAACATTTAAATAAAAATATCTGAAATAATAATTATATTTTTATTGATTTAATTTAATTATTATTATTATTAATTTATTTATTTTCTTATTTTGAACAAATAAATTGAAAAAAATGAAGCAGTTTATATATTTCAATTTTGGCTTTTTCAAAAAATGAAATGAAAATTTATTATTTTTCTCTCTTTATAATTTAATCAATAATTAAACAATTTACACATTTTTTTAGGAATATAAAATTTTTATATTTGGGTCAAACCACTGACTTTCGACCAAAGGTGGTCGCTGATATATTTTAATAAATATTAAAACCCATATTACATGTATTCTTGAAGTGTCTAAATTCAAGTTCTAAAGTTGTTTTAGAGATATTTTATATTTTGCAGCCGTAAATTGTAATTAAAGAAGCAAGTGTCAAGGAAAAATGGCGTTTTTAAGGCACATTTCAAATATTTTTTATTTAGAAAGACAACATTTAATTCCCATATTATAAAGAAAATATGTTTAATTAACATCCAAATATTTATTTTATTTAATATAATTTTGTATATAATGAAGAATAATCATAATAAAATCAATTTATATTTGATCATAAATCTGTCACTTTTTACGATTTTTAAGAGTCTATTTTTTAGAAACCTACTTAATAAATTTTATTGAAACTGACCATAATTATTAATTTATGCACTTTAATCATATTTTCACTAAATTGAAGACGAATATTTATTTTATTACTAATTGTAAGTAATATCATCTTAAAATTTCCGAATTAACCCCAAAGCACTCATTTTTAATCTTATATAAGTTTTTTCTGGATGAAATTAAAAATTCAACACTTTGCACATACCTAAGTTTTTATAAAATCTTCAACATATTGAATTTTTGCAAGAGTAAGTTGCTTAGTTTTTGATTTATTCAACTTCAAAAATGTAATGAAAAAAGGTTATTTTTTATTTACAAAATACACTCTTGAAGTTTGTCCTTATAAAAATATTTTCGAAAATAAGTTTGAATTTAAAATAAATAATGGATTGTCAAACTTCAGAGTGTATTTTGTAAATAAAAAATAACCTTTTTTCATTACATTTTTAAACTTGAATAAATCAAAAACTAAGCAACTTACTCTCGCGAAAATTCAATAAGTTGAAGATTTTATAAAAACTTAGGTATGTACAAAGTGTTGAATTTTTAATTTCATCCAGAAACAACTTATATAAGATTAAAAATGAGTGCTTTGGGGTTAATTCGGAAATTTCAAGATGATATTACTTAGCAATAAAATAAATATTCGTCTTGAATTTAGTGAAAATATGATTAAAGTGCATAAATTAATAATTATGGCAAGTTTCAATAAAATTTATTAAGTAGGTTTCTAAAAAATAGACTTTTAAAAATCGTAAAAAGCGACAGATTTATGATCAAATATAAATTGATTTTATTATGATTATTCTTCATTAATACAAAATTATATTAAATAAAATAAATATTTGGATGTTAATTAAACATATTTTCTTTATAATATGGGAATTAAATGTTGTCTTTCTAAATAAAAAATATTTGAAATGTGCCTTAAAAACGCCATTTTTTCTTGACACTTGCTTCTTTAATTACAATTTACGGCTGCAAAATATAAAATATCTTTAAAACAACTTTAGAACTTGAATTTAGACACTTCAAGAATACATGTAATATGGGTTTTAATATTTATTAAAATATGTCAGCGACCACCTTTGGTCGAAAGTCAGTGGTTTGACCCATTTCTTAAAACTAAATTTAATTTAACGATAATTTTTTAACCCTTTGAAGCACAGCGGGACACCAGAGTCCCACCTACTTCTATATAATATTTTTTGTTTTTTACATAAGAAAGAAATAATACAGACATAGTTTTTTTAATTTTATTATCCTAATCCATTAGTAAACAGACAATTGTGTCTATTTTCTGCAATTTGAATTACAATTTATTGTTAATAACAATTTACTTACTTATTTCTGAGAAATTCAAAATGGCGGATCCAAAATGGCGGACATGAATTTTTAAATTTTTACCAATTTTTATAAAACTCGGTATAAAAGGGTTTTTAGAGTCGCTGAATAGGAATTCAATGTTATTTTTTAAAAATTTAAAATGGCGGATCCAATATGGCGGATGACTTGTTTTAAAATTGATTGAATTCGCTTGAAATTTGTTACACGAAGGTTTGAAGCGAATCCAATCAATTTTAAAATTAGTCGCCCGCCATATTGAATTTTATAAAATAATATCAGATTCATTTTCAGCTACCCCAAAAACTATTAGATATGTTGACATTGGTAAAAATTTTCTGCAGGAAAAATTCGTGCTTCAAAGGGTTAAATAAAAAAAAAATTAATTTTACAAGAATTAAGACTTTGAATATGTTTTTTACAAATATAAATTAGAAAAAATAAAATAGGTTATATTTTTAATTATACAGATTTTTTCACTAATAAAATAAAATTGTATTATTTCATATCTTTAAATTATTTATGAAAGTTCATAAAAATATTACATTTTCTAAATTAAGAAAAAAAACGATATTTCATGTACTCAAAAGATTTAGGAACAACTTAATTTTACGTAAAAAAAAATAAAATAAATTTTGTTCAAATAAATTAAATCTAAATTGTAAAAAAGTTTTAAATACAAACCAGGTTGTACTTCTGTATATATTTTAATATTGTTTTCTTTAAAATTGTATTCTTTTATTTAAAAAATTTACCACTTTTATAGTTTATCCTATTTCCAATTAAAAAATGTCAAAACATTATTCAAAAACAATTGAATAGAAAAACGACCAACTTCAGGTGTGGACAGAATGAAAGAATGAATGAATGAATGAAATTGCGGATTATTATTATAGATTAGAGCTAGAAATTGTAACATTTTATTTATACTAGAAAATTATTGTTGTCCGATTATCAGTACTGATTGTTTTTATTGATAAACTGCAAGAGTCACTTGGGTGTTTATTCATACTTATATTAAATTAAATTGGTAAATTTTAAGCCAAATTATCAGACAATATAAATCAGTAAATTAAAAAAAAAAAATTTTTATATATTTATACATATGGGGTTTTTCCTTCCATTTTTAAGTGTTAAAAGCTAAAGTCCAGAGAAGGTCATAAGAATAAAATTCACAAATTTTGAGTCAAAAAAGCGACGCTTCATCGACTCAGGTTTGTCGACCTCATCAGGCTAACATTTATTGTTAACAAAAAACTATAATTACACACAGGTCAATTTACAAAATATTAACAAATAACAGCTTTTCAATAAAAAAATTAATTACCTAGTAAGTTAAAACATGTTAACTAGTCAAGAATTAAAAATCTTCTAAAAAACTTCTGTTGAATTTAAAAAAAAATTTTTTGTCAAATGTTAATATTCTGTTTTTTAACATCATCGCATGGCGATTGAGAGCCAACTTATATTACAAATTTTCTAAAACGAAGATTTCAATGTCGAAAAATGAAATCTCTGACAAAACGTTACAGTTAATGACCTTAAAGGAAAACAAAATTAAATATGAGATTATAATTCTAAAGTCAAGACTTTAATATATTAACCGAGAAGTTGCTATAAAAAAAAATTACTTCATCGAATACAAAAACAATAACAAGTGTAAATGATATAAAAAGAGACGTTTAATGTATGCTCAAACAAGAATTAAACATTTTAAAAACCCATAAAATAAAATAAATAACCAATATTTTTTTTTTTTTATTAAATACATATTATATCACATTAACTATATAAATTTTTTGGGAAAATAATTTGAAATATTGTGGTGGAATTTCATATAAGGAGATTAAACCACGGAATAACAAGGACCCACGGTAATACCAACACTTATCCTATAATTTAAATGTCTTATTAAAAATATTTTCCAAAAATAAAATTTTTAATAAACTATATTTTTTTATAACTTTTCATATTTTTTGCCAATATTTTAGTTTTCTATTGTCGAAGCGTGATCCAATAAGCCAAAAATTAGGCCCATATAGTATCTTTTAAAAGTCGCCTTTTCTTGTAATATTTTGGACGTGGTTTTCATTTTTAACGAGCTCTTGTCCACAAATTAAATGATTAAAGTAATATAAAAGAGGATAATCGAAAAGTATAAGTATTTAGAACCTGAAACTGATATCAAGTGACCTTAAGACCTTTAATTTTCAAAATATCTAAAAGTTATTCAAGGTTAAACTCAAAGTATGGATCTCACAAACTCCTAAGTTTAAAACAGATCGTGTAAAAAAATAAAAAAATTTGGTCGGCTTCCACAAAACATGTTACACTCTTAGGGGAGGGAAAGACTATCTTGTGAATCTGTGACAGCCTATGTAAATTTTTAATTTTAACCATGTAAATAATGTGACATAAAGGGGATGGATAAAAATTCTCGAAAAAAGCGTGACATTTATGGAAGCCGCCTAAGTACTTGATATGAAAAAAGTAACAATAAATTGTGATAAATATTTTATTCGAAACTCTTATATAAGTTATAATATATATCTATATAATAAAATATGCTATTAGTTCTTATAAAATAATAACATTATTATGCTTGGTCCTTATAATATTGCTTGTGAACCACGCCACGATGTGAGAGTATGATGGCTCGTTGAGTATGTGTCTCCGCCCTAAACAATTTAAAATAACTCATAAAATAAAAATAATAAACAAAACAAAAATTTTTTTAACATAATTCTAAAATTTTGAACTAAGTACCTGCGTTGTTAGCATTAATAATTCATCCTGTGTATCAACAATTTTAACAGGAAATGGCGATCCGGGTACGAGAACACCAGCCCATCTGACTTCTACTCTGTAATCTCCAGGTTCAGTTGGATCATATCGACACAAAATAATTCGGTCCTTTTGTGTTTCTCTTTGCATCTCTACTCTAAAGGCTCCCTTCGGTCCTCGAACCCTTACAGTTAATTGCCCTGCTCCCGCTCCTCTTGTGTCGCAAATAAATCGAGATTGGAATGTTGCTAATACACCATGCTCTATTCCTGGCCCATAAACTCGAACCTGTTTCAACGGAAATCAAATCATTTTTCAACTCGAAACTTTTGATATGTTCATTTCGTCTTGGTTATACTGGATAAACAGGATACCTTTTTTTTATAATTGATTTAACATTATAAATTAGTTTTGGAATTCTGACATTCACTTCACGTTTATTACTCAACACTTGAAAATGACAAACTAATTATGAGACTACTATGTTCAAAATAATTAATAAATATTTAAGTGTAATTTTCAATTTTTATCAATTAATTTAATCTTACTTTAGATGCATCTGGAGCTCCAGAAACTCTTAAAGTGAACGGAGAGCCAGTTACGTGTTCACCAGCGTATTTTATCGTCAAAGAGTGTCTTCCTGCTTCCTGGGGCTTGACATTTAACGTGAATGTTGCATCCCCATGATCGTAAAGTTCACAGTAAGCAACTTTATGTGGCCCGTCGCAGTGTGCAGTTAATTCTCCTGAAATTAAAATTCGTTTTTTTTTTTTTGCTAGAAATAATTAGAATAAATACAGGAATATTTTTAGTTTTTAACAAAAATTTTAATATGAAAGTAGAATATCTTACCAGGACCAGCCCTCCTTGTGTCAATAAAACTTCTTATTTCCTGTCCGACTATACCATACTTCAGTCCTTCTCCAGAACAAACTACACGTGAAGCATCAGCCGCACTTGTGACATTAATTTGTAGGGGGCATCCTTTCAATTGTCTTCCATTCCACGAGACTGTCATTAAAAGTGAATCGGATGTGAGTGGTATATAGCTAGCTCGGTATACGCTATCTCCTATGAATTACAAATTACTTTTTTACAAAACTGTTATGTTTATACTGCCTTTACTAAGGTTAATAAAAAAAAAAAAAATGAAAAATTAACATCGAGTAATTATATTTTTTATTATTTATACTATCGATAATAATTACCTAAATGTTGCAAGTTGACATTGACTTCATTGGTTGGTGAGAAAAGTTGGACTTTCGGCGTTCCATTTCCAGCTTGAGAGCCGTCGATTGTAAAACTAACTTCTTCTCCACACTTGGCCGATGTTAATCCCCGGCCTCTTAACATTACTCTACTTGAGTCTTGCATTTGCTGCTAAAACAATTAATTTAAATTTATAAGAAATTCGAGAACATTTATTATCAAAAGTAAATTATCTACCTCTCCGTCGACAATTGCAAGTTTTGGAGCTCCTGGGAATGGGACGCCATTGAATAATATTTCAAACCTATGCTCTCCACCATTTATATGTGGCGAAACAAGTTTAAGCCTATTATTAGAAGTCATTTCAAAAGACAAAAGATGATCTCCTATTTTTCCGCTCAACTCTCCAGGGCCAGCTTCTGAAGTATCAAAGCTTATTTTATTGGAAGGATGAATTTTCAATCTTCCCAGTTCATCGCAGAGTGCTGACCAGCCCCCTAAGTTTATTAATCATATTAAATTAATTTCAGAATGATAAGAACCCACTTTTTACAATTATTTATAATATTAATTCTTAAAGTAAAAGTTAATTTACTTTAAGTCCTATACATTCTATTATTATCTATTAATTATGAGTCTTTTACTATTTTGTTGACTAATTATAAAATTTGGTTACCTATGACTCGAAGATTTCTAGTGTCAATTATCTTTGGATGCCAGGGAGAACCTGGTAATTGTTGACCAGCGCATACTACTCTTACATCAAAAACTCCAACTTCCATTGGGGAGTATGAAATATTCCAAGTTCCAGGATTCGCTCCTGCTTCAATTGTTGCTTTTGATATACTGTCCGGGCCGTCGACCTATAAACATTATTTTTTCATTGTGAGAATTATAAATTTGGAATACGTGCCTATTTTTGTTATTTTTCAGGATTCCGCGGAAAGACTATCGATTTTCGTATCCTCCCCCCCTTAGGTCGAATTTGGAAGATAGGACAACAATCGAAAGTTCAATATTCGTATTACGAATATAATATTTATGACACATGTTTGTTAATATATATATATATATATACCAAATAACTTCATTTCGTGTACGGAACCCTAGGTTTTAGAACGAGTGTAACTCATACTTGTCCGAATCTTTTGTTAGTTTGCTAAAAACTATTTTAATTTTATTGTTTACCTGTACAGCCGGTGGACTTCGTGTACCGGTTACAACAAAATGAGCAGATTTTCCTACGATACCGGTCAATAAGCCCTCTCCTTTTGCTCTAGCTTGTCCTGCTGCTTCCACTGTACATATTACCGGACTACCCGGAATAGTACAACCTCCTATTTATGGAGAAAACGTTAATTATTTAAAATCATTTAATTTTATCATTCATATAATGTAGGGGAGACCACCCAACTGTAGATAGTAAACATTTCTGATAGGTGTAATTATTTCAGGCTAAAGTTATTAATAGAATGCTTAACGCTAAAATGAAGCTAATATATTCAAGTAAGTAATGCAGAAAGCAAAATGAGCCTAAAATTAACCTCTTCTTCGTTTTAAATACTTTTTTAACACGATAAACAATCAGTCGAAATGCAACCTCCTGCCAACAGTAGACAATCGGCTCTTATTTAAAGAAAACAAATTGTTGAACAGTTTTTTATGCATAATACAATTCCTTGAAAAGAATTCTTCAAAATAAAATCAATTTATCAGCATAACAGTTGTTTATTCTTAAAAGCAAAACCGAAGAGCTTAAAAGAGCGGGAAATTTTAAATGAAGAAAACTTATATCAGATAACTTCTTGTAGGGTAGATGTACCGTTTGTGGCCAGTGTACCTTTAGTGGACACTTAAATATTTTTCTATATATTATGTTTTTAAAGTTTGAAATTCATTGCATATATTTCAAAATTCATTTGGATTTAATCAATTTTTTAGTTCGTAGTCATGAAGCAGTATAAGGAGGCCCCACTCTCATCAAAACTTGAAGCAGATTTCCCCGTTTCTCTTACAAATTAGCGAAAGTGGAGAACCAAGCGAGATAATTTGGAACTTCGAAATTTCGTCTGCTACAATGCGTTTGCTAGTCACTTTTCCCGCCTGATCACTCAGCTGTTTGTAGGCAGCCATTTGCAAAAAGCATTTCAAGTGTGTTAGTAATTGCATGTACACAAAAATGACATTGTGTGGCTTATAATTCTAAGCTTTTCCGCTAGTTTCTCCACTATCGCTAATTTGTAAGAGAAACGGGGAAACCAGCTTCAACTTTCAGGGTTGCCAGCATTGGCGATTTTGCGCCAAACTGGCGATTTTTTTTTGGAAATGGCGACTGATTTTTTGACTTGGCGCATGGCGCTTTTTTTGGCGATCTTGAAATTTTAAATATTTAACATATTTTTCAATGATAAACTGAGTTCAAAAATAATTTCCTGCATCCTGTAAATATTTTGATTGACCTGCTTTTAATAATAGTAATTATATTCGAATAAAAGATTAATAATATTCATTTTCCATCAATATTAAATTATTGGGTAACTAGATAAATATTTGTCATTTTGAATTCCCCGTGTTTGGCGATATTTGGCGATTTTTTTTCGACAGATGGCGCCGAACTATCGAGGTTTGCTGGCAACCCTGTCAACTTTTTCAAGGTTAAACATAGCAGTGGGGTCTCCTTACACTACTTCATGTTCGTAGTCAATTATCTCTCTTTATTAATTAAATAGGCATATTTTTATCAAATGGCCACTAATGGTACTAAGATGGCCAAAAACGGTACAAAATCACCCTTAAGTAAAGTAATCAAAAATATTGAAATACCTATTAATCGAAAATTTTGAATAAAAATTATATTTAAGTTCCAATATCCTAAAAAAATTAGAGGGATTATTTCGTAGCATGTTTCACCGTTTTAGAACGGGAGTAGAATTTTTTTTACAGAAATTGATAATTTTTTCGAAATTAATTTTGATTATTTTACTCAGTAGTGGTTTTTATGTGTCTTCCGAGTGTGTTCCACCATTTTAGAATATAGTTAGTATTTCTTTGCCAAAATTAATAATTTATTTCAAACTTTTTTTTTATTATTTTATTTAGAAGTGGTTTTAAGGGGTTGCTTATTCTTGTTATTAATTTAGTTTTTATGGGTTGTTAAATCTTGTCAACACTTAGAAAAATTAAGGGCCATATTCCTGAGTATGTCAGACCCTCTTAGAATTAGTTTATAATTTTTTTTAAGTTGATATTTTTTCAAATTTTATTTTGATTATTTTACTTAGGAGTGGTTTTTCTAGGAGTTTTTTTTTAGGAGTTGTTATTTCTTGTTATTAATTTAAAAAATAAGATAGCGTATTCCTGTATGTGTTTCAATATTTTAGAAGTTAATTAGAATTTTTTTGTAGAAATTGGTAAAAAAAAATTTCAATTATTTTTCTTAAGGGTAGTTTTTAGGGGTTGTTAAGTTTTGCTATCTATTAGAAAATTTAGGGGGCATATTTCTGTGTATGTTCCATCACTTTCGAATTTGATTATAATTTTTTTCTTGACATTGATAATGTTTTTCACATTTATTTTCGATTATTTTAGTTTGAGGTGGTTTTTAGGGGTTGTTAACTTTCGGTTAATTGAAAAATTAAATTAATTAATTGATAATTATAATTGATAAATGAATTAGTGTTATTGAAATTATAAATTTTTTGGTTACAGTATGAGAAGAATAGATATTCATGGATATTAAAATTTAGTTTATTAATTTATTGTTATAGTTTTATTAATTTTAATGACTAATTGTAAGATATTAAGTTTGAATTTTTATTTTCCTCAGTGTGAGTAAAATAGAGTCATTTGAATTTGGTGAGAAAAAGCAGGTGATTTATTCTTCTTGAATTTAATTCAAATAATTTACTCTAACCTACTAGTTTTGTTTCTTTAAAGTTAAAAATTTCTAAGTAGTGACGTTTTTGTTTAGCGATTTTTCTGTGACGTTATTCTGACGTTTTATGCATGGCGTCGCGAAAAAACGTCAAGTAAAATATGACACGAGTTCATGACGTAGTTCACATGTTTTACTCTTACAACTAACACTTGGTAATTTAATATTGTTGTAAAAATTGTATTATATTATAGTTTAAAATATATTAATTTTCTTTTAAAATTTGTAAAGCCGTTCTTTTTTTTTAATTAATTAAAATATAGTTATTTTGCGCGTTTTGTTACTGTTTTCATGTAAAAGTTCCAACTTTATAAATTTATATCTTAAAAACAGAACGGTAAATTTCAATAAAATTACAACCATACATGTAAAATAATGCACTTAATATGTCATTAAAATTTTATAAGAATCTGTAGAAAATCGATTTTTGGATAAACTTCCTTAAATTGATTTTATGTCTTAGCATTTTAAAAAATTTTAAACGTAAACATGAATTCAGTAGAATATGAATGTGCGCACATAGGTATAATTAATAGTACGATAGGAATAAACTCATTAAAGGACAAAAACGACATTTGTTTGGATCAAAATGGTTAATTCCGAATTCAACTATATTTGTAACCATTTAAATCGATTTTTCAAAAAAATGTTTATTGAATATCAAATTTATTTGTAATGGAACGTGCGAATTTAAAAGCAAATGACAAAATCCAATCGCTCGGAAAAAAAGTTATTAAACATATTAAAAGTGTTCGTTTTAGAAAAAAGTTAATACTTATTGATTAATAGTTAGCTTTTGTAAACTTGCATAAAGCTAAATTCAAACTTTTTAATAATACAAAAATAAAAAGATTTAATAACAAAAACGCTACATTTGTAATGTTTTCTTAAAATATATATTTTTTTTCAGATAATATATGTATATATACTTATTATAATTATACATACAATTAAAATCTTTGATTTCCATCAATGTTGAATGTTTTTATTAAAATTAATAAACTTAAGTATTGGACCAAAATAGTGTGATCAATTTAGGTACATGAATATTTGAACTTGTAAAATATTTTCTATTAAAATTTGTATAAATATTCAAAAAATTTAAATTCACGATTAAAAATAAAAAAAAAGTTGAGATCTTTCAATAAGCAAATTAATATCATAAAATATTCAGTTCTTCAAATTTTTGAAATTATTAAATTAAGTTTTGCACGGACTGGCAAATTTTTAGAAAAATCTCTCTACTTCATAGTATTGAAAAATTGACCCTCTTTTCTAGGTCCAAAATTCAAGTCAATTTCAAGGGGAAAAAATCCATATTAATTTGAATAAATGTATTATATTGAGTGCTAAATTCCATTTGAATAAGTAGAAAATGTTAAAAAATGTTTAATACTTTAGAAGTAATATCAATTTTAAGAAAACAATATAATTTTAACTTTTTTGTCATAATATTCTATTTACAGCTCAATCTAAAACTTTTGTTTATAACCCTTTATGTTATTTATATAAAAAAAAAACACAGAAAATAATTTAAATTTAGTTTCTTACCGTAAGTTACATTGATCATGTATGTTCCAGGTACACTTGGTGAAAATTCAATCATTTCAGCTCCATCATTAAGAGGTGTAACTTGCAACGGAAGTTCTTGTCCTAAAGGACTCGTGGCCGAAACATCTAGTTCCGCCATCCCAGCATCTGTTTTAATCACTGAAAAAAACTTTTGTTTATCCTTTGTCTTCTCCACTTCGTAAATAATCATTTTGTACATTTTATTATTTTATATTCTCTCAAAATCATCATTAACTTCTGTCAAATTTTGAGTTATTGACAACTAGTAGCTAAACATTAATCGCGAAATCCGTAACGTTTGTTTAACTCGCGGGACCAGCGTATCAAAGACTGCATTCACCTTTCCACACGGACAAGGCTATTTGAAAGTAGACTAGATTTGTGATATCCACCACAATTATGCTAGGCAGCCTTGAAAGACCTTTTAGTTATACTAGAAAAGTTATGCGACTTTCTCCAGAGTAATTTGAATATGATCATTTCTTCTCACATGCGGAGTAATGATCTCCCCTTCAGTGCGAAAACGACATTCTATCTTCGCTAGATAATTTATTAACGGTGAAATTCAATTACTGGAAAGTGTAAATTACTTTTTTTAGTGACAGAATTTCTTCAGTCAAAAAAAAAAACTCAATTATAGACATTCTTTTAAAAATAAAGTTTTAAATCTTAAGACAATTATTTAGAGATAATTTACACACCAGAGCCTTAAATAATATAAAAGTATTCACAAGCATCATAGACAAGCACGTTAAATATAAAAATTTTTTTTTTGTATTTTTATTATATTTATTCCTTCCTCATAGAGAAACCTATTTTACCCTAAAATTATCGATTGCGATTTTTTGACATATCTCGACATATTTCGACCTCAGGATGTCGAAAATGATGTTTTTAAAAAATTTCCTGCCATATGTGTGTATGTGTGTGTGTGTTGAAATTAGTTTTGGCTCTAAATCTCAGAAACCATAATATTTAGAACAATGCTTTTTTTTACGAAATTATAGATCTCTCAAGGGGACAAATTATGACATACATTTGAACCAAATTTATCAATTCTAACTATATATTTTTTACATTTAAAATTTTTAAAACAATCGATTTTTTTTTTGCAAAATTGTGTATTTTTTCTAAAAGAAATTAAAATGTATTTAACTCTTTCTATTTTTTGAAAACGCATTGATTGAGCCATTAGCGAACCTTCTAGTGAATTTTTATCTAATGTAATTAACTTCTTATAAATAGAAAATTTTGAAAATCCTGTTTTTTAATAATTTTATTTTTAAATTGTGTTGCTTGTTTTAATATATTTTCATCAACTTGTAGGTGATTAAAAAACACATCGAATAAGTTATTTGTGAACCTTCTAGTATAATCCTGTTTAGAGTTATCATGATTTCAAAAATTAAAGTTATATAGAAGAATGAATTTTTTTTAATTTTTTTGTCATTTCATATAAATTTTATAAAAAATTATTTTTAACCATTTTGTAGAATATTTAAAAACGCATTAATTAGTATATTTAAGATTTCTTTGTGAGATATTAATCAGAACTTAGTGATGTTTAAAGAATCAAAAATATTTTTAAACTTATTTTTAGACTTAAATATATATTATATATTAAATTAAAATATATAATATTTTTTAAACTTATTTTTTTTACTTTTATTACTTACTGAAAATAAATACTTGAGAGGTACAACTGAATTTTCATTCCTAAACAAAAGTCCAGATGTGTGTGTGTGTGTATGTGTGGTAACTTGATTGTCCCTTGAATATCTCGAGAATGACTCAACGAATTTTAATAAACTTTAGACAGCTAATTAAGATCATAAATATCTAAATTTGGACACAGGGAATTTTGAAAATACCCGATCAAATTTCTTTTAAGCATCATTTTTCATAAAAAAATATCGTTTTTTTAAAAAAAAAAAATTTTCACTCTAAAATTACAACTTAATCAATCAAAAAATCATAATCTTTGTCTCAAAGCGAATAGATTGACCCGTATAAAGTATATAATTTACCAAAAATTTGCATAATCAATTGTAATTTTCAGTAATGATTCCCCTATAAAAAATATATTACAATAAAAACGAAATGACTGATATTTATATGTATATGTTTTCCAGAAATTAATTTAATCTCTAATCAATCTTTTTTAAGAAAATTAAAATTCATTAGATATTGTCAGTGCTTAGTTGCAACTCTTTTGCTTATACGTGGAAGCAAAGTGTTGATGAAATTAACATACTTTTCACCTAGTTTATTATTCATTTTACTTTTATCTTATTTTAACGTATGCAATTGATTTGTTATTTGTTTACTTACTATGTTATGTCTATTTATTTAAAAGTAGGTTGTGATAAGGGAATTCAATTTGCAATGTAATTTAGAAGTGAAAGTTTCATGAATCAGTTTTACGTTATATAACGCGACTACAACCCTTCATTATTCCAGTATTCAATATATTACTTAATATTAGCCGAGAATAAAATTCCAATACCTACTTAACTGCGTATCATAGACTGAGTGATATATTCAAAGGAGATATTGAAATGAAATGTTTTCAATTAGCAATTCTGTAAAATGGACATAGTAACTTACATTTGAATGCAACGTGATCGTGAACAGCAACTGTTGTTGGACCCAGTTCTTGCAATTTTATTTTGTTTGGATCGAAGGCTTGACAGAAAAATGGTGAACCCAATACAGGTTTCGCTCCTTGCAACACGTCAATTTTATAGGTTCCTAAAAATGAAAAATATATTATTCAAGATCGCAAACCTATACAATTTATAAATCGAAATAAAATCAATTTAATTGAGTTAGAATCTAATGCAAAATCATCAAATTTAACATAAAATTATGAAAATGATTTGCAATTGTCGAAAATTGCTTAAATTGACGCAAAATAGTTTTAAATATTATATATCAATTAAATGTAGAAGGTTAGCTTTAGGAAAATGCAAAATGTGTTACTAACAGAACACTTATTTTAATTTAAAAAGCGATATAAATCTAGATTCTAAAGAAAATCTCACCTATTGAATTAGTTGTAAATTCAGCTAACAAGTTCCCATCTCTGTGTTGATAGCATCGCACAGGAACCGCATTACCTTGCGGTCCACTAATCACGACATCAAACTCTTTTCCAGGTCGTCCTAACGTTTCGATCGTAAAAGATGTAATTTTACCCACACAAGATTGATACAATCCTAAACCTGTAGCTGTGACTTCTCTTCCTCCTGTTGGGCCTCTTACGGCAACCTCAACGGGACTTCCTGAAATTATTTATGTTTTATGATATATATTTAAAAATAAACAAAAAACTTCATACGTCCTACTTTTTAAGAGTTTTTTGCCAATAATGTAATATAAACAAAGTTTTTCAACATCATCGAGGAACACACTGCTTTTTAAATCAAATTTTTATAGAAATGGGGAAGTAGATTGGAGTACCGCCAGGAATTGCCAGTCTACTTACAAAAATCGTATTAAAAATATCTCCGTCATTTTTGGTTGATATTTTGGTTAAAACTAAAGATAGAGAAATTTAAAAAAATATATATGGAAAGTTTATTACATTCTGGGTAAAAAGACCTCCAATAAAGCTTTTTTTGATAAGCAGAAACCTAGTTGGCACGTTACAAAGATTGACCAATTTTATAAGGTCCTGCAGTTTCAACTTGAGAGTAAAAATTGATGAAAAACAGCAGCCTCGCATTAATTTTGTAATGCTAAAAGTCGCTAGACTGCAGTTTTTCATAAACTTTAACTCGCAACTGGAAATTGCAGGACCTTCTAAATTTGCAACAATCTTCAATTAAATCACATGAGAAACAAAAAAAGTGTCAAATTAGCTGAAGTTTAGCTGAAATTATAGCGCTAAAACTCTCCTTCGTAACCGGTTATGGAGGGGGGTTTTAGCGCTACAGTTTATAAAATATTTCAGGTAATTTGACACTTTTCTTTTGTTTCTCATCTGATTCAATTAAAGATTGTTGAATCTTATCGTATAGTTGACAGAGTTTTTAATAAAGTCAATTAATTCTACTATTTTTTAATAAAAACATCGTGGACGGATCATTTGTACTTTCTGAGAGAAAGACCCTTAATTATATCTTGAGATCTATTTTAAATTTTTTTTAATTTTTTGGTTTCATTTTAAACAGGAGATTCTTAGCTATATTGTTAGTAAATATATCAATTTTTTTTATTACATAGTTTAGAGCATGCATCAGGGACCTGAAGTTGGATAATAAAAATATGCAAAATAAAAAACTTAGTCGGTTTTTATCACGTGTAAAATTTCTCTAGCTTTAATTTTAACTAAAATATGCACTAAAAATGACGGAGATATTTTTAATCCAATTTTTGTAAACGGATTGACAATTCCTGGCAGTACTGTATATCTATGAAAAAACTAAATTATTACAAAATGTTGTAAAAGAACTATAAAAACAAACTTAAAATTATATTTATTTTATGTACATTTTGCTTCCATGTGGAGAAAACAATAAATTCATTTTTATATAATTTTTTTTAAATTAATTTGTTGTCAAATAATAATTACTTCACATTTTTTGTTTTTTTAAATCTAATAAAAATTTGTCAATTTCATCCAATTTTAACAAAAATAATAGATCATTTTACTCTTTAAAATACTTATTATCTACAATTCCGTTTGCTAAATTTTGTTAACAATATTTAATTCAAAAGTTACTATAAACAAATAAAATTTTATTTTTATAGGGGTAAGGCTTGCAGGTCGCCATCCCTTACATTTTTTGCTCATAACTTGTCATAAAATTAACATAATGGACAAACATTACTGGAAAAAAGACCTAAAAATCCAGAGCCCAAAATCAAACATCATTTAAATTTTATTTGTATTTTAAATTATATTCAAATTATATTTCAGAGGGAAAAAAAATTTTTGTTTTCTGCATAAAGATAAAGTGAGATGTGAAAGATCAAAATTTAACCGGCAGTTATAATTTTTATCAATTCAAACTTTAATTTATCCAAGTTAAAAAAATGTGTTAAGTTATACTATAACGTTACTGTTTTTCATTCAGAAAATCAAGACTAATTAAAGAGAGTTAGTAATGAGATAACTCGCAGAAACTCAAAATGGACAAACGAAAGTCGTCAATTACATTATAAGTCATTAAATTTTCTGTGAAAGTAATTAATTATAATATTAGAAAAACAATTAGTATAGAAATATGACCCAGAAAACAAATTGAATTGCAAATTAATTTATGATGGAAAAAAGAATACCTTGAATGTGAACATCGTTGTACTTAATATGAACACGATGAGGAGCAGCGCGTGTTGGATGGAAAATGACTTCATAAACTCCATTATCTCTTTCTCTCACTAGGCTGTCAACATCTGCTCCACCAGCCCGGACATTTACGCTCAACTTTCCAGGGCCAGCTTCCTTAGAAGCAACAACTGGAAATAAAGTGTATTTTTTTATTAAATTTTATTTCAACAAATTCTAATACGTGTATGTCCACATGAAAAGGGCTCAGTTCATAGATTTTTTCGAGATATTAGCAATTTTTAAAAGTCGGTTAAATTTTTTAATTATTTCTTATCACATAAAAACAAGCTACAGTATCCCACATCGAAAAATACATTAATTATGACTTCATCAAGATCAGAAATAAAAAATAACTTTCAGTTTAACTTTTTATTTAGATGCGAAATAATAATACATTTGAACTTTAAATTCTTTTTTCTCAAAATAATCTTTTTGACACTTTCACTTTACAATTCAATATCTTCTATGTTTTTTAGTGTTTTCTGGCCTAGGGTCGAAACCCTTTTAATAGTAATATTTTTGCATCCGTCCGTCCGTCGGTCGTTCACAGCCAATAGCAGCGCATTTGTGGTTTGGAAATTCCTCAATAATATTCTAAGGATTACTGGGAAATTCTTTAGAAATTCATGGAAATCCCTGGGAAGAATATATCAAATCCAAAATTGATATATCGAGACGACAATCGATATACCGAACAAATAATTAATATATATAAACGCTAATCAACATGTGAAACCAGGGACAATTGATTCGTACTGATTTTTTTTCACTTAAAGAGAGGTATACTATCTCTCAAAATGTTTCTAATTTAATCAAAATTTTGTGAAATTAATGTTATGATATAGAGTGCTGTTTAATGTTATAAACAATTGACCACTAAAATATAATTATATTTAAGCCTAGACCGCATATATGAATTTTCTCATATGTTAACGAATATACGGGGTGCTTTATCACCCTTGATTTAAAACGTGTGCGTTTACATAGTGGATTTTTTTCGTTTTTTAATACGGAAGACGAAGGCATTTATTATTTTCTAGTAAAAGAGGAAAGAAATTGTGATAATGATGTAAAAACAAAAGTGAACAGAAAAAAATCCAAAATTTTCTAAAATTTATCCTCTTTTTTTTAATTATTGCAGTTTCTCAACAATATAGATAATTTAAAAAAATCCAACGGATTTTAAAAGATGAATAGAGACACTTTAAGAATGAAATTTTGATTTTTTGAGTTATTTAAAAATATTAATTTTTCAAAACAATGAAGCGACAAAAATTAAGGAAAATTGACCCACCAATCACTTCTAAAAACTTATCTATCGATCTAACTCGACAGAAACGATTATTAGAATTATAAAATGAATTATGGTTAGAATCCCGAAGCAAAAATGCCAGTGGTTAAGTCGTGAAGGTATATTGAACTTCGCATGGGATGGCTACACTCCGCTTATCCGTTCTAGGGCTAATGGAGTTATTAATTATTATATATTTAATTCATAAGTCAAGAAATACCTAAAATGGTACCAGGACGATGACAAACAGTATCGGATACTTCTTTAATCGTCACTTTTGTTGGATCAAACACTTGCAGACTCTGAGAACTAATCATTTTTTGACCATCGCTGAAAATAACGTTGTAAATTCCAACTTGTCTTGTTCTTATTTCTACGCGGTGAAGATTGGAAGAAAGTTTTGATAACGCACATGGAATAATAATGCCATCTGGACCTGCAAAAGAAATGTTTTAATTAAAGTGTTCAATTAAAATTTGAAAAAAATAAAATAAAGAGTTTTTGAAATTTTTTAAAAACTGATGGTTAAATTGTCCCAAAAGATTGTAAAAAAACTTTAAGTTTCAATTTTCTTAGAATTTAAAACTCAAAAGTAATTTAACAATTTAAGTTCTACATTTTAAAAATTAAACTAAATTTTTAATTTTAATTTTTCAAAATTTATTAATTCTCATTAAAAAGAGTTTAGACGTCTTTAAAGAAAAATAATTAATTATTAAATGTTGCAAAATATATCCTTTGATTTTTATAATTTTGCTTTATTTTTCTGACAGAGTTTTTCCGAGTTAAGTGTATGCATAATTTGTAAAATGTGACAAATAGAAAAAAAATGTTCTTGCCAGAACTTAGATTTTCGCTAATTTCTTTATTAAAAACGCATATTTTTTCTGTAAAATAGAAAAAGCTTCACTTCTCAAGCGTTTCTCCATTCTCGGTAAATTTACTACTTTCATCACCGCACATGTTGGACAAAATAAATATATTTTCTTTTTTAAAAAATACACACTTGTAACTTCAGCTGATACTGGACCAGCGAGGCCTGGCATATCTAAATCCATGTAAGCAGTGTTTCCCACTCGAATCATGGAAGGCCCGTCAAGAACACTACCGACAACTGGGCATTTGAAAGGACTTCCTACGGTCAAAAAAACAAATTAAAATATAATCAAATTTTGTTTTGTTGCTGTTATTAAATCGAAATTTAAAAATAAAATATAAGAAATTACAAACCTGGAACATTATCATCGTTGAAACTGATATTAACATAATGTGTGCTTGTTGTTTGGGGAACAAAAGTAACGTCATACAGTCCTCTAGCACAAGCAACGACTTCAGCTTTTACGGTGTTGTTTTCAGTGCTCACTACTAATTCCAAAGTACCTTCTCCAGCTTCTGCAGCATCTACAGTAAATGTTGTTGCCTGTCCAAGTAAAGCTTCCGAAAGACCAGATACATGAACCTTTGAACAATTAATGCATTTTTAAGACTCGCAATAATCTCTATAGAAAAACACTTTTTTAAGAAACAAATTTTAAATTTAATCAGTTAATAGCAGCTTGATTCTCTCTTGATTTTGTTTCTAGGATGCCTCCTGATGATTTTAAACATCAAGAAAGAACCGAGCTGGGCAAGCACTTTTGGGTTGAAGTTAATTAAGACCTGCCGCGACGGTTAAAAATTAATAATTTTGGTAAATTTATTTTCTTTAATAAAGTGTGGCGTGATTTTATTGTGAATTTATTGGATTAATGGAACTCTGATTAAATTTCCGAAAATGTACTTACATAAAAATACAAAGTTAATCAATCTTTCAGGAATGGGGCAATTTTGCTACTTATTGTGTAAAATAACTTAAAGAAAGTTGAACATTTCGATAATCTTGTGTATCAATAATATTACTCAAAAAATTGGAAAATAAAAAGTACCTTAGTAACATCATAGATGTTGCAAGCAAATGGAGATCCTTTAATGGGTTCACCATCAAGTAAAATACTGATATTGTGTCTTCCTACTTCCGTAGGCATGAAACTAATATTGTACTTTCCATCGATTGGTTCAATAGTTATAGGAAGAGCAATATTTGATGGAGGTGTTACGATTACATCGCAATTCATTGAAACTGTTTGTGGATCAACGTTAAAGGATATTAAGCGTTTAACAGCTCCCATTTTTAAATTATGGCCCGTTATTAAGGCCTGTCCAGCTCCAACGACTTTGCAACTAAACGGCGATCCTGTGATAATTAAATCTTTGTTATTTACGGTTTAAAAACCACATATTTAAAAAATTTAATTATAAAATAATAATGTACCAGGTACAGGTTCGCCATTGAATCGAACACTAAGACTGTGCATTGCAGCTTCTTGAGGTTTGAAGTTAACTCTGAATTTTGCATTGCCTTCACTTTGTACATAATTTGGAACATTTTTTCCATTAACTGCAACGATTATTTCAAGATTGCCCGCTCCTGCTTGACTTGCGTTAACTGAAAAGATTAATTATTACTTTCATAAAAATTGGATTCAATAAAAGTCACATTTCTTTTATGTTTTCACTGCCGTGTTAAGGAAAAAAGTACATAAACAACAACGTTTTCATTTTTTTTACGTCTTTTTCCCCTAACACGGCAGTACAAGTATGTTTCGGTTTATTTGAAAGAATTATTTTCAGGATGTATCTCACGAACCTTAAACTTTTATTAAAAAATATATTGCTTCCCTATATACTATACTACCGTCGAAAATTGTCGGTCCGATCCATAAAAGTGGTTTCAAAAACTAAGCTCAATTCAAATCAGGATATCTTGGTCAAAAAGTTAGATAGCTCAAATTAAAGCTTACAATTCAGCAAAGAAAACAAAGAGAACTTCAAACTTTTTGTACACTTTTTTCATGCAACGAGCTTAACTTATCAAACGACATTCGAAAAATTTGGTAATTTTTACCCAAACTCATCAAATAATATAATCACTTTAATAAGTAAAAATAATGCATCAGTAGACCTTCTGACTCAGAATTTTATAAGATTTTCAAATATTTTAATCTCAAGTCCCTATCTAACTTTTTGAACAATATATCCTGATTCGAATTGAGCTGTGTTTTTGAAACAACTTTTTATCGAACGGACCGACAATTTTAGAAGGGAAGTTTACACTGCAAACTCCAGTACTTTTTTCGTAAAATGTATCTTTTAAAGAATAATAAATTTTTTTATTTAATTTACAACAAAATTGTGATTTTGCATTTAATAATTATAGTTTTAATTTAATTTTTAACACAAAACTATTGCACAGACGTAAAAATCACAGAAACTTAGTCAGCAACAAATAAAGTTTTCAAAAATGTTTGGCGAAAACAGTATTGGAGTTTTTATTACTTCACTAGTACTAATACCCTATAGTATTTTTTCCAGTACATTTCCCAGAACTTTGTTTAGTACTTCTTCAGTAACTTTACCTCTCATAATTTTTTCTACACTTTTTTATGAAAATTTATTTCTGGAAATTAATGAAACTTTGACCCAATAAGTAAAACTGTTTTCTTGATGGATTACGTTACGATCCATAATTTTGAAATAAATAGTTTAAACAAAACGTGAAAATTAAGGTGACACTTACTACTGAAAAATACAGGCTTTCCAACAATTCCATTGTTAATGTCAGTTACTTTTACTTTATCCGCATTGTAAGCTTTAACGAGGAACGGACTTCCTTCGACATGTGAATCGCTCAATTTAACTTCAACGCTGTGATCACCTGTATCAAAAAAGCAATTTATAAGTAGCGAATTTCATGGAAGATTGAACATCCATAAATGACATAAATGTTACATACTCGATGCAATTAAGACCATTTAATTTATTTAATTTTTAATTACGCACCAACATCCTTAGGTGTAAAACCAGCATTATAGGAACCGTGCCCAGTTTGTTTAATTTGAACAGGAATACTTTCTCTTGTGGGCGAAAGGACTTCAATAACAGGTGTTCCTAAAGAAGGATTTGCTTCGATTGTAAAAGTGGCAACTCGGTTTACTGACACTTTTTCGAGTACTTCTGTGATCAGAACTCTTGCCGTGTCGCTCACCTAGTGAATTAAAAAAATTTTTTTATCAAACATGCAAATTCATGAAATACAATTGTTGTGTTTGTTAAACAAATCATTTATTTGTTATTTTCTATGTACTTATTCATATTCCAATTATTGTTGTCATAATGTTTATTTACTGAAATTATTTTTTATCTAATTTTCATTTTCCCGCTTATTTCTTAGCTCCAATTTTTTTTTTTGATGAAATATTATTTAACATAAATAATTGTAGCTCGAACAAATATTTAAATTTATATTTATTTATCTAATTTATTAGTTGAACTAATTTTCGTTTTACTAAGTTTATTATATAGTTTTTATATTCACAAATTATTAATTAACAGAACTTTTAGGTCATGGAATTCATTTTTGGCCCAAATTATATTTTACAGAATTCCTTCTTAAATTACCTTTTATTTAAACAAATCTAGTTAAACGAAATTTTAATTTAGCAGAATTCTCATTTAAGAGAATTTTTAATCTGAAATTAAAACTATCAAATCAAAAATTATCAAGAAAATTATGATTGCTCAATTTCAAAATACGCGACAAAATCTTTCTGTCAGATGTTTGTTCGGATATTTGCAATTCCAGACAAATGTAGATTCGGTGATACAGAAATTTTGGCATTTAAAAATTCGACTTAAAATTCTGTTTAATTAAAATTCTGCTAAATTAAAATTTGGTTAAATTAGATTTCTTTAAATAAAAAGTTGTTAAAGAAGAAATTGTGTAAAATGAAATTTGTGTTAAATATTAATTTTATGACCTAAAAATTTTGTCAATAATAATTTGTGAATATAAAAAACAGAATGGATGAAAACTTGAAAAGAAGAAAATTTAATAATTTAAAAATTGTGAATTCAGAAGATTAAAATCCATCATTTTATATAAAAAATGTTGTAAATTGATTTTTTAACATGGTATTCTTAATTAGAAAACCCTCCCGCCTTTTTAAAAAGCCTTTATAATTTAGTATTTAATTTAGTACTTCAAAATTTTAAATATCGAAATATTTTGAGTAGGGGAGGGTGGACATCAATGTACCAGGTTTTTTTTTCAAAGTAATGGTATTTATTCAAATTTACCAATTTCAATCACTTTTTTGCATCAATATAAAACTAAAACGTTTTTCTAAGTAATGCACACATTTTGTACACGATTTATTTTAATCAAATAACAACATTTAAGATTTCTCTCCCCTAACACGATTTTTTCATTTTCAACACCCTGGGTACACAATGAACCACCTCTATAAAAACACTAAAAATTTACATCAATATTAATATTTTTATTTTCACTTTGTAAAAAAACTTATTTTCTGTCAATTAATATAAAAAATTATTGCTTAACACTCCTTATTTGATAATGTTTAACATAACTATATACTTCAAAGTCAAGTTCAGTAGCGAAAATGACATTTTAGTTTTACCATGTTGAGAAGCGTACTGATAACAATCGCTGAAACATGCTGTGCGCATACCTAGAGCAACCTAGTTTTATAATCAGGCATACCACTTTGGAAATTGAAAATACACTGGAATTTCAGGTGGTACATTGTTCCCTGGTTCAATGAATCCACCTGACATTTGCAACAAAAATTGTTTATTATAACTTAACCCGATATTTAAAAATCTTTATCACATCAGAATATTGTAGTTAAGGTCCGAAGCAAAATAACTGGTAAGTTCAATTATTTTTAAATTGCCTTATTTCAATCAAAAAACGTGTTTGTATTTTGAGTAAATTTTTTCTCCAGTGCCCCAAAAACAGTTTTTTTTCAGATTTCTCTGTAAAGAATAAATCTACATGTCTCAAATTTATGCACGTAGTGTGTTTACGCAAACTTCATTTATATTTAGAATTAGGGGAATTTTCATTCATTTCTTTCTGAGAAAATTGAAATGGTTCATTGAAAAAACTGGTACATTGATGGCCACTCTCCCCTACTCGAAAATCAACTTTTTAAAAGTTTGCATATTGATTTTAGAAATAAAGAAGGATGTATTTACATCTTTAAGGATTATGAATCTAAAATTTTGAGTTCTTAAAATTTCAAAAACACTGATTTAATGTGAAAAAGTAAATTATTTTTATTTTGTTTTATTGACTTAAAAATATAATAAATTCGTACTTGACAACTGAACGGGCTACCAGGAACATCCTCACTATTAAAACGCAAATCCACCGTATGTACAATTGGTTCTCGAGGCGTAAATGATATTGCGTATGTGTGAGAACCCTGAGCTTGAGCAGAAGTTGGAACTCGGCCTCCATTAACTGTAACTTCTAAATTTCCTGGTCCGGCTTGACTGGTTTCCACTAAAAAATTAAAATATAATTTTATACAATATCTAAATTTGTTTGACGTTCAAACAATTTCAGAAACCGTGACCAATAAATTTCGAAAAACGATCTATAAAAAAACTAAAGGAAAAAAACGTTCATCTATATGTAGTTCTTATTTATTTAGTTTAAGTAGGTACTAAAAAATTTTAATATTCAAAGTTAGTCAGTTTTACAGATTTAATAATAATTAAAATCAAAAAAATTTGTATATACCGTCGCATCGAGCAGGGCTATTTCGTGCACAAAATCGTTCTTTTCCCACTCTATGTTAACTATTCAGTTATAATGTGGACATCCTACTAAAGGTGTTCTATGAGTTAGATAATTAAACCACAACACTTAAATTTCAATTAATTTACATAATTTGATGAGTCTAATAACTGGGGCACAATAACTGGATCTCCTATGTCTTTCGAGCCCAATAATTGGAGGAAGTGACTTATCTTTTTATTTTCCTTATAAATTTTTAAATATAAAGTATTTAACACCAACAAAAATTCTTACATGTACAGAAAGACTTAACATATATGTATTCCAACTAATATATTTCATAAATTCATGCGTTATTTTCCAAAAATTAAGTAATATTTAACGACCTACCCCTAAATTTACCTCTACCCTATTTGTTCTTTATCTCTGATGACCATTGATTAAAAAATGGATCCATTTGGTTGTTAAGGGGGTAATGATTGTTTTTTAAAAGTTATTTTATATTTTAAAATGAGAAATGCAAATAAAGGGAAACGAAATTAATGAAAAAGTTAAGGAATAATTGATTACCTAGGAAGGTGACTGGCATCCCGATGACACCTCGTTTAGCATCCTTGACTTTGATAGCAGTGACGTCGTAAACTTTGCAGCTGAAAGGACTTCCAACTACTGGAACATTTCTGTGACTCACAGAAATTCTGTGTTCTCCAACAACCCTCGGTGTGAACGCAACAGAGCAGGTTGTATCTTTATTGTCGGTCACTTGAGCTGGTACGGCCTGTCCATTGGGTCCTATCAAGTCCGCCGGTTAGTTGTTTAATATAATTTAGTCAGCCAACTAGGGTGGATTATCGGGGACACTGGGAGTGGACCACAAAAATCGAATGTCGCCATCTTCTTTGTGTGTCATTACTTGGTTTTGCAAACGACCAACACACCACTCAAGAAGCGCAATAAAAGCAATACGATTTTTACGGCTCTACCAGCAATTAAACGTTAAAGGGAGTTTTTCAAATTTGTTAGTTTAAACTCTCCAAGCATAACCATGTGTATCCCTCTGTTTTGTAACCAAGCTCAGAGAAACATGAATAAATTTGCGATAAGCTTCTGATAATTTCCGTTCTTTCATTTTAATAAAAAAACTCAAACAAAACAAAGTATAATGTACGTATGCGAAAAATGCTTTAAAAACTATAAATAATGCCTTGCAAAAAAAAATCCTTATAAATTACAAAAAGAAATTATTTTAATAAAGAGTAAATAAGAACTTATCCCTTAAACAAAAATTACACGTACTATTTTATTTATGGCAAAATTAAAAATGTTGGCACAATGAACTTAAACGAAGAAGTACCTAACTTAAAATGAGTCTATATAGTACCACATTAGCACCACAGCAACTAATGGCTGCTGAAACACACTCTATGTGTTTCTTTTTTTTCTTTTTAAATGAAATATTATTGCAATTATGTTGTGGAAAAGGAGGGAGGAAGTTCAATCATTTATTTTGAGGGACAGGTTAGTGATTGCTTATAAAAAGATTAAGAGAAGATTTGAAACCAGTTAACCTAATAGAAAGAGGAGAAGCAAAAAGCTGTGATGCAGAAGAATGGTAAGAAGGAATGTTAAATTAGTGTATCCTTACGTAAAGATTGAGGAAACTTGCAGTTAAGAACCCACCACCATTTGTTTCATTTTATGTCCAAAAGCTAACGTTAAGACGAAATGAATTTGTTTTAAAAGTCTAATAATGTCGTAGTCTGAAAGCTGGCCGACCTGCAACAGAGACAGAATTGCTCTCAAGCCACCAGTAACGAGACTGACACTTGTGCTAGTTCCTTCCCAACATAGAACAGAAACACATTGTTATTTTGAAATCTTGATATTAGACAATAATCGAAATTAGTACACATAAAAACATCAAGATTCATCAGGGTGTCTACTAATTTTGTTTAATCAATCATACGGGTTTCTTTCTTTCTTTTCTATTTTTAAAAATTACATTTTTCTTTCTGAACACAATACCGTGTGGTTTAAAAATAATATTCTTAATCTGAAACATACCTTTGAAAGATAAAAGAAATTTAAGTTTCAAAAAAGGAAAAATTACAAGCAGGTATAAGAATTTAAATTTAATTACATTTTTAAATAATTAAGAGATCCGATTAGTAGATACCCTGTTGATAAACGAGTGCATTATCTTCAAAGATATTTTGTGAAATAAAATAGTACAACATTGTTTTTATTTTCTTAAGAAAACGTAAATTATTTTTTACAAAAAGAATAAGAAGATTGGAAATTAGATGTAAAGATAATAATACTAATTTGGTTATTAAAAATCTGGGTAAAATTAAATTTGTAATAATATTACAATTTTAAATAATTTAATTAAAAGTTGTACTTATCAATTGCATTTTTATTTACAGTGTCTCTATTTATAAGTATGTATACACTAAAGTAAGACACTAATAATTTTATTTAGTTATATTAATTTTTCGAAACTTTTAGAATCTATAATATAAAACCCACTTTTAGCGACAAAATATTCAAACATTTAAATAAAAATATTTAACCTGCAATTATAAAACATAAATTAATACCCTAAAAAAATATCACAAAAATAAAAAGAGCATAGAAGATGAAGGCGCGTATTACATTACTCAACACTAAATAATCATAGCAACAAATGTTAAATATAACAAAAATTATTAATTATAAAATTGTTGCAAATTCGTTATTTTTAGAATTAATCAAAATTTTACAATAGATTAATGGCCATAAATTATTAGTAGACATAAATAATTAGAATGCTTCTAATTTTACTACATATTTTTAAATAAGTTTTCAATTGTTGATTGTGATCATCGAGTTTATTATCAATTTAATATTAAATTTTCGTCTATTTACTACTTATATTAAAAGAGATCGCAATTTACAAAAATAGAAGAATACAGTGCAAAAACATATAGGTATTCAACTGAAATTAGTGAAACATCAAGTGACATAATTTATATAGTGAAATGATGAAGTGCATTTATGAGTGAGTATTTAATAACTGAATCACACCAACAATTCGCAATCACACACTGAGAGAAACGGATAGTAAGATTTTGATGTTAAAAAGGCTATGTTATACGGTACTATCATTATGTCCGTATTTGTAACATTAAATATGGTTACTGTGAACATCATTATGCTACCCATTACTATAATTTTCTCTCAGTGCAAGGATATGTGTTCCAGATAAAAAAAATATGATACAAGAGAAACAAAGATGAAAAAAACTCATGCTTGGATACTTTTCGTCGAAAAATATATAAAAAATTCTATGTAAAACTATATTTATATAATTGTCCAAAAAGTTTCTAAAAACCGACAAAATTTCTGACTTAAACCCTGTTACAAAAATTAACTTTGTTTTATGTTGTATTTTATTATAAACTTAATGGCAACTCTAAATTAATTCGAAAATTTAATAAATAAATAACGTGATTTTCATCATTTTAAAAGTGTTTTGAATAAATCAAATAACCCACACATTACCAGAAATTCCTAAAATATTCCATGAAAATTACATTATGTTTTCGAAACATTCAGAAAATATTTTTAATCCTGTACTCTGTCAATAAGAGATTTTTATGTTTCTAATACATTTTAAACTTTCAACTCAAAATATTTATTGTGGTAAAATTATTAAAATACTTTGTTCAATTTCAATAATTTTTAGTAAAAATCATTGATTTTCAATTAAATAAGTTAATTTTTCATAAGAATCGATAAATTTCTAATTACGCTTCCAAACATTTAGCAAAATCATCTTAAAATACGCTAGTTTGTAAGATGGAACATAAAAATATAAAAGATATTTTAAATGCCTTAAAAGTAAAGCTATTTCAAATTTATTGTACATGAATTTTCTAAATTGTTGTACTCATCGATTCTTATAAAAAATTTTGCCATTTTGAATTAAAATTCTTTAACTAAAGCCATTTTCATCTAAAGTCAAACTCGTATTCAGCGACCTTAAAAACCCTAAAATAATTTTTCCCCTGGCGGATTAGAAAAAAACCAACTCGGACAAAGTTGACCGCATTTATTTTTTGATTGCCAAATTTATATTGAAGAATTATTATAAAATCTAATCTCAGAGTTAATAAATGTTAATAAATGTTCCTAATAAATGTTTTTGTGCTGATTTCTTAAATTTAAACAAGAATAAGTCAATCGGAATATTCAAATAAATGTTCATGCAACATTGGTGCAAGTACGAAAATGTCCGCTTGTAAGGCAATATTCATCCGGAAAATTGCCTAAACATTGCAATGTTTAGGAAATATTGCACAAAAATATTCCTGCAATATTCAAGCAATGTTTCAAAAAATGTTGACATTTTTTTTATTTGTAATCAATCAAAATTATATGTTGTGTTTGACACCCGAAGGATTCTAAGAAACTAAAAACTACTGCGCAGACCTACGGGCCATAGGAGCCAAGATCGGCCAGTGCTCATCATTTAACCTTGAAAATTGCCTGAATATTACAATGAAATATTCTCTCAAGTTTTGTGTCAATATTGCCTCACAAGCGAACATTTTAGTAATTAGTACTTGCACCAATGTTGCCTGAATTTTTATTGGAATATTTCAAAACTTGGAGTGTTAGGGTCAGGCAAGTGTCAGGAAATATCTTGTGCTGGGCGGGAATAATTTCCACGAAAATCTAATATGATATGCTGAAAATAGCGAGGTTAGATTTTCATAGAAATTATTACTTTTTACGTAGTGACAACATAAAACCATTTAAGAGGACTTTATTAGTTAATTCTGAGATCAGTTTCTACATTTTTGATATTTTTCAATATTTTGACAATGAAGAGACAAATGTTTGTCTTTTTCTAATCCGCCAGGCTAGGCGGCCAGTGACTCAAATAATACATTTTAAACGAATTATACGATATTGGACCAATTTTTGGCTGGGTTTAGAGTGAAGATACTTCAAAGACTTTGGGTTAAAATTTTTTTTTTTAATTTGAAAATATGTAATAATAATGCTTTTATTACATAAAAGGTTTCTAAAGGGGAAGTACTAAAAAAAAAGTGTGTTTTTTTGTAAATACATTATTTCTTTAAATAAGTTTCTTTTAATACGAATTGATATTTTTTGGAAAAAAATTTATAAGTAGAATAATAAATTAATGTCACTTTGCACTCAAACTCTGCTCAAGGGTGATTTTAGGGAATTTGAAATACAAAAAAGAAAATTTTGATGAAATGATTGAATATTGAAAGAAAATAAAAACTTACCTTCAACGTTAACTTCTAAATCTTCCAAGCTACCGGCAACATTACTGACGGTAAGATAACTTTGCCGTCCTAACCCAGCACTGCTTAATGCCTGCCCACTTACTGTAACATGGCTATCGCCACCCACTCTCGTAATTATCGGACAACCAGGTACAGTTCGCTTATTAAATGCGATATTTATAATGTGCTCGCAAGCCTCAAATGGTACAAAACTAACTGAAAAGCGAGCATTGCCTTGTGGCGTAACTTGAGTGGGTATATTCTGTCCACGTGCCGATATCGTTATTTCTAAATTTCCTTCACCAGCCTGACTTGCATCAACTACCAAAACAATATAACATTATTTTTAAAATATCCAATACTATAAAGTTTCTTCAAATATAATAATTAATAAAAAAATTACAAAAATTTATAGGAAATTAGTTACATATTAAAAAAAAGAAAAACACTTAGCCGATTTTTGTTTGTTTGTAAAATTAAGAAGTATAATATTCTTTAAGCTTAGTTTGATATAGTTTGTATTAGATGGAAATTTATAATTTTCAATTATTTAATAGTGGCGTCTGATTTACTGTTTTGAAAAAGATTTCATAAAAAATAACAACTAACTTTAAATAATTTGTACACTTGAAGATATGTTTTAAATTGAGTACAATACTTTCAGTATTCAAGGACTTGGATTGAAACGAATTTTCATACGATTAAATTACACTTGAACTCCGCTAGAGCGGTAGTTATGTAATTTAAAAGTATGAAAAATTCTACATAAAAATCACCCATAAGGTTTTCAAATTCAGTAATCAGGCATACCAATCTGGAAATTGAAAATACACTGGAATTCCAAGAGGTACAATGAATCCACATGACATTTGCAACAAAAATTGTTTATTATAACTTAACCCGATGTTTAAAAATCTTTATCACATCCGAATATTGTAGTTAAGGACCGAAGTAAATAACTGGTAAGTTCAACTATTTGTAAATTGACTTACTTCAAACAAAAAACGAGTTTGTATTTTGAGTAAATTTTTTCTCCAGTGCCCCAAAAACAGTTTTTTTTTCAGATTTCTCTGTAAAGAATAAATCTACATGTCTCAAATTTATGCACGTAGTGTGTTTACGCAAACTTCATTTATATTTAGAATTAGGGGAATTTTCATTCATTTCTTTCTGAGAAAATTGAAATGGTTAATGGAAAAAACCGGTACATTAATGTCCACTCTCCCCTAGAAAAAATATAAAATAAACCTAAGGAGAAAAAAAATTTTTTTGTTGGACTGTGTAATTGACTTGTAAATGTCATTACAGTAGACTATTTATTCGGAAGCAATAATAAATAGAATTTAAAGCCACTATTTTAAATTAAAAATTATAAATTTCTATTTAATGAAGATTCAAACTTTTAAAGGAGTTTTTATAAATGTTGATACGTTTTTATCATCCCTATCTGAGATTGATATAAATCTCTAAGTTTGACATTAAAATTATTGTAAATGATAACTAACCACTAAAATGTGTTGGCTGACCCACACTGCCTCTTGCGACAGATCCAATAAGAACTTTATCAGCGTTAAAAGCTTTAGCTAAAAAGGGGGTTCCGTTGACCGGATGTCCATTATACTCTACACTAATAGAATGTACTCCAACGTCTCTTGGTGTGAATTCAGCAGTGAAGCCACTATGTATATTTCCTGTGACTTTGACAGGTAATTCCATAGTTGGTCCTGGAAAATAAAAATGGTAATGGAAATCTCATTGTAGATACACAAGCTGTAAAGTAGTAAATCAAGATTTTAATGAGAGACAACAACTTGCCTCTTACGGAAACCGCAAGTTCGGCGCTACCACTTCCATCAACAGCCATGTGAAAGCTGGCGGGTTGATCTACCGGTATTAATTCTAGATGATTGAGGCTGAGAGTAACTCTACTAGTATCAGATACATTGCAGATAAAAGGACACCCAGGAACGGCTTCTCCGTTGAATTTGATATCAATATAATGAGGCTTGGCAACATCAGGCGTGAAGGAGACGAGACAACGACCTCCTCCTACTACTTGCACGTGATTAGGAACTTCTCCTTCATTTATCGAGATTTCTAATTGACCTTCTCCGGCGGCACTTGCATCCACTGAAAGATTATTACATTTATTAAAAATCAAATCAATACTTAATCTTCCTAAATAATACATAATTCAAATCAATACATTTAAAAATGTTATCCGATTCACAAAAATTTGCAAACCTCACCAAGAAATTGCAAATTTAAAAAAAAATGTATAACTACAGCTACTTAGCAATTAAAAATAATAATTGTACAAGTTTGAATCTAATTCAGACTTGACTTTCGCTCTAATGGATATTTTAAGGGAAAAAAGGGATCTCCCATTAGAAATTTTTGGTGCAAATTCCGAAAAGAATGATACGCAACTGAAGTACAGTCAAACTTCTCTACAACGAAAATTTTTTGTTTGTCCATTGAAAATCTTATTAAATTTGCTGATAAATGGTTCTATTTTAAAGCTTTTTCGATTAATAGAAACGAAGATTCAATGTGATAAAGACAGGTGAATTTTTCGTTTTTTGTGCATTTTCATTGTTCAAGTTTGGTGGCCTGCATTTTCTGGAAATGTAATTGGAAAATTTTTAAATTAAGCTAAATAAAACCTTGAACTTTTAATTTCAAAATAAGCCAAAGAAAACTTAAATATCTTGACTGGTTCTAAAGTTATAAGTAAATGTATGATACGGAAAAAGGCATCGATTCTAGTGCTCGCTCCACTTTTGGCTGCTTAATACATGGCAAATAGGCCGAGAGGGGAAAAAACAAAGGAATTGTTGCATTTTGTTCTTTATACACATTTACTTATAACTTTTGAACCAGTGAAGATATTTTAATTTTCTTTGGCTTATTTTAAAGCTAATAGTTCAAGGTTTAATTTAGCTTAATCTCAATTTTTTTCAATTACAGTCAACCTTCCATTCCGCGGAAAGCAATTTGACGTGTCCGCGAAAGAGAAGGTAATTAAAATGCTATTAGTGGCCCTGAATTGAATGGTACGCACACAGTCATAACTCTCACCGATATAGACTGTTCTACGCTTCCCCACTGAGTTACCGCCGAATAGAAGTCCGCGGAATGGAAGGTTGACTGTAGTTTTCTTTCTCACCTGTATTTATCACCTTGAATCTTAGTTTCTATTAATTGAAAAAGCTTTAAAATAGGAAAATTTAACGGCACATTTTATAAGCTTTCCAATGGTCTGTGAAATGAAATAAATTAAAGTGATTTCACGAAAAAGGACAAAAACGAGATTTAATTGATTTGAATTAAAAGCATTCTGAATTTAGACAAATTTTTAATCAGTTTAGTCCATACCAATACAAACAGATTGAAATGCTAACAAAGTTTGCGTTCGAGAAAAGATTCAAATGATTTCATTTTGCAAAATTTCTACACGTCATTAAACTGCATTAAATGAACACAATTTTTTATCGTTTTAAAAGAATGCCAAAAACACTGTAATTGGTGGAATCATGTTTATTTTGTCTTTTAAGAGCGAGAAACGTCAACGTTATTGAAATCAAGTGAGAGTATTTTTGTTCATAGGTTTGATCAGGCTTATTTTTTTTTTATTAAATAAAGATTTCGACAAATTTTACATTGCATTATAGTTCTACTGACAGTCGACTACGCCAAACCCCGTTTGAATGCAAGCTTGCAGAAAGCATGCGAGCTAACTGGAGAGTCACTTACGAAGACGGGCAAGTTTGGAATTTTCTCTCATTATATTCGACTGGGGCACAATGGTTGGAAATCGAAAAATATCGTACCTATCACTCTAAATTTTGAAAATCTAATTTCATATTTTCAATCATCAAGTATCAATTGATTATTTTTCATGGATAACAAACAATTCACCAATATACTGAAAAATCCGACTTTTTGAACCTTAAACTTTAATTGCTTTTTTCTCAAAACTCGATTTTTGAAGACGGTGGACACGATTTCTTGAAAACTAACTCAATGATTTTCTTGAAATTTGGTACACTTTTTGTCAATAGCATTTACTTGTGCCTGAACGAAGGATCTTTTTTTTAATTCACTACCAATTTTATAAAGATAAATATATATATATAGTCAAAAAGTGTGTAAAAAATTGTAGTTTTTGCATAAAACTCTGCCAAAAGTTCAAAGTTCAAAATTTTTTAAACCCTTCGTTCAGGCACCAGTCAGACTCATCCACCAACAGAAAATTTTTAAGATGAAGCTATATGGAATTATCATATCCACCGCAAAAACATTTTTTTACCTTGATGTACAATATGCAATTTTTCAAAACCAATGCAAAAGTGTTTTATCAATTAGGCAAACCTTTCACACTTTTAGGAATTGCATTACCATTACGTATTTACAAAATATAAAAGAGTGGCCAAATCACAGCAGTGTCCAACTCTCAGCAAAATCCCCTACTTTTGTCATTTTCTACAGTACCCAAAAAGTTACTACAAGAGCTCTTTATGGAATTATAAATAGGATACTCCGTAGGTACCTTTATGGAAATCTTTTAGAGTAGGGATTTCAAATAGAGATATATGACGCAAGAATATCTGTGACTGACAAAGGAAATTTTTCCAGTGTTCTAACTTGGTTCAAAATACTGTATAAGAAAAACGTGACTGGCTTTCAGACTGCTTGGTAAAAACAAATTGTTAAAAAATAAATTACAATTATACCTCTAAATTGGCAGGCATGTCCCACTACAGCACTAGGTACGTCAGTAACTTGAATGAGATTACTATTGTAGACTTTGGCGACGAGAGGTCCTGCCGGCAGCTTTTGTCCCGCGATGCTCACTTCCACCAGGTGACTTCCAACCTCGGTCGGAGTGAACTGAACTCGAAACTCTCCTGAACGCCCTGGCTCTTCGTCAATTCGTGCAGAAATGTGTCTTTTTGTTGGTGCTGAAAAATATCATTGATTTAATTTACTAACTCAAAATTTGCTATATAAAACTATTATTTCATCAAATAAAAAACTGAAAACTAATCCTTCAGTTTTTATTTATATAAATAGAAACATAGGCTTCGGATTTTGAATTATCCAAATTTTTATTTAGTAACTTAAATGATTAAACTTCACAGCCACACAATTCTAATGTTATTGTCAAGGAAAAATGCCATAGCGGACAAACCGATAAAGATGTTTTGTAAATTTAAAGATCTCCGGAACCCGCTCGAAGATAACCTTTTTCTATTATATTATAGCTTTCATGTTAAAAAAAACTGTAAGATAATATTTTACTTTAAAAACTTAAAAAAATTGTTGCCTTTCTGAAAGTAATGGGATAGAAACTTTATCTATTAAAATCTTTTTTAATCTCTAAAATTAAACAGGATAGACTTCGTACATCCATTTCTATTCATGTCTATCTTTTTCTATCGTCTGTTAAATCACACCTAGAGTTCTAAAGATTTTATGTGCTCGGAGAATTTCTCATGAGCACGATCATATGCTCGAGAATATTCTCCACCTCAATGTGCTCTGTCAAGTTTTTGAGAATTTATGAGAACTTAAAAAAGTATGTCCATTAAGCGACGTTCCCAACTAATTTTAAGATCTAACAAGCTTACAAGTCGGTTTTTAATGTATATTTTGTTAACAATTAAGCCAAGAACCTCAGTTTGGAGATTTTATAATAAAATTGCTGATTAGACAAATGGAATAAAATTTATAATAAACTTAATTTACGCATCAGTATAAATCAAAATGAAACTGAAGTTAGTCGGTACTTTTTTTTACTGCATGAAAACTTTCAAAACTTGCATCTTTTTGTAGCTTATTTTGAACTCGAGATAAAAAATAATTATTTTAAAATTAAATTAACACAAAAGAGACATAAAGTTACTCAACTGATTTTTTATTAATTCATTAATAAAGTAGCGGATATTTCAGCCACATTAAATAAAAATATTTTATTTGATTAAAACAATAAACTTTTTCCCAGAGATTTAAAAATATATAGATGTGATAGGGTAACACTTCTGCTGTATAATATGTAATTTAATAATTCGTAATAAATTCATTGTAATTATTTGGAATAAAATAAAATTAACATTTATTCATTCATGTTGACTACAACAAAAATTTTTCCCTTTTCTTAAGGAGATTCGACCGTTTACATAACCTCAAATTAGAAAGTGTTTTTTAACAGCAGATAAAAACATAATTAAAACGACTTCACCAAATTTTAACAGATTTATTTGTACAGTTATTTATCAGAACAATTTAGATTGAACCGTAATTTATGGTTAAATAATAATTATTGACCTTTTTATTTTTTTTTTAACTGCAATTGTAATTTTCATTCAATTTTGAAAAATATGTAATTGCTTATTTTATTCTTCGAAACATTCTCTACAATTCTACTCATTGGTTTTTGGTCATAATATTTTGTTTAAAATTTATTAAGTAATAAAATTTCTTTTTTACACAATTTTGTAAACAAAATAGTCTCAACAAAATTTAACGATTGGAATTACGGAAAATATATCAAAGAGCAAAATGATCACTTACATGTCAAAATTGGATAAAAATTGCAGATTTAATTAGAATTAAAGAAGAAACATTAAATATTTAATAATTATTATTAGTCAATAATCTTTCCTTCAATCTAATTTTTTTGATAATTACATAACTCAATTTTTCAAAATTTGATAAAATCATTTTGTTTATGGTTTCATTTGCTGTTAAAAACCACTTTTTAATTTGAGGTTATGTAAAGCGGTCGAACCTCCTTAAAGAAAAAAATGCACAAAAATTTCGATTTAAAGTTTTATTTAAAATCTCTTACTGTTTTTATATCACTAAAATTGTGTAGCATTTAATTCTCGCAATTATTTAATACTGAATACCGAAATTTATGCTAAATTTTTAAATTCTCAATGTTCTCATAAATTATCCATAAATGCTCGGTTTAGGAGTAAATGCTGAGCATATTCTCAAGAGCATTTGCTGAACATAAATTCTCGAGAATTTAAGAACTCTAATCACACCATTCCATTTGAATTCCTACTCTCTAAATCTGAATTAGATAAAAATAATTCATTTGAAAGCAAAAACTCA
Organism: Ganaspis brasiliensis; assembly: GCA_037103525.1. Classification (NCBI taxonomy): domain Eukaryota; kingdom Metazoa; phylum Arthropoda; class Insecta; order Hymenoptera; family Figitidae; genus Ganaspis; species Ganaspis brasiliensis. The sequence continues at coordinate 1,213,045 of JAZKLR010000093.1, read as the reverse complement.
GTCACTAATTCAAATAGTTATATATCTACTAATCATTTAGTAAAAAATAACTAATTATTAGTCAAATTCATTTTTAGGTTATGTCAAAATGACTAATATTTTAGTAAAATTCTGTTTACTAATTCAATTAGTCGAATTTTAACTATTTTTTGGTTATGTTTTTACTAAAAATTAGTCATTTTTTTTACTAATAATTAGTTATTTTTAACTAATTTCTGAAATAAAAACTCAGGCACGATTTTACTAATTATTAGTTATTTTTAACTAATTCAGATTTAGAGAGTAGTGTTATTTATCATAATGTATATTCTTTTTAATCCCGGAAATTTTATCCAAACTAATTCTAATTTTTTTCATTTGAATCTCTTTCTATTCGTCTTTGTTCTGAATCTATCGAGTTGAATCAAAAATTTTCTATCTAAATATATCGTTCATTTATTCAATTTAATCTTTTTTATCCATGCTGAAACTGAATAACAACTCATCTTTTTCAATCCCTCCTTTTTATATACAAAGAAATCTTTTTGCATCCCACCTAAATTCCAAATTACGAAGCAATATATCTATGTTTATCCTTGATTTTCTATCAAAATTGATCTTTCCTTTATCCACTTAAATCATTTTTTATCAATTCCAAATCTGAATAAGAACCAATCTTTTTCAATACCTCCTTTGTATATTATTTTATAAGGATATTTCTATTCATTTCTATCTTTTTACTTTCAGCAGGATAATAATCGTATTTAAAGGATTGAAATTTTGCTTCATCATAAAGTAAATATTATTCTACCAAAAATTGTCAACTTTGATTTTTTGAAATAACTTGATGCTTGTTTTACCTTAGAACCTCGGTGGGGTAGAAGCCCAAAAAAAGACTTCATATTTTCGTTCCGATTAATTAAGTGTTAATCGCAGATATCCCACACAGCAAAAGATATTTCCTGAAAATTGCCTGACCTTAACATTTCAAAACTTGAGTATTTAAATGACAAAATATGTACGTCCGCATGAAAATGGCCCGTTTTGGCGGGTTCATTTTTCAATAGGGGAGTGGGCCCCAAGATGGACAGGGCCCCAAGATGGACATTTCGTATAAAATTTTTGTTTAAGGTGACAGCGCCTTATGCTTTCTGTCATTTTTGTTTTTGTATAGACGAACATTTTGATGCACATTTGAAGAAAAAAAACCAGTTGGTTTTTCTTCTACACGTACCACGTAATTTTGTGTCTAAAAAAGTTTTGTAACAGTTTTTTCTCAAGTTGGTAAAGTTATTTAAATTTATGATTTAGAATGAGTACTTAACGTTATAATATTCTTTATTTATCGTATAATAATATTCTAAAATGATTTTACTAATTCAGTATTCATATATATATTTTTACTGGGGATTAAAAAATGGTGTCATGTACCCTAAGATGGACAGGTCTAAAATCTCAATGTATTTTTTTCATATTTTCGATTTTACACTTTTTTCAATAATTTTTTGAGCCAATTAATGAAAATGTTTTATTTTCCACCATAAAATGTGATGTTATCGTTAGAGAATTTGATATTTTTCGATATTTTATTACTTTTTACTGTTAAGCTTTTAAATTAAAGTTTTTAGAAATGTTATCTTTTGATAAAATGCGTAAAATGATTAAAAATTAGTTTAAGAATTGTTACACAACGTTCATTTTTTATTTACTACAATTTTCAGAGACTTTTAAGAAGGAGTCCATCTTGGGGCCACTTTTTTTTAGACCGAAAATTTTAACAATTAGAAAAAATGCTTTATAAAATGTTTATATGTTCAAAATAAAATTTTATCTTTGTGGCCATAAGTTACATTATAAATTGTACTTTCATCCGGTATAAAACATTTTAATATATTTTATTCGGTTTGGATTCTACAGCAATAAATCGATAGGGTGTCCAACTTGGGGCCCTCTCCCCTATATTTTATTTTCTAAAAGTGATTTTGATTTTTGTTGTTACTAAAGAACAAACTAAAACAGAAAATCCCACGTCAAATTATACAACTTTATCCAAATGAAAATCACATGATAATTATATTTTTTATTTTTAATTAGCTTAGGAGTTGCAGGTGAACTTCTTGTAACTTTTAACATTTTTGATATTTATTTTGCAAAAGGAATCGTAATAAATAGATAGATATTCAAAGTCAAATTAGTTTGAGATTTCTTATCGCAAATTTAAATTTTGGGTAAATAAGCCTTTTCTTATTACAAATTTAGTTTTCTAGAAAACGAATAGCCGAAAAACTATTGTCCACTCGACAGTGTCAAACTTAAAACTTAAAACTTTTAAAACTTGAAATGTTAGGATCAGGCAAGTTTCAGGGTTTATTTTGTTCTTGCTGCCACGGCAAAATATGTTTGCAAATATAGGGACAGCGAACAAATTTGCTGTGAGAGTAAATTTTATAAAATTTGGCTAATATTGTTTATCACATCAAACTTTGTACGCAAAAAAGTGCGTGAAGAATCGCGATGTGGTGATTGTGAGTTAGTGTCTACTTGAATTTCAAATTGACATAATGGTTTAATTTAATGTCTCACTTGTAATTTGCACATCGATTTCGCTGCTACTAAAACCAAGGGCTGAGAGTTCAAATAACGCGGGACTTCCAGCAGGTACCAGCCTGACAGAGTCACCAACAACTGACATCTTTGGGCCAGGCATGATTCCTACTCGCCAAGGTGATCCTGAAATAAAAAATAAGAATTTAATAATAACATTTTTTAAAATAAAATTTCAGTTGTGATTAACATACAATCCATATGCCTTTGTGTTTAATTATAATCTCGAAAATAATTGACAAACATTTTTCTTTCATTATTTGATTAAACGGAATAATTGTTTTAATATCATATTAAGTATATATATGCTTGAAACATAACAGTAGCTGTTGGAAGCGTTCCAAGAAAAAATCATAAAACCTAGCCTCCAATCTAGGGATTTTAAAATTTAAATACTACAACAGTAAAAATTGATTGTCTATGAAATTAAAGACGAATTTACTCTTATCATGTAGTTGTAAATGCTCCTGTTTAAAATTGTAAAAGAAAGTTTTTATTAAATTTATTCTAAGAATAAAATGTCCTTCAAAATATACTTTTTATAAAATGATTTACTTTCTATAAATTATGTAACAGTTTATTATTGACGAGAAATGTCAAATTGATGATAATGAAGATCAATTTAATTTTACAATCAAGCAAGGAAACTCCCTATGAAAATCGTTTGCCAACTCACTGACCGTGAAAAATAACTATTACAATTCAAGGCCACAAGCAGATAGTTTTTAATTAATAGATTTAAATTTATAGTTTTTAACGTTGAGAATTCAATAGGTCCTAATTTAATATAAAGATAATAGAGATTTGTTTATAATCAAAATGAAAAAATCTTTTAGAGTTATAAATTTCTCAGGAGGATGTAGGATTCGGCTTTGGAAAATAAAATTTGAATTTTCACATTTCAATTTCTTGTTCTTATATAGACGGTGCGGTTATAAATAAAGAAAACGTTACTAGATTGAAAAATAATTTTCATTTATTTATAAATAATAAAAATATTTTTAGATTCAAATATAAAGTACCGTTATAGTAAAGTTGTTTAGGATAATTTTAATCTCTTATTCAATTTTTAAATTTTTTTTGAAAAAGAGCATTTTCTTACTTTTAATTTAGTTGAAAAAAGATTAAGGACAAAACTTTTTTAAATTTGTGAAACTGGAAAATAAAATAAAACTATACCAAGATGAATAAAAAAAGATCGAAGCACTAAAATAATTGTTACTTTATACAATAATTAATTAACATCTTTACTATCTCTTAAAATCTTCATTAATACTATATAATTTTAATTATCAATTGTACCTGTCAACAGTTTTTAAAAACACATTAAAAACCTCTTAACTATGAGTGGCCACCGACAAAATATTTTGAATAGTTCTTTTCACTTATTTTTTTTTATTTTAGTACTTAATCAGTATCGGAAACAATATGCTCCAAAATCTAATCTCAATTTCGAAATTTTCGGATACAGAAGCAGATACATTTGACAGAACCTAGTACAGCTTTCACTTTTTAATTGAAATCCTAGAAAATTTGCAGATCAAATCTAATCCAAACATCCTGGAAACACGAATTAAACATTTCCTAATTTTGTTTCTAATCTCCGTCCATTTCTTATAAAGAAACTTTTCATTTATGTACTTTGACTACAAGTTACAAGATTTGAAATTAATTATGTTATACGTTACTCTCAACTTACTATAATTTACGTTTTTTTAAAAAATAACTTAAATATAATCTTTAAAGATGTATATAATTATATTAACTAAAATCACTGCTGATCAGTATGAATCTTTTTTTTTTATAGAAATTTTTTTTTCAAAAGTAATAATAAAGAAAAACAATTTGTTTTACAACAACAATTTCTTGATATGTATTAAAAAATTAATAAATAAATACAATAAAAATTTCAAATTTTAATCTCCAAATAAACGAACAGTTTCTTCAAAATATCAGAGGAGAGAAAATATACAAATATTTATAAATTTTTAAAAAATGAAGTGTATTTTAATAACACCAGAAAAACTTCAAAATCAAGGTCACACATACACATATAAACATAAAAGAAATTATCAGAATTCACAATACCGAAAATGGTTTAAATTTTGTTATTACTCGAAAAAAATTGTTGAAAAAGATATTTATTTACCTAAACCACCTTGCGCTGTATATCAACCTGAAAATCCTAAAAAAAAAGCTAACAAAATTAAAAATAACAATTAAAAAAAAGAAATGAATAAAAAAGACAGTCGAGGATTGAATTCCGGACAGGTAATTTTTCTCGAATTCCTTTTTTGTATGTCGCGTGACGTATACGCACAAGTTTTGCATTCATACGCACGAACGAGCCTTCGTGGCACAGAACGGATCAGAACGGATCTCAGAAGAGCACGTTGAAGAATTTCGTTTTTTCTTGCCGATTGATGATCTTGGAGCCGACCTGTGATCGATGATAGAACAATCGATCGCTATCCATCGTGACTACGCGTATCCGCACTGCACTAAATTACACCGGGCGAAACCTAGCAATTTTTGAAACAAGAAGGAAAAATTAAATATATAAATATAAAAGGCGTCCGGAAATCTTAAGTCTCAGTCTCAACCTAGTCGAACGACGGGACTGGACGGGACGGGACGACCAAAGACGACCAGAGACGACTGTGCTCGACGACGGTCCGCCACTCCGATCTCAAGCCAGGGCCGTCTCAATCCTGCAGGGTACACTGAATTACAAATCGCAATTGAATTCAACATAATTAGACAAATTATGAATAATATTTTGATTTCACTACTGAATTTGATTATTTATGCCTCAAGCAACAATCTAATTATTAGATTCACATTGACAATTTTATAATTTCGAATTAACTTTCGCTAAAAGGAAATTTGTTGTAAGCCAATGTTTAATGAAAATCCGTATAATTAATGTAAATATATATATTATAAATATTATTTTTGTATGGTAGCTTGCAGGGACACATAACTAAGTTGTTGAGGATTTAAAATAATTTAGAATAACAAAACAGGTTGAAATAGAATCCCATTGAGGATCTCACATGGGATATCCTACATGATACGCTATATGTCTAAGAGATTTTTCAATGGGGTTGTAGGGTATCCACAGTACCAGACACGAAGATAATATTTTTATCTGTCTCGTCTTGTATCGATTCGGCTGTAGTTAAGTAATATCTACAATTTTATCTCGTATCGTATCGGATTCTAAATTGTCTCGTCTCGTTTCTTGCGTCTATTGCGACAACATTATTCCTGGCGATTTGAATTTCATCTTGAATGACATAAATAATTCCTTCGTAAATTTGGAGGACATTTTTTTTAATTTTTTAATTTTAAGAGATATTGAAAATTGAAAGTCACGTTTTTAAAGAGGTTGTAACATATTAATTGAAGTTTATTAACAAGTAAGACGGAAATTTGTGCAGATTTGGGCAAATTGTTTCAAATCTCCACACGAATTTCCCAGTTGAAATCCGGACGGAAAAATTAAGAATTTTTATTCACTGGGAAATTACAGCCTCAAAATCCGACAACATTATAGTTGTCTCAACATTACAATGCAAGATCTGTAAAGTAATTAGGTATTAACCGTTTGTTAATTATTTGTCTTATATATTCAGCAAAAATGTCTTATAAGACTTTTTCGTGTCTTGTCTACAAAAAATGTTTTTTTGGCCCTTTAATAACGTAATAATTTTATCATAAAGTTTGAGGCAACGCCGTTTCGGCAATTTAAAACTTTGGTAAAAATTTACAATCAACATTTCTTATGTCTCAAAATTATTCTCTTTCTGAAATCTAATATGTATAAAAAAAATGTTTAAGAATTTAAGATTGGAGAGAGGAACCCAAAATGGATATTTAGTAAAAAAAAGTTTTTATATGTGGACAACACCTTATACTTTTTGTTAATCTTGTTATTTATAAAGACGAAAATTTTTATGCGCATTTGAAGAAAAAATATCAGTTTGCTGTTCTCCTGCACACAGCTGATGCATTGTTTGTTTAAAAAAGTTTCCTAACAGCATTTTTAAGTCGGTTATCTACATTTTTTATTTCAAATCTTGTCGTTATAAAACTATTTGTTTATTGTATAATAATATTGTGAAATGATTTGTCTTATGTTGTGTTTGTATACAAATTTTTACAGTTGCTCAAAAAATGGTGTCAAGTCCACTAAGATAGACAGCTTGGAGAAAGATGGACACACCTCTTCTCAATTAACTTATCCTAATGTTTTCGATTATGCAGCTGTCTTCAATAATTTTGTGAGCCACATAATTTATTGAAATTTTTTTTTATTTTTCCATCATTAAATTGTGGTGTTATTAATGAAAATTGAAAGCTATCGATATTACATTATATTAGCATTCTCTAACTATTAATTAAGGGAGGATTTGGACACTTCTTCATAGCTGCATTATAAATACTAATAATTATTCAAAATGGTCATCCAAAGTATTATTGATAATTGTTGACAATTTAGTTGTGATGATGTATACGTGATGTGCTAACTTTTTATTGCATATTTTAAGAAAAATGTGTAAAAAAAACTGGAAAACCAGGATTTAACGGATTTTTTTGTGCACTCTTTAAAAACAATTATTTTTCAAAAATTTGTTTCGTAGTTAGTACACATTTTTGTCTTAAAAGACGAGAAATAAATATTTAATTTAAATAACTCAAGAAGTGTAGGGGAGAGTAGTCAGAGTTGGACAGTGGTCAGAGTTGAATCATCGCGTTTATTTTGTTTTATCACAGTACATCCATATGTCGTTGTGTGTAAATACTTTTTAGCAATGCCAGCAAACTTTTTACATGGATTACAGTGAAGTGTGCGAACTATATAGACGTATTAAGCGAGTCCGTGTTATACGCTCAACAAAAAACGTTATTGTAGTTTCTAAATTAGATAATTTAATGTAGAAGAAATATACCAAAGACAAATTAAGTTGACTAAAATTGTTCATTAATTAAGATGTTATACGAAAATGTGGAACGTAATTTGGTGTTTGTATAAAGCGTTCATGGTGTGTGTGTGATATGAAGCTAAACGACGCTTGAGTCAAGGTTGGTACACCCAAAATTTTGCAATTCTGAAGCATTTTTGCAATGAAAATGAATTTGTTAACTTAAAAAGGTGTCAAAAACTTCATTTCTATTTGAAAGAAAGAAAATTCCAATTTTTGGTAATACGTTTTCACTTTCAGAACAATTTCGCGATACAAGAGGAAATATGATTTATTTCAATTTCATGTTTCCTTGTGTCATTTCCAAAAAATGTATTTGAGTGTTATTCTATCATGCGAAGGCAAAAATATTGTCATTTTCAATCATTTATCTTCATATTTCATTGATCTTCTACAGTGACCCAACTCTGACTACCATGTTCAACTCTGACTACCTTTTTTTTTTTTTAATTGCCTATAACTCCGAAACTATTGGTCCAAATTTTTTGCAATGTTTAGCAAAAACATTGCATTTTAGTAGAACTTTCCAATAATATAAGAGACATTCCAAAATTCGGCCTACAGGAGAAGTTATAGAGAAAAGTCAAAACTATATCCAACTCTGACTACTCTCCCCTATAGTAGAAGTTATACTAAATAAAATTTTCTTTAAAAAATACCTTTTTTGTGTGAAATTTCAGTGTTTTACTTTTAAAATAGTTGAACAGTTCCTACAAAAACAAAAAAATAGATATTTCTAGCTTTGTTTTTCGTTATTGTACTCTGGAATATCTAGAAAAAATACTTCATACAGCAAAAATGATTAAAAAATTTTTTACACAACTATATAAATATGTAAAAAAATTTGAGTTTCCATAACTCAAACAAAAACTTTTTTCTTGTCGGCTAACTCGTAGAACACTTTTGTCGACACAACATAACTGAATAACTAAATTTTTTATTTTTTTCAATTGTGAATTTTAATAAAGCATAGAGTGGAAAAGAGCAGTTTTGTGCACAAAATAGCCCTGCTCGACGGTAGTAATTTTTCGCAAGTTATTCAATGATCATAAAAGTAAAATTCGGGTCAAATATGATTTTAGTTACATCTTAAGATTTTTTGTTTTCGCTGAAAAATACTTGGAAAAATATTATATCAGTGGTACCATTTTTTTTAAAATAGGTTTAGAAATCATGTAATATTATTAAATAATTTTTAAAATATTTTGTTAAGATTTTAGAATTCTTTTGTTGAAATACAATTTTTAAAATGCTACAAAGTATAGATTGTTGCAAAACTACCTATATAAGAGTGAGGAAAAAAATTGTTGATAGAAAATAATAAAAATTGTGGAAAAATTCTATTTTTTAACAATTTAAATGCTTTCAAGAATAAAACTTCTAAACTGTTCAATATTTTATTTTATTTTTTTGAGATTATGCAATAATTGTAGGTCTTAAGCTTTCCTATAAATAAAATCAACAACACTGCATGAATTAAGATGCGCTAAAGAAGTAACAATACTAGAGACTTAAATCGAAACCATCTGCATCTTTGTGCCCTCTCCAATACGTTTTTTTATTTAAAAAAACTGACAATTCTCAAATTTTTGTTCAGCTATACGAGATTAAAACTTTTTAAATTAATCAGATCCGCTTGAAACTTATTATTCGGAGGTTTTTAAACCTCGCCGATTTCAAAACAAAAGTCATATTTTCAAAATTCAAAATGTCGGCTTCAATAAACTGAATTAAAATTTTTAATTTATATATATGTTTGTATATATGGGGTATTCCATGCCAACTCGACATATCATCGAAATTTACATTTTTGATTTGGTTGATTTTTTTGTATCTTACGAAAAAGAGCTCCATGAATCTTTTCAAAATTTTTTATAATGCCGTTCACAAGATATGGATTTTTTTCAAAATTTTGGTGTTTTTTTAAATGCTCATAATTTCTTCAAAAATGCATCAATTTTAATAGTTTTTTTTTAAATTGCGCATTTTTGAAAATTTTAAAAAAAAAATCGAAGGACGTAAACAATTTTAAAAATAAGATTTTAATTAATAAATTACAAAAAATCTAAAAAATAATTTTTTGATATCTTTTTGCACAATTTTTTTTAAAAAGTTCATTCAAAAATGCACAGTTTAAAAAAAGTGATTAGAATTGATGCTTTTTTGAAGAAGTTATGAGCATTTAAAAAAAAAAAAAATTTTTTAAACATTCATATCTTGTGAATGGTTTTATAAAAAAATTTGAAAAAATTCATGGAGCTCTTTTTCGTAAGATACAAAAAAATCAACCAAATCAAAAATGTAAATTTCGATTGTACGTCGAGTTGGCATGGAATACCCCATATTTAATCTACTATATTGGATCCGCCATTTTTGATTATGAAAATCTGAGTTCACATTTGATATAAGAGTACCCAAAACCCTCAATTATCGAAAACGTGAAAACTTCAAGATATAGGACTATAGAGAAAATTAAAATTTAAATAACAAGTTAATTTCTTGGAGTAAGTTTTTACTCCAGGAAGAGTGAAAATTGAGCCACTACAATTTAGAGTGAGAAACTCACTTTAAAAGAGTCTCTTATAGAGTGAGAGTTCACTTTTTGCTTAGAGTGAAAATTCACTTTATAAGAGACTATTTTAAAGTAAGTTTCTCACTCTGATTGGAGTGGCTCAATTTTCATTCTTCTTAAAGTAAAACCTCACTCCAAGAAATTTAATAGAATATATAAGAAAAAACTTATTAAATGACACAGATAAATTTATCCAATTCTATGAAAAATATCCTTTTCTATATTTGCGATTTAATAAAACATTAAGATTTACCCGCGTAGGGAAATAACAATGGGTCAAATCAAGCAAACTATGGGCTAAATCACCCACGGTCCGACTATGGGAAATATCAAGCCAACCATTGCTTATTTTCCATACATTCTGTCAAAGACTCGAAAAGCTATAAAACGACAAAAAATAATGCCAAGGTAATTTTTCAGAACATAAAACACTAATTCCACTTAATAATCTTAATTTTTCCAATTTTCAAAATTAACAACATCAAATAACAGAGGCCATGGCGGAAATCGTGACAACAATGGGCACAGAAAAAAGTTAAAACTCAAATCTCTCTTCATTTTTTACAGTTTAAAAAACTTTCTAAACACCACCAAAACTGAATTCAAACATAAAAATTACATTTTTCAAATTATTAAAATATACAAGTCTAAGTCCAAAGGACCATGGCACAAATCGTACCAAACATGGGTAGAGGAAAAAGTCAAATTTTAATCTCCTATTCAATTTTTTCAACAGCAAAGATGATACAGAACAATTAAAAAAAGATTATGACCAAAAATAATTATTTTCCACAAATTTCAAAATATATAAAAACCAAATTCAAAGAACCATGTCAAAAATCGTACCAAACGTGGGTCATAAAATAAATGAATTTCCAGTCACATATTTAATTTTTTAAATAGTAAAAATTATATAGAACATAGCAAAAAAATGATTTATCCCACAAAAACTATTTTCTGCAAGTTAAGAATATACAAGAAGCATATTCCAAGGACCATGGCACAAATCGTACTAAACATGAGTAAGAGAAAATAGTATATTGTGCACCAAGAGCAGAAAGGAGGTGTTTTCCGACGAGTGCGAAATTTGCTGCCCGAGCGAAGCGAGCGCAGCAATTTGCACGAAGACGGAAAATCTTCTTTCTCTCGAGGTCCACACGCTATTTTGTGCAACACCTGTTCAGGTAAAGCACTAATTAATAATTGCGCGGGTACCTACCAGACGAAAACGTGTGCAGAAAAGTGCACTTTTCTGCACAGTATGCAGCAAAGTATACATTGTTGCTATGTGCAGCAATTACCTATTTTGCGTCTATTTTTCAGGCAAGATAAATGGTACTTTTCTTACAGGTGTTGCACAAATTAAATTTTCATCACCTACATAATTTTTTAATTAGTTAAAATGAGACAGAACAACTATTTAAAAATTAGATAGGTGATACTAGTTTTACTTCTTTATTACGCAATGTTTCGTACGATTTGTGCCGTGGTCCTTGAAATTTGCCTCTTTTATATTTTGAAACTTGTGAAAAATAATTGTTTTTGGACATAATTTTATTTTTGCTGTTCTGTATCATTATTACTATTTAAAAAATCAAACAGGAGATTAAAATTTGACTTTTTTCTCTACCCATATTTGGTACGATTTGTGCAATGGTCCTTTAAATTTTGTTCTTGTATATTCTTAACTTGCAGAAAATAGTTTTTGTGGGATAAATCATTTTTTTGCTATGTTCTATATAATTTTTACTATTTAAAAAATTAAATAGGTGACTGAAAATTCATTTATTTTATGACCCACGTTTGGTACGATTTTTGCCATGGTTCTTTGAATTTGGTTTTTGTATATTTTGAAACTTGTGGAAAATAATTATTTTTGGGCATAATCTCTTTTTAATTGTTCTTTATCATCTTTGCTGTTGAAAAAATTGAATAGGAGATTAAAATTTGACTTTTTTCTCTACCCATGTTTGGTACGATTTGTGCCACAGTCCTTTGGACTTAGACTTGTATATTTTAATAATTTGAAAAATGTAATTTTTATGTTTGAATTCAGTTTTGGTGGTGTTTAGAAAGTTTTTTAAACTGTAAAAAATGAAGAAAGATTTGAGTTTTAACTTTTTTCTGTGCCCATTGTTGTCACGATTTCCGCCATGGCCTCTGTTATTTGATGTTGTTAATTTTGAAAATTGGAAATATTAAGATTATTAAGTGGAATTAGTGTTTTATGTTCTGAAAAATTACCTTGGCATTATTTTTTCTCGTTTTATAGCTTTTCGAGTCTTTGACAGAGTGTATGGAAAATAAGCAATGGTTGGCTTGATATTTCCCATAGTCGGACCGTGGGTGAAATCATGCTATTCATTGGCAAACAATTTAGCCCATAGTTTGCTTGATTTGACCCATTGTTATTTCCCTACGCGGGTACCTACACTATATTTTTAATATTTAAAAGCTGATGAAAAGATTTCATCCTGCTCTCTAAATTTGAATTAGTTAAAAATAACTAATTAATAATAAAATCGTGACTGAGTTTTTATTTCTCCAATTAGTTAAAAATAACTAAAAAATAGTTAAAATTTGACTAATTAAATTAGTAAACAGAATTTTACTAAAATATTAGTAATTTTGACATAATAACCTAAAAATGAATTTGACTAATAAATAGTTATTTTTTACTAAATGGTTTGTAGAAATATAACTATTTTAATTAGTAACTGAGTTTTTGCTTTCAAATTAGTTATTTTTAACTAATTCAGATTTAGAGAGTGTGTTCGTTTTATTTAGAATTAGATAATTTCTCTCTAAATTTTTTGGAGTGAATTTTCACTTGAATTAAAGTGGCTCAATTTTCACTTTTCGTGGAGTGAAAACTAAATCCAAGAAATTTAGAGAGTTGAAA